>JAZDUA010000874.1:0-419629 GCA_038098605.1 Gryllus longicercus
TTTTATCTTTGGTTCAGGCTCATGCCACGGTCACAAAACCCAAAAATTCAAAATGATTATTAAATAATGTTCTATGACTCCTTCGTGAACTTTGCATCAAACTTATCGTTTCCTCGTATGTATTGCATACCATTAAATCTATTTCCAGGAATCGGGATAATTACATCCTCCCCTGTTATGCATTTGACATGAGTAGAACAAATAACAATATAATCTACTATCTGACAAGGTGCGCAATAGTGGGAGCAGTATATGGAGATTACAATCGAAGAAATTATGTTTAGTTGGTAATGTCCGGAAGAGAAGTAGGGGCGTGAGATAAGATAGGGGAACAAATGAAAGTGAATCACTCAAGTAGACATATTGGACACGATTAATGTAGAATGGACGATTAATGTAGAATGGCATTGACGTCAATGTAACAATCAAATTGCGCCGACCCAGTTCTACTGATATAACGTAAAATGCATCTGGTAGAATGTGATGGGCGTCATGGAAACAATACGAACTACGACGACGAACTACAAATGTCAAGTCACAGATTTATCATTAGATAGGAAACGAGTTTTGTAAATTTTCCATATAAATTATTAGACATTTTCAGAGATTAATGAATCCATGACAGTTTTGCGACACATTATTGTATCGCATTAAGGCGTAACGTTTCATGCAAATATTAACGTTCTTCGGAAGATTGATTCTTGTGCTAGATGAAACTAACACTTTTGAAAATAACTGCGAGTATATGCTATATGAAAATAAAACACATTTGTCACATATTTAAATAATTTGCACGTTTCTTGCAAACGCACATCAGTTTGAGATTGCCTACGTATTTGCAAACACTAAATGATATTTTGTGACACACAAAGAACCTTATTACCTTCAACCCTTCAGGATTGGATTAAATGTTTTTGGAGGAGAACACAATTCTGTATTCATTGTCATCGCTCATTGTTGGACCCACGTAGCGTGCTATTTGTATTGTATATACTGTATTACATATTCTAGAAGAATGTTAATAAAACCTTGTGTAGTCTATGCGGAAAAAAAAGGAATACAAATTAAAACGACAGTCATCACCGCGCACGGTGCTGACAGCTGTTCTAAACTCCGTGGCCGTCCTGTGCAGCGAAGCGTGCAACCGCGAGCGGGGCCGGTGGTGATGGTGAGGGGTGATGAGGGTGGTGATGGTGGTGGAAATGGTCACTGACGGGGACGGTGTCAATGTGCGACTGTGGTAACTGGCGCAGTGCGGGCGGGTGGCGAGGACGTGATGCCGGGAGGGACGGGGGGCAGTTGTGAGGAGGGAAACGCTCAGCTCGTGGTAAGGACGGGTAGCGTAGAGACGACGACAAGGCTGTGGTGTTGGAGATGACGATGACGATGTAGAGGGCGAGGGGCAGAGAGTTGGGGACGGGCGTCGGTCCAGGTGCAGAGGGCGGAAAGCGTTAGGAGGAGACGACGTCTGTGGCGTGGACGGCGGCGGGGAGTGGGCGGCTGGGAGTGGGCGGCTGGGAGTGGGCGGCTGGGAGTGGGCGGCTGGGAGTGGGCGGCTGGGAGTGGGCGGCTGGGAGTGGGCGGCTGGGAGTGGGCGGCTGGGAGTGGGCGGCTGGGAGTGGGCGGCTGGGAGTGGGCGGCTGGGAGTGGGCGGCTGGGAGTGGGCGGCTGGGAGTGGGCGGCTGGGAGTGGGCGGCTGGGAGTGGGCGGCTGGGAGTGGGCGGCTGGGAGTGGGCGGCTGGGAGTGGGCGGCTGGGAGTGGGCGGCTGGGAGTGGGCGGCTGGGAGTGGGCGGCTGGGAGTGGGCGGCTGGGAGTGGGCGGCTGGGAGTGGGCGGCTGGGAGTGGGCGGCTGGGAGTGGGCGGCTGGGAGTGGGCGGCTGGGGAGTGGGCGGCTGGGGAGTGGGCGGCTGGGGAGTGGGCGGCTGGGGAGTGGGCGGCTGGGGAGTGGGCGGCTGGGGAGTGGGCGGCGGGGAGTGGGCGGCGGGGAGTGGGCGGCGGGGAGTGGGCGGCGGGGAGTGGGCGGCGGGGAGTGGGCGGCGGGGAGTGGGCGGCGGGGAGTGGGGCGGCGGGGAGTGGGCGGCGGGGAGTGGGCGGCGGGGAGTGGGCGGCGGGGAGTGGGCGGCGGGGAGTGGGCGGCGGGGAGTGGGCGGCGGGGAGTGGGCGGCGGGGAGTGGGCGGCGGGGAGTGGGCGGCGGGGAGTGGGCGGCGGGGAGTGGGCGGCGGGGAGTGGGCGGCGGGGAGTGGGCGGCGGGGGAGTGGGCGGCGGGGAGTGGGCGGCGGGGAGTGGGCGGCGGGGAGTGGGCGGCGGGGAGTGGGCGGCGGGGAGTGGGCGGCGGGGAGTGGGCGGCGGGGAGTGGGCGGCGGGGAGTGGGCGGCGGGGAGTGGGCGGCGGGGAGTGGGCGGCGGGGAGTGGGCGGCGGGGAGTGGGCGGCGGGGAGTGGGCGGCGGGGAGTGGGCGGCGGGGGAGTGGGCGGCGGGGGAGTGGGCGGCGGGGAGTGGGCGGCGGGGAGTGGGCGGCGGGGAGTGGGGCGGCGGGGGGAGTGGGCGGCGGGGAGTGGGCGGCGGGGGAGTGGGCGGCGGGGAGTGGGCGGCGGGGGAGTGGGCGGCGGGGAGTGGGCGGCGGGGAGTGGGCGGCGGGGAGTGGGCGGCGGGGAGTGGGCGGCGGGGAGTGGGCGGCGGGGAGTGGGCGGCGGGGAGTGGGCGGCGGGGAGTGGGCGGCGGAGAGTGGGCGGCGGAGAGTGGGCGGCGGAGAGTGGGCGGCGGAGAGAGTGGGCGGCGGAGAGTGGGCGCGGAGAGTGGGCGGCGGAGAGTGGGGCGGCGGAGAGTGGGCGGCGGAGAGTGGGCGGCGGAGAGTGGGCGGCGGGAGAGTGGGCGGCGGAGAGTGGGCGGCGGAGAGTGGGCGGCGGAGAGTGGGCGGCGGAGAGTGGGCGGCGGAGAGTGGGCGGCGGAGAGTGGGCGGCGGAGAGTGGGCGGCGGAGAGTGGGCGGCGGAGAGTGGGCGGCGGAGCCTGCTGTTATAGTGGCGAAGGCAACGGTGCTCAGCGCGGTGGTGGCTCTTAGGCGGGGGGCGGCGGGCGCCGCGGTGCATTCCGCGCGTGGTTAATTGCGCTCGTCACCCCGGGGCCCGTTAGACCCGCGCAGTGCCGTCGCGCCTCCCGAGATAGCGCCGCCGTCGCTGTGGCAGACGCATCGACGCCCTGCTTCCGATGCTGCGTTTCCGAGTGAACGCCGCCCGATAGCACATAGCAACGCAAACGGTGAGGATAGTTTTTAAAACAACAATTCATGATACAAATATGCGTTGCGCAGACGGCAGTTTGGGCAGACCTCTTTGGTAGGGTGTTGATTGGAATCCTTCCCATTGGATGGACGTTTTGTAGGGTACTGACAAGTCAACAACAAAAATTGTGTATATTTTAAAGAATCACGCTTTTCGCAATTAATCATCGTAATAACTCTTTATCATTGTGTAAAATCACACAAATCGTTAGGAGTTGGAATAAATAATATTATAATTCATAATATTTATTATGTCATGCTGCATATATACTATTTATGATGTATTAACTACAATTTGTATTACTTATAATACAACTTGCTTATGTAATACTTAGTAAACTAACAGATTTTTAACTATCACACCTGTACGTGTTTTTGAGATAAAGCCTTCATTAATTCTAAACTCTGAATATATTGTCATCTGAATTATGTCATAAGACCTATGATAGTTTGGGGTGTCAATTCACCACAAGACAGTATCTCTGGAACCACACCACGCAATTTCATGTTCAGAGGCACACACCGCTATATCATATAATTTTCAATGTTGATGTATTTTCCATTTCTTTCTTCTTCCAGCCACCAAATTCTGAAGCACCACTGAGCCCTGCGAGTAACACCTTGCACAGCACGAACGCCAACACTCGGCGTTATTAATACCCTCAGCAGCGGCGATGCTGCTCCAGAAACAGAGATGTGATGTTTTGACGAAAGCGTCAAATTGTTACTGCCCCCGCCGGAATCAAAGATCATAAAATGCGATGACGTTACACACGAGTCATCTAAGGAGATATAGGTCCCCCAACAATACTCTTCGTGTTCACGTTGTATTCAAGCAATATGTATGTTTGACATTCAAGTTACATATCTCAGTACCATCCACGACTCCTCATGTCATATCAACCATTGAAACGATTAACCTCAAAAACCTATCTTACTTCCGTAATTTTGTGAACCTTCATTCCCAGAGCTACCGTTTTCTTTACATTTTATATATGCCGCAACTATTGTATTGACAAGCCCTTTTTCTACTTTCACGACCTCCTCCTCTTTCTCTGCCTTGCGATCCTCGCCACTCGCAGCGCCACCATCTGGCGCCACCCACCCCAGCTGCTCCGCTGGCTCGTTCCCCGGCGCCCCCTCCCTGTCCTCGCCTTTAGATAAGACTTTATTACCCGCTTTATTGCGACGCCCCGCCTTTTGACGCCGCCCGCGCCACGACGCCCACGCGCCCCACCCCACTCCACCACGCCCCACCCCGACACGGCCCCCTGCTCCCGCCCCTGCCCCGCCCCTGCCCCGCCCCTGCCCCGCCCCTGCCCCGCCCCTGCCCCGCCCCTGCCCCGCCCCTGCCCCCGCCCCTGCCCCGCCCCTGCCCCGCCCCTGCCCCGCCCCTGCCCCGCCCCTGCCCCGCCCCTGCCCCGCCCCTGCCCCGCCCCTGCCCCGCCCCTGCCCCGCCCCTGCCCCGCCCCTGCCCCGCCCCTGCCCCGCCCCTGCCCCGCCCCTGCCCCGCCGTCGGAGCTTGCCTGCGGCTGCGGAGACCCTCTGCTCCGGGGTAGTTTTTCGAAGCGTAAATGACCTATATAAATTTACCTACGAGGAGTTTCTTCTCTACATTTTCTGGTGGCTGGTCGATCTAAAATTTCCTCTCCAGGTTTTTCATTTGCTAAAAAATGTTAGTTTTTACCGAACGATGTAATATTTCTTCGGCAGATTATTCTTCTGTTCAAACTTTATCTGTTAACCGAAATACAAATATTTCATATGCCGATTTTGCATCTGTACCTCTATTTGACATTCCTTTTTTAAATTGCTTATTTTTTGTGAGCACTCTAAAACATCGTTTGCATCTCTTTGACCTTTTGTTTAAATTGATCAGTCTTAAATATCCTGTACAGATTTGTATTCGTTTTTATCTTAACTTTATCGAATCATATCAACCTAGCCAAAATTGTAGTTTTTTCATCTGTACAACTTTTCTGTTAAACTATCCATCTAAATTATGTTAACCGATCAATTTAAAATTCATCTACAGATTTTTAAACTGTTCCACTCAATTTATTAACTTTTTCAAATTACAAATGACCATTCTAAAATTTCCTGCGCACATTTTTCACCTGCGTCACCTATTCCGTTAATCTTTTGAATATGTTTTGACTGATCTACAATTTCCTCCGCAGATGTTGCATCTATTCCGCTATTTGAGTTATTCTTTTAAAAAATTGTAAATGAATGATCCAAGTTTTCCATGACATATTTTTTATGTATTTGAATTTCTGTCTTCTGAACGTTTTCAAATCGTATTTTCTTAATTTTAGATATCTACTCTATCGTTCCTTTCTCTTCTCCCCTATATTTTTTGTCACTGAAAAATTTGATTCAAGAAGGAAAGTTCCCCTCTATTAATGGTCCAACGTCTCTGTCACCACCACCTCGTGTGTTCGCCACAAACTGTCCAAAACGAAACTGCTCTTGAGAATTGCCTTATTCAATTAGTACTGCAAAACTGATGAAAGTTCCGAGGACAATAGATCCAGATTACTACTTTCAGAGTCTTTTAATAATCAAATTAGACAGTGAATCAGCTTTAGTAGTAGGTTTCTTAAGGGAACCACTGTTTCTCTAGGCGAGTAGTGATTTGGAACTTCATAACGTTTCCCGCGATATGCCTTCAATGTTTTTACGTTACAGAGCAGTACATCTTCTCCTCCATGTTCCACCATCACATCTCCTCGCGAAGTCCCAAAAGGAACCAGCTGTCCGACGTCCCTCATTCAATTATCTGTGTAACACCAGGGAAGTCTTGAACAAAAAAGATAATAAACGTAAATTTTTGGATATAAAAATCCAAAAACATTAAGTAGTTTGTAGAGTATTGATATTGTTTCTGTTATTAATAGTTTGAAGAAGACATCTAAAACTATATTTAATGAAAGTGTTTTAAAAAGTTAAAGTAGTAACTGTAGTGTAAATTCAATATTCCATTTACATTTATGAAGAACATTTGCGCTCTTTGAGATTAGAAACATATCGAACTTTGTGCAAATTATTCGCACAGATGCTACTATTCGTTACTAAAGAACGATCTTATCTTGAGGTAAGAGTCAAATATTATGAAATAGTGTACAGGAAAAAAAAAGTAAAATCGTGACTCCGCGCATCGAACCATTACCAGCACCCTTGAGTGTTGAAGAAAACACTGTTAATGCTTGGTTGTAGAGAAGATTTTTTCTTTCAAAATACTGTAACCAAAATTAACCTGCCCCGCGTTGTTCATGCCAATTTGCAACGAACCTTATATCTTTCCAAATCATAAACTGATCTTAAATCAACTTCTTTTATCATTCCCCATGCTGGGTAACCATTTGTAACATTTTATGATTTTTTAAATTAATTTGCCCTGCTATGCTCGTAATTGAATTGCTCTAAGAATTCGTAATTTGATTAGCTCTATTTTTCTATTAAGATCTTGCATGAGTTCGACGTACAACATAATTCACCTTACCAGCTACACTTGAATGTGTGACTCTGTACAGAAATCACTATTCCTGGAACTTAAGTGGAATTTACTGAATTGATGGCGCTTCAATGAAATATTAGCCTTTTCTTTTTAAAGAACAAATAACATGTATATTATCATTCTAGTAACATGTCTCGAGCTCGTTATTAATTCATGATTCTGTGGACTTTAAACATTATTCAACCGTACGGCTTTGAAAAAGTTCGAAAGCTTACGGAAAGTCTTCTGGGTTCATATGATACCGCCATCTCCAAACTTATATGTCCTGGGTCCTCCTGCAGTGTAATTTATGAGCCTACTGTCCGTGTACACTTTGAATGTTACCTAACTGTTGCTAATTATACAGTCCGCTGTTCGGAAAACCCCTGTATCTGCTCCAATATTATCTCGTCGCGACTTTCAATGTCTAGGCTTCGGGTGAAACGTCTATTTGCGACTACAATTCCCTTAAAATTAATAATTTATAATTCCTGCTACGGAACTAACCTCATACAAACCCACGAATATTTTTAAATGCAAAATTAATACACGACAACAAATGTAACTATTATTAAAACAATGCAAACATTTACCTACATAAAAATCAAATAAACAATACTGCTTAGCCTAAACAATTATGCATTAACCAAACGAACATTTACCCTCAACAGAAATCTATTATCGCAAAATTACAATTTCATAATTTAAAGACTGTGAACTGCTTGACAAGCGTCCGTGAGAGTGATGATTCGCTTCTGTTTGCTGAAGCTAAATTTTCATCGCCCTCCCCTAATCAATTCCATGTTAATGACACCAGATCGTGCCGTATCTCGACAATACAATTCTCGTCTAGCATCCAGCATGGCACGCCTAAATGTTTATAGTTCGTTGCTATGCTATGTGTTCCTTGGATTTTAACATTCTAGATCCATCCATTACGTTGTATTACACTCGTGTGACATTCTGGTATGTCACAATACTGTACTATTGTTCAGACGCAACCATGTAGAGGTATGAGCGTTCATCGTGTCTCTTCGCTACATTGACTTAAGTCACCGTAATATCATTGTAGCGGTCTCCAATACCTCATCCTACTTCCTCCAACTTCTACTCTTCTCTCCTTTGCCGACATCCCATCTTCTAGCGAAGCCCCTAGCGAAGCCCCTAGCGAAAGCAGCTCTCCTCAGTGCGGCGGCGACGGCAGCGGAGGTGACGGCGGAGGCGATGGCGAAGGCGATGGCGAAGGCGATGGCGGAGGCGATGGCGGAGGCGATGGCGGAGGCGATGGCGGAGGCGATGGCGGAGGCGATGGCGGAGGCGATGGCGGAGGCGATGGCGGAGGCGATGGCGGAGGCGATGGCGGAGGCGATGGCGGAGGCGATGGCGGAGGGGGAAGCAATGGCCTAGGCGATGGCAGCGGCGGCGGAGGTGATGGCGGCGGCGGAGGTGATGGCGGCGGCGGCGGAGACGAAGACTGCGAAGACGGCGGAGGCGATGGCGGCGGTGCGACGGCGGCGGTGCGATGGCGGCGGTGCGACGGCAGCCCGCTAACGCGTGCGCAGCGCTCCGGATATTGGAGTCGTCGCTTCTTTCCGGGGATTCCCCGGGTCGCGGTTCGGGTGGCGTCCCCCAGGGATTTGCTCCGCGCCGCTCCGGCCGCCGCTCGCTCGCTCGCTGCCTCCGCAGATAAGACCGAACACTGCGCAGACTGTCGAGCGGTGCTACTGCTCCACCGCAGCCGAGATCCCGGAGACGAGAGCCGACTTCTCGGTGTAAGAGAAGTAATCGGTGGGAGAAAGGAAATTTAGGAGGATTAGTTGGAGAAGGAGCGTTTGTGGTCGTTTGAAGCCCTTTGCTGATCGAGTTGTGGTTGTTAATGGACGTTCTGCCTGTTACTTGCTGACATGCTGCTTCTTTTATCTGAAATGTACTTCCTTAAATTGAGTACCAATAGTAATCTAGATTATCTATTAGTGCCTGTGAGTATAGATTTTTTATTGTAAATTATTTGGGAGTTGGTTGTATGTTTACCTACGTTATTCAATTTTTTTTTCAATTTCGGGTTCTTTATCTATAAAATAGTATGTCTTCTCATTAAAGGTTGTATAACATTGATGAAAAATTGGAAAATATTCAGTACAAAATATAATTGCATGGCTCACCGCGAGCATTCCCCCGTCGCAGATAAGGCTGAACGCGCCACTTACTGCTGTTATTGACCCGCCGCACCAGAGATGTACAGGAAATGAGGGGCGACATCAGCGAAATAAACTAAGAAGAGAGGAAATTGAAGAGATTGCCTGAAGATATGACAATTATGGTCTTTTTAAGCATTTTTTATTGTTCTGTTACGTTATTATTAATTAACGATCTTTCCTGGTTGCGTTCTGACAGCCGATGGTCCGTATTTATAAAATTTAGATACGAAGTAATTAAAGTTTAGTACAATTGAAATAAATGAGTTGTAAGTAAAGATACGAGGCGTATCTGTAAAGTAAGTACCGTTGTGGAAAAAATATCATAAAAAATTGTTTAAACTAAACTAACTTTGTTCTTAAACTATTTTTCTACGTAATTGTCTCCATTGTTCAGACATGTATTATTGCAGGAAACCAACTTTCTATTCCTTCTTCATAAAAAGATGCTGCCAATGAAGATAAACACATTTTTGCGAAAACGGTGCTGCGATTTGTGAGAAACTCATCACAAAGCCTTCTTACTGTGATCCGTCTGTTTGCAAGAATTTTTGCATTCACTTTTTCAACCGACATTCACAACAAAGGCCGCCCAGTTTGTGCTTCATGAAAAATGGTTCGGAAATCATTGAATTGTATAACTCACTTTCTTGTCATTCCATTACTCTTCAGATTTGTATCATAAATATCCATTACTAGACGAAGAATTTCAGACTGCTTAACGTTCTTTTCGTTCAAAAAGAGATGTTGGTTGCTGCGAAAGATAATGTATGAGTATTCATATTCCAAAAAAAATGTATTTATTATTCCTTTCTTTAATACTTTGTCTATCATCTCAGTTTACAAATTTAAACCTCGCCCATGATTTGCTATTTCGGGCGCGTTGGCGTTAATAACTATAAAGAGAATCTTCGCGAACTTTATTAGCGCAATCGCGTGCACCGATGTAACGAAATCTAGGAGGACGTGGGCAGTGGAAACGAATTCCCTGTGAAAGGGGGCGCCGAACGGGGCAGCCCTTCGCACTCTGCGGAGGCGGCACGTCGTTCAGTACTCCCATCACGTCGGCCCTAAGCCTCGCCAAATGGAAGGGAGGTTGGTAGTACGTGGGAGGCAGATACTCGAAGCGTCTGAGAGTTGCGTAACTCCGTGTAAGGTTCTTAGCGGTTCTTTCCTCAGGCGTGTTTTAGAGATGGGTTTCGCGTGGACGTACAGAAGAAAAGAAGCGAATAGCATCACCGTCTACAGCTCCAGAGTAGTGTTCAATACCTTCTTTTGGATTTAATTTGTTTATAAAGTTTTTTTAATAAGTTTAGTGTTTACTCTATTCTAAAGCTTTCTCATTCTGCGAGACACTAATTTTTTCAAAATCAAAACAACGAACAACGCAATTGACATAAAAATAATGTTCAATAAAGTGCGAATGATGTTTATTTTAAATAACAGTAAACGATCGTTTTTTCTCACACGTATACCAACCTGTAGTTATTATCCACACTGAACTATGCATTCGTTATTTTAGGAAGGTAATTCACATTCCGGGTATATGGATATCGACATGGAAATTCCATGAATATCACTAGTTGCATTTTCTATAATTAAGCCCACCAGTTCCATCAATACCTCTGTCATTTCCGTTTCTGAGAACAGCTCATAATATTGCGCCGAGGAAATCTCTTAAATTCAGGGCTTTGAGAGAACGCTACAAGGTAAATTCCCTTCAGAGCTTCTACGTCTATCCCATTCGAAACGAAATACACGGAATATATTACGACTTGAAACTTTTATTTGGAACCGGAAAATCCTTTTTCCAATTTCAATTTCCGAGGAGCGGAATCCAGGTGGGTGTCGAATCCCCTTTGCTCCGTACGAGGTTTATTTACGTGATCGTTACTGCTGTCGTGGGAAGTACAAACGCACTTCTGCAAATTAGCTAACACGACGACGATACTTTTCCTTTTTTCTTAAACATATGCAGTTTATTTCAAATGTAGAAAAATTAAATGCGATGTATTGGAGAAAAATACATTTTCTCTTAGGTATGTAGAATGTTTTGTTCTTTAGAATTTATGCTTGAGTTTCGTTAAAACAAATATGATTTATTCCCTGCGTATGATTTCTTCCGATTTAGTGTCATATACATCTCCGAAAAAAAAAAAATGGAAAGTAAGGAGATTATTCAAGAAATATATCTAAATAATATACCGAACAGCGCAAATTTGTTTGATGTCGTAGGTAATGTTTTGCAAAGGTTTGAGAAAAATGAAGTGCCCCGTTCCCAAGATACATTGCGTAGAAATATTCTGAAAATTTAAGAAATTAAACTCTCATACCGTAGGATACTGTACAGATGAATTTGTTAACTAGCATTTTTCATAAGAAATAAACCTTCTATATTAAACACTAAACCATCAAACGTCCAACAAAACAATGCCATGTTTCTTCGCTCAGTATTTACCTACGTACGTAATCAAACATTTGTTATTTGTGTATTTAAAAGGGAAATATAAGGAAAGTGACAGACGATGGGCAGCAAGATATAGGTTAGGAAATAAATCTAGAACGAGTAGATATTGGCTAAATAGTGAGGGGGGGAAATGATGGATCAGTGAGATGGAAGAGGAAGACTGGAAGAATTTTAGAGAGATGTCGATTTTTTTGGAAGGAAGAATGTGGAAAATTTGGAATGTTCAGGATAAGGTGAGACGGAAATTGGAGGACAAAAGTGAAAGGATTAGTATGGAAGAGAAGTAAAGATATGTGCATTGTATGTAACGTGTTTTTTTTGTCACGAATTGATCATCCTAGCACCACGCGAACGTGCCACTTGTGCACACCGAGGACCAGACATATTCTCCACCCTTCTATCCGAGATCGCCTCGGCACTACTGCCTTACCGATTTCGGCTATCCGGATCGGCATGTAACCTATTATTGTACACTTCTTCTATTATATTGTATACAGTTAGAATTGTATATGTATTAAGTGAATCTCACTTTTGTATATTTACAAAGTTGTAAAACTAAATTCATTCAAACTCTATCCTTTACTGTTCACTCTCTGCGAAGACGCTCTTTCAGTTGTACAAAAACCGTTGTACCGTACATGCACTGCAGCTCTTCATTTATTGCTCTAATACTGCTCAAAATTGAAAAAAATATTTATTTAAACATTAGAATCTTATGATTTGTATTCATTTACGCATTTGAAATAAAGGGAGTTCTTTCTTCTACGTCTTACTTTCAGTTCTGCCTCATTTATTTACATTAAAACAGTTTATTTTTTAGTAGCTTCAATGCTATTAATATTTCAATTTAAGTTTCTACGACTTCATTTCATTATCACCAGCCAGTCTCTACTATTAAAAGAATTTGATTCACAAAATTATATATCACTGAATATCGAAAAGATATGACAGTCAATGTAATATTTGTATTAATAACGCATTACAATCTGGATTTTGATATCGTAAATGAGATCTGAACGGAATAATACAACATCACCCCAGTGGCACAAACAGCCATTCACGCAATTCCCGCTCTCGGCCCCACGGCTTCCTGCCGGCGAGCATCTGCCTGATAGTGCGGGGAGATCAAATGGAATCCGCTGCCATTCACGATCCTCTCGGTGACGCGGGGACGCGGGCGCGGTAGGCTCCATTCACCAGCAGCTTCCTGCGCGGCCCGTTGGGGCGCTGCGTTCGCATTGCCTGAGGCTTCCTGCGGCCTCAGCCCCCGCGGGGACCCGCGACGCCGGCGAACGGGCGACCCACAGCGCCGCATTATGGTCTTCCCGCCCACACAATCTCTCCACTGGCCGCCCTCGCCCAGCCACGCCACTTGCCCACCCAGTTGGCACCACGCCGCCGCCTGCGTCGTTCTTGTCACCCCCGTCGCCCCCGTCGCCCCCGTCGCCCCCGTCGCCCCCGTCGCCCCCGTCGCCCCCGTCGCCCCCGTCGCCCCCGTCGCCCCCGTCGCCCCCGTCGCCCCCGTCGCCCCCGTCGCCCCCGTCGCCCCCGTCGCCCCCGTCACGCCCCGTCACGCCCCGTCAACCCCCCTCATCTCCCTCCGTCGCCTGTTTCCTTTAGTACTCATCTTTCCTTTTCCTTCAGTGCTTTTTTACATCATCGCGTTCTAGACTCGATTCTCAACTTCGTAACTTGGCTGTGACGCGAAAGCCCTTTGCGGACGATTACCTTGTCTGTCGCTCGTGACTCGTAAGCTCGTGTCAGCCCTTGATCATCATCAGGGAGGTTTGGTGGTGGCGAGCTGGCGCTCATGTTGCGGCCTTTAAGCTCATTACGGAGATTTCTGCCCTTGGAAAGCAGTCGCAAGCAAGCAAACCTCACATTCACACACACTTCGAGCAGGAAGAGGTATGGGAATAAATTGATTATTGGTGGTGCACCATGCCACAACACTAAAGCAACCATCCATGCCCAAGGCGAGATTCGAACCCGGAGATCCCGCAGCTCGCGGTCGCCGTATTCATTACGTTACGAGACCTGGCCACTTTTCAATATTTTTTCTTCCAAATTTCTACTTCCCATCGCATAAATCGCATTCGCATAAATCTCACTTTTTTTCACTTTTCTCCATATCTTATTTTTTCTTATGCATACCCCCAAGGTACGGCAGATATCCTTTTCAAAAACCACGACTATTCACCCTTTTGTTATCAAGAGTAAAATGTAATTCCGTAGAGTAAATCACGGGAAGGGTATGGAAGTGAAGGGTTCGCCGGAGGCTTTCCTACCTTCACCGTTCCCGTCCTCTGCGTCCGGGGCAAGGCTGCCAACTGCCAGCTCCAGTGGCGGCATTGTGTATTGCGGCACCCCCGAGGCACACAGGCCCGCCCACGCCCGCCACCTATAGCGATGGTAGGCACTCAAGGAAGGCAGAGGCATGAGTGGAAGCGAATTGGAGAGAGAGATTGCAGATGGAGTAGCAATCATAGTGGGTTATTGAAATGTATTTAAGGTAGATTATACTCCAAACATTCAAATATTGTTTAATAACACTTTTTCGTATACTTATTGAAAAAATATGTCTACAATGAGAACAAAAACATTAAGAAAAACATTATGGAAAATTTATTTAGGAAGATAAAGACTTTTTTTTCAGAAATAGGCCTTGTGCTGAGACGACGGCTTTAGAACTACTATCACTAATGCTCCGATTATTTTTTTTCTTGAAGCAAAGCAATATTTGTAACTTCAGTAGTTTTATATTTTAAAAATGTTTGTCAAAGTTTAAAAAACATAAAAATTAAATTTAAAAAAATAAATTTTCTTCATGAAGTTAATTTAAACATTTGAACCAATTATTCGTTCAAATGTTTAGTTTTGCTTCATGCGCTGTCTTTATGTCGCTGAATTATAAAAATGGTTCACTGGTTTATCTTACATAGAACCGCATATGTTTCAGGTTTCCAATGACAACCAAAAAGTCTACTTTCGGGGAAATGACTTTAAAGTTTCGAATGCTCTAGAAAACTCCCAGGTTCTAGGTTATGTCTTCTTTTTTATGTCTATATCTTCTCTTACTTTCTTCCTTTCTCTTAAATATTTTCTTCCATTCTTATTTTCTGGTGTCTTAGTTTTTGGCTTTGGCTTATTTTTTAGGGTAATCACTTCCCGTTTTGAAAAAAGGGACGCGGTTCCCGTGTCGCAAAGCTTCATCAATTAAAATAAAAGCTTCCAAATAAAAACAAAATGAATGATCGTAGAATAAAACGGGTTTCTCCATGGTAAAGAGTATGTATAAAAGGTTTTAATTCTGTTAAAAGTCAAAAAACGGATTTTCTGCAATTTGCCCTCACTTTTGAGGTATGATATACGTTAACAATTTTTTTAAAATTTTCACTATTTGCGTTTAGAAATATCAGACGTAGTCTCAACATATTTTGTTACCGAACACCATTTTTAAACCCATTGCGGCGACCTTTTTTTTTAGAACGAGTGTTGCTGGGAGTCAGGTAGAAACAGTCTTGAGTTTGGAAGCGAACAATACACCACTTCTAATATAACGTTAAAGATAACTATTTAATTATACTAGTTGAAATTAAATAGTTACATTATGATTTACGCTAACTACTCAATCTACCTAACTAGACGTGTCAAAAATTGGATAATACTAGTTCATGGCAAAGAACTAAAGTAAATATTTATTTTCGTTAATTTATGAAGTATCGTTACTTCTTATGTTGCAGTACATTATTGTGTTTAAGGACCTACAGAACGTTTTAAAATTCAGAAGATAAATATGATTATTGAGACTTCACATACAAGAATAATTTATGCAATTTTTGGCATAATTGCCAACCTTTTGACCACTAGAATAGACGTCAAACCACCCCATATCCTAAAAAAATCACCTGCATCATTGTACATCAGTTCATAATTGATCAGTGAAGCAAGTACAATCAACTTTGGAAAAATATATTGCCATGATTTCACGAATTATGGTATTATTACCTTCACCTTTCTTGACGCTTTGTAATTGATTATTCTAACCTCTTTTTCTCAAAGAACACCATATTTATATTTTTTCCTTTCCCTTCGGACTGAAAACATCCAGTTTCCACTCAATAACTTTTTCTCTCCATGGTACAGGACGTAGGAAAGAAGAAGTGAGTAACCTTTGCGAGTGTCGAGAGCAGACACGTTGTATATGTTACACGTTTTATATGTTTAAAACTGAAAACATTCGTTTCTACAATTTTTTAAATACTAATGTGACCAATTTCTGCACTATTCTTTAAATATTTTCATTTCAATACGTAATGAATAAAATTTATAACATTGGTATTCATATATTCCAAGTATCACCTCACCATTGAGATAACATATATCTTACTTCTTCTATCTCTCTTCTCTATTTTCTTTGGGACCATACTCCCGTTTGCGTTCACATGCCAGCGAGTTCTGCTAGGAGACAGCGCTAGCATATTACGCAACCCCATCACGTTAAAATGGAACACATTTTCAACAATTAAGTGAACAAAAAAAATTCTCAGCCATACAAAGCCAACCGAGGAATTGTGGGATTTTAAAAGTTTTAACTCACCGGTTGTGAATTTTGACAAAATTTAAACACCACTATTTATAATTATTTCATAAATGTTAATTATGTCCTTGGGTCTTATCAGTCTCGTAAGCACTGATTTTTTTTCAATCAGGAGATCTCATTTATACCTACAAGCAAAGATTGTTCAAGGCATCAACTGGTGTCACTGCAGTGCCTCTGACCGGGAGGTCCTAGGTTCGGGCCCTCACTAGCTATGACACTAGCTGGATAGTTAGGTCGAAATGAGCCATCTGGAAGAAAATTCTAGTCGTCGGCTGCTCTGATCGGTAATTTTCCGTGGTTTCTCCCATCAACACGAGTCGAATACCGGAGCTATACCCCAACAAACGGACCACGGACTGCACGCGATCTATCCATCATCTTCCTTGTCTTATCCTCACCCCTGACTTACAAACACTCATTCTCAAATGTGCTACACTTGGCAGGAGACCAGTCGGAAACGGTGCCACGGTCTTTGGTAAAATCCCCGCAACCCGACGTATGTCGGCGCCTGATCTTGCATTCGATCGAGGGAAGATCACTGCCACCTCTCGTGATAAAAAATACACTATACTTACGGGAATAATGACCTCAGTCGTTGACGTGCACGGAAGCACCAATCAATCAATCAAAACAGTTCAAAACTGGAGATTTACATGAAAACGTTGGTTGCGGAAGCGGGGGGGGGGAGGGGTGTGACACCCGCAGGGGCCAGTGATGTCATCGCCCGCCTAATGAAGAATCTCCTTCTCGTTTCATTCCATTCCTCTCTGTCTTTCTCTCTCCTCTCGCCCCGGGCGAAGCATAATGCGGGAATCGCAGCGCATGTTCGTGTCTCGCACACGATCGCCTTTGCCAGTCCGTGAGTTGCATTTAAAACGCGTCGTGGCTATTTGCTCAATGGGTGGGGATTTTTATGCAAGGGGAAAGCAGGCTACGAAGCTTGAGAGATATTGCAAATGGATGGTCAAACGAGACCATCTCGTTTGTAATGGGTTACCTCCATTACGGATAACGCGCTGAATAATTCTCTCAGTCATTTATAAACATCTAGTGTCACAGACATTTAAGGGAATGCTGTGAGAAACTAAACGAAGATTACATTTTCAACTTTTTCATTACTTTCAACTACGCAGAAAATGTTTCGCCTTCGCACAAACATAATTGAAAAAGCGTTAGTAAGAGAGAAAACCAAAAACTCTAGATTATTGTTGAAAAAATAACAGTATTTTCAATAAATGGACAACCTGTATAAAACAAAAACCTTCTTAAACCGGAATAATTTTTTGTCCCGATCGATTCCGTTTTAGACAGATTTTACAGTATTTATTAATTGTAAACTCCATAATTCAGATTAAATATTAATCAAGATATCGTCGGAACCCCAAGACGTGGTGCAAGCAAACACGGTTGTCATTTTGCAAGAGAATTATTTCATCCCTTTTTTCCGACTAAAGGGCAGAGTTTATTTCACGACTAAAGGGCAGAGTTTATTTCACGACTAAAGGGCAGAGTTTATTTCACGACTAAAGGGCAGAGTTTATTTCACGACTAAAGGGCAGAGTTTATTTCACGACTAAAGGGCAGAGTTTATTTCACGACTAAAGGGCAGAGTTTATTTCACGACTAAAGGGCAGAGTTTATTTCACGACTAAAGGGCAGAGTTTATTTCACGACTAAAGGGCAGAGTTTATTTCACGACTAAAGGGCAGAGTTTATTTCACGACTAAAGGGCAGAGTTTATTTCACGACTAAAGGGCAGAGTTTATTTCACGACTAAAGGGCAGAGTTTATTTCACGACTAAAGGGCAGAGTTTATTTCACGACTAAAGGGCAGAGTTTATTTCACGACTAAAGGGCAGAGTTTATTTCACGACTAAAGGGCAGAGTTTATTTCACGACTAAAGGGCAGAGTTTATTTCACGACTAAAGGGCAGAGTTTATTTCACGACTAAAGGGCAGAGTTTATTTCACGACTAAAGGGCAGAGTTTAACTTTGTACATTGAAGGTATTGTGAACTGTTCTTACGATGTGGTACTAGCAAATATATAGTATTTTCCGAGCATACGATTAATTGTGTAGCGTGTCAAATCTCTTGGGCACCAATGAGGGAGAATTGGCATAATTATTTTGATACCAGAAATAGCAAGGAAGTAGAATTAAAACTTTCAAACTAACCAACAGAATTCTGTAAGACAATATGAGGAGAGATAATTTTGAAAAACGAACTTTCTTCTGCATATTACAATACAATAGTTAATTTCATTCCATTTCTTTTTCTTCTTACCACTTCATCATAAACCATGAGTAATCACTATTCCAAAAAACATGAAGTTGAGATTTCAGATAATCAACAAGAATTTACTGTTCTTATCAATTAAATAAGATGATCAATGGAAATATGGCGTTTCATCTGCTAACTAGAAACGTTCAGCAAACATCTCGCTAGACCTTCGGGCAAATTACTTCCTGGTTACACTCAGTATAATGCATGGCGTTAAGTGCTGTTGGAATGTGACTTTGCAGTATATTAGTGCATGAGTGGTCATCAGAAAGACGTGCGAGATCATTTATGGTCAAGGCGCAAGGACACGTCAATTTGTTTGTAAGTATACAAAGCATTCTCTTCCCTTACAGATTCATATATTTTGTAACAATATTAAACAGCATTATTGACATAAGGAGGAATATAACTACACAGGTACGTGACGACGATTTTAATATTACCTAAGATCAGATATCTGTTTTTAAATGTTTATGAGAAATGATGAGAAAAAAGTATCCAATTGTTCCTTTGATAATTGATTTGTGTACGTATGCCGGGAATCATTCCATTGATAGTTTATCAATCATGTAAAGAACAAAGCAGTGTAGAAAGAACTACTATATCTAATGCCTGAACTGTGTTTTCATGGACCGCCCGCGATCTTCCCGTCTTTATCCTTGTCCCCTTCACACCCCTTATGCACACACATTTCATCACAGTACCACGTATAACGAGACACCAAACGGCAGTTTAGAATTCTCCCGGCTGGGGGAGATTCCCGTAGGGGGAAAATTTCAAGTTGACATTAGGTCCGGCGCCGGATCTCACGTTCCAGCTAGGTAGACACACACCCATTGTCCGTCCATAACATGCACTACACTCACGGCGCACATGAACCAAGTATTTGAGGCGAGCCGAAACACTAAATATACACTAACTGGCTCTAAATACGTCCCCTCTGTCTGAAGAAAGGTTGTGTGAATTCGGTGGGTATCGCAGAAATCTTGTGGAAGTCCATACGACTGGCTTAGGTGACTCAGGACATCGATTGATGCTACTGCTGACCAGGAGCTTCAAATGTCGCTGGTGGCAGATTTTTGACACGATTTACGTAGTTCGAATTCAGTCGCTGGCAAGGAGAAAATTTTAGCGACCGACTGTTCTTATCGGTAGCGTTCTGTGGTTCCTCCGAACAGCGCCAGGCGAATGCCGGAGAAGTGCCCTAACAAAGAGGTCACGCACCGCTCCCGATCTTTCCTTCCTTTACGTTGTATCGTCATATCTTCCTCATCTCTTCCACACATACACTTTCATGCACTATCAATCATCTCAGGATACCTGTCGGGAGCCTAAGAATACGTCCAGACTTGGGCGGTGTCCCGCTAGTGGGAGATACCTGGTTGGGGAAATCTCGCTAGCCGCGGGTAGGACGGCGCCAGATCTCGCCATACAGCGAGGAAAGAACAAGCCACATTTTGAGACAAAGCATACACTACACTTACGGAATTAATGACGTTAGCAGTCGCCGCGCCGGAAACACAATCAATCCAGAAAGTCCTCACAACATGTACCAGGAATGTAAGATCTGTATTTATCACAAATATATTTTTATTGTGGAATATCACTTCTTTTTCCCCATCCCGAAGGGTCGGCTGTCGACGGAGCGTCGGCCGCCAGTGGGGGCGGGGAGTAGCGGCAGCCGGCGCGGCGCCGCATTTGCCTATCAGATCCTGCGGCGACGGCGGGCGGCGGTCCGCGTAAGCAGCGGGCGACTGGACGCGCTGGCCTGTAAATTTCCAATTTCCCTCCCCCGGCGCCCGCCCTCTGGCGCGTCGCCACCGTCTGACCCCAGGGCGCCGCCGGCCGCCCCTGCACCGCCCCCGCCGCCACACAGTGGCCCACATGTCTGAGGGTAGCAAGAACACGGAAACTGCCTCTGGTACATGAGGAGTCTCTACCCGCAAAAATTGGGACCTACAAAATTGAGAATTTAGATTTTCAATGCAAGACAGCAAAAATATTCAACTGCAAATTTTCAATGCAAGATATCAAAATATATTATGTATGAGATGAAGGTATTACGTACCTCTCGAGCGATGAAAGAGCGGTTGAGGTATTACAGGTGGATACAGACTGATTCAGAACCCCTTAGATTTCAGGTTGGGATTTGAGAATTTGATTTTCGAAAATTTAGTCGGAAAATGTGTGACAAAATGAATAAATATATGTTTCGGTATTCTTTCCCGAAATTCAAATTTGAAGGCAACATTTGCAAAATACATTGGTAGATATGACTGTCTTCTCTTTCAAAATAAGACGAGAGAATATGACAATCTTTATAGGAAACCTTGAAATTGATTGCGCAACGTCCTAAAGTAAGTAAAACAAATTTTTGCAAAGGCCATAAAAGATTTTTCACAAAGTTGTGTTGCAGACTTTTCGAAATATTTCCATTTTGACATTACAATATGTCAATTAAATTGAATTTGTCTTTTGGAAAAGACTTGTTTTTGTCTACTCTGTATTTTCCACGATGTCTAAATGAATATTTTTTTAAAACTAAACATCTATTCAATTATTGGCAATTACTTTTTTAGTGTGAAATTTAAGAGAGTAACTCGGCATATTATTGTTGTAAATAAACTTCTGGTTTTAAATTTATTTTCAGTTATTCCCCACATTTCCAGGCGTCGGCCCCATTGTGAACAGCTTGTCCACTGCCTCCGTCCTCCTTGCTCATTGCCTGGGGTTCCCCTGACGCTTTCCTTCCATTTGCATGTTGAAGCTCACTTGGACCCGAAATACACGATGCCACCCTCTTCAGAGAGCTCGATAATTAACTAGAAAGAGGTGACAGATTCTCTCTCACTCTCAGCTCTTTCTTTTGGTGTCTTGTCCTCTTGTGTTGCTTCTACCGTCATTTTGGTTCCCAATTTTTTCCTTCACATGATAACTTCTTTTCTATTTCACTCTCTTTATAGTGTCGGTCATTTCTCATTATCTATCCTCCTTCTCCTTCACTCGACTACAATGCTCTTACGTGTTGCACATATACTATTTTGATCTTCATTGAGTATGAATGAATAATATGTTAAAATTATATCCTAATATAGTGTATATTAAAACATTTGTAAAATACTTGCAGGAAGCGCCACATGAGAAAGAGAGAGAGAATCGCCACTGGGTTGACACTTTGTGGAGCAGAGGGATACTCATTTGTGTTTCATATTTATCGGATTGAGTAAATCCTTCTTAGCCCAAATTACCTTCAAGTTAAATCCATAGCTTCTTCAATTCTGCCTCCATCTCACACTCCGAACACCGGATGAGGTGGCTCAGGGTATAAAGTGATGTCACTGAAGTGTGTCTGTCTGGAAGGTTCTAGGGTTCGAACCCCGACTGTGACGGGATTTTCAACACTAGCTAGATAGCTAAGTCGAATTCAGCCGCAGCCTTTAGATTTCAAGCAGCCGTCTGCTCTGATCAGTGGGTTACATGGTTTCACCGATCATTACTAGTCGAATGCCAGAATAGTACCCTAACAAACAGGACCCATACCACGCGCAATCTTTCCTTCCTCTTAGTTGGCCTATCCTCGCCCCCTTACTTACATTCTCTAGACTACCACACATGACCAGTCCAGACAGGAGCTTGCCCTGGTGCCCCGCTGGAGGGAGATACCGTGTGGAGAAAACGCCTAAAGCCAACTTGTAGGTCAGCACCGGATCTCACCATTCAGGGAGAGAATAAAACAGTCAATTATCGAGATACAACATGCACTATTCTAACGGAACTAGTGACCATACCAATTGAAGCGTCCGAAAATACAAAATAAAATTAATCAGTCGCAACGTGCGGCATCCCGCGGATGCAGTCGCAGCTCTCTCCCAGAGGGCAAGAATTTTCGGGGCCATATGGGAACTCATTGCTTACGATACGCCGAGTATTCTCCCGCCAGCCTTTGCCACGCCAACTACTGCGCTTGCGCAGAGGGCCCAGTCTCTGCCTTTGATCGCCGCGCTGCGCTGCCACGCCACGCTACGGCATGCCGCGCCGCGCCCTAAAAGACGGAACGCTGATTGAGGGAAGCTTTTAGTCGAATGTCGCCGAGCACGGAGTAAAAAGCTGCCATAGAAAAAAGTAGCCGCGTGTGAGTTGATGGATGATTACCCGCCCGCTAGATAGCGAGCTGGTTGGGGTGAGTCGCGTTTCGGAAATAAATGAATGTAGCGCACATAATTTGTTTTCGGCTTGTCGATAATCTTCTGGATATTTTTCTATCGATAAAATCGGTGATGACCGCAGAAAGATTCTGGACAGCCATATAGGATAAGGCAAACAGAACTTCTCCCACCAATAGTTGTATATTTACACATATTATACTCATTAAAATATTACGTCACCATTGGTTTGAGGACATTGATAATGGAAATGGATAATGAGAATGTTTGTAATGTTCTAATATAAAATTGCAACTATTTGTGGCGAATAATTTCTGCTCCTCTTCTGAAATTTTTATCGATGGTTTATTATTAATTATGGAAAGTGCATAAATAAGATAAGATACATCAGAATGGAAAATATTTCTGTAAAATTTCAAATAAACTTTTTATATACCTTACATCTGGAAGGCGAAAAAATACCAGATGTCACGGCCAGGTAGTTACTTTTCTTTCTTGAAAACATAATTCTTTTTTTTATTTTGGTTACTCGTGACCTTCTTAAACACAAATGGAATATGGAATTATCCTCATGTATACAAATAAATCGTTTCACTGTTGTTTCGCAAATCTAAATTGCGTTGTCAGAGATGCCAGAGGATTTGTTGGAAACATGTTTCTCTGAGAGCACTGTAACGAAATTGCATTTTTAAAGATAAATTAAATTCTGTCACTTGCTTTGATACATCCATCTCATATGAATATGTGAATTGGAAAACACTGTGTCAACTTTTAGATAGCTTTAACTTAACTTTTAAAGCCAATGTGGAACCTAAAGAAAAAAGTGTACAAAGTAAATTTCTACTGGTAATTTATTCTAGCACATCTCTAAAGAAGAGACGACCGAGTGTGTCAAAGCCTACTCTGAAATAATGACGAAGGCCGCCATTGACAACTATTTAAAAGTCGGAGCCGAATGTTAATGAAACTATACGCTAAAGCAGTGTTAATTGAACTAAACAGCTTGAAATCAGTTTCTCACGGCATCTTTCACCTCGCCCTGTTAAAAAAAGAATAAGTTCTTTTTGTGAGAATCATGAAGCCTAAGGACAGGCCTACAGTGTATGGATGGGCGGGTCGAGCAAAGTGGACTGGTTGTGAAGTAATGAGGCTTCGACCCCTTCCCAAACATTCCTAGCAATAGCTTCAGTTAAATTTAATTAAAAGTTCGAAGGACCACCCAGACTCCTGTAATGAAAAGACAGGTTATAATCACCCTTGCAGGTCTGGGACTGCAAGGATGGGAGTGGGAAGAGAATGCTTGTTACCATAAAAGTTGTAAATTAAGTCATGTAAACATATATTCTATTTAAAACAAAATACATCTTAAACCATACGGGGAAGAAGGAACAAAGGGTTGCAGCACACAAAATCACAATATGAATATACAATTTTGCCCATGACATGGGACCATATTAGTGCGGTAGCACAGAACTTGTTTCTCTTGCATCTTGCTGAAGTTGGCATGACTGCGGGCGGGCAGCTAACCCTGGCCCGCTAAGGCACTTGCAGTTCAGGAGATTGTGGGTGCCGTAAGTGAGCACCAGCGAGAACACGAAGCACCAGTTAGACACAAGATGTCGGCGATGCAGTTTGTAAAAATAATTAGTCACAAATGCCATACAAGCATGATCACAAAGTATAGTTAAATCACGTGGCAAACAGCACAGTTTGCAGAATGGTTAATTGCAGACGCCACATGGACGTGAATATAAAATTAGCTGAACACGTGGCGAGTAACACAGTTTGTAAAATAGTTAATTATATGCAGCACATAAACGTGAACACGTGGCAAGCAGTACAGTTTGTAGAATAGTTAATTGTATGCGCCACATAAACGTGAACACGTGGCAAGCAGTACAGTTTGTAGAATAGTTAATTGTATGCGCCACATAAACGTGAACACGTGGCAAGCAGTACAGTTTGTAGAATAGTTAATTATATGCGTCACATAAACGTGAGTATAAAATGCAATTGAACACGTAGCAAGTAGTAGAGGCGCAATAGTCACCAGTAGCAGCATTGAATGTAGACGGCAAGAATGGCCGCAAAGTTGAGTGGCGAGACAGTATGCTCGCCAGCCACGTTGTAGAAGCAGAAAATTGCTCAGCAGGAGGAGCAATTTACATGCAGAGCGGAAACATTCGCTCCACACGGAGTCCAGGCGGTTGGCGCTGTATATGCAGAGAACGGCATGGCACGTCCGCCCCGCATCAGCTCACGACCAAGACTGAAGTTTTCTCCGTTGCAACGCCGCTCGGCGAGGCGGTTGCGCCGCCGGCGTGACGTGTGCAACGAAGTTCGTGTTGCGCCATATGACGCTGGAAGATTCTGGGAATCCCAAGTGTGCAGCTGCGCTCGGCGGTTGGCGCGTGAGCGGATTAGCAAGAAGTGAGGCACTGCCGCACGTGGCAATCTGAAAGCTTACTTGGAAGCGTAATTCTGAGGAGTTGCACCATTGTGCAAGAACTTCAAAAATGTACGTCTTTGAATAAATATAATTATAAAATAAAAAACAGCTTGCTCTGACAGTGTATTTACATTTAACGTACTACTGTTTCCAAACGAGAAAATTCCGGCTACCCGAACGTGTCTCCCATTTTATGATGTTCATAAAGTGGGAGACACGTTCGAGCAGCCGATAATTGCTCGTTGGGGGTTGAGCCCTAAGGGGGCTGATTTGGGAGACGTCAAGTCAAAAAAATCGCTAACGATGCGGCGCGCAAAGCACGAACTAGACCAGGCAGGACAAAACTGGCACGCTGTCGCTGACGGACCCGTTCTCTGCCTCTGAAGTCCGTCATGCTCTCTATGTATTACTCGCGAGTAGTCACTCTACAGTCAACACTTCTATCCGAAATACCCTAATATGTAGGGAATTAGATGCAGGACGTAATTTATTTCGTTCTTGTTCGCGTGAATATGGCAATACATTTGGAACAGCAAGGACATGCATAAAAGTTCTCAATATTAGGAAAATTCTGGAAAAAAATTGTATATATTAATAATTTTGTATACGAGTGAATAATTCCTTTACTCAGATAAATTAACTTTGACTTAAATATACTGCGAGTCATTTATATATCTTAAAATATCTTATGCGTAGTTTTCTTTTCTTCACATACGAAGTAAAAAATATATATTAGCCGTGCTTGAATCGGGAAATTTCCCATTTATTGGCATTTCAAGTATTTAAATGGTTTTAAAGAGTATATATATATATATATATATATATATATATATATATATATATATATATATATATTGTGACGTACCTGATTGGCGGTACTTTCCACTGCAAATAAAAGTTGTAACGGATGGGTGTCTTACTCGTGAATGGGTCCCTTAGAGGAATCGACATTACATTGGAAAATAAAAGTAATAAGTTTGCATGAACACAAATACAATTTATTCTTGCATTAACACGTTATGTACATGATCCAATACATGATTGCTCTCCGTCTTGGTACCAAGATTCGGTATACAATTGGATTTCATCATACCTGGGGCCCCATGAATACCTCGTTTGTCACGGATTGTCACCAACGGCGGCGGCGGCCGATGACCTTCACCGCAGCCCGGTGCCCCCGGGCGGTTGATGATGCAGACACGCGCCTGATCGGCCCGCGGCGGCGGCGATGCGAGTTTTTCGGCTTCGACGCTGGTTGTCTTGACGTGCAGTCCCGCTTACGCACTCACAGCCTCTCGATGATGTCCACTTCGTCCCAGCGATGTGCTTCTAATTATGTTGCCACGCCTTTCATCAGTTCTTTTCCACTTCCCTATTGCAACTACGGAGCACGTGGTCACTACTCGCGCCGGCGTCAATTACGTAATGCACAGTTTTATTACTATTTCCACTACGTTTGATGTCACGGACACAATCTATAGTTTCTGCATACCGACCTCTACCAACATTCAATTTACCGGCTTCTAATCTGCATTTCGATGAATATTACACTGAACTTACTCTCCTTCGTCGCAGACACCGTCTTACACTGTCCGCGGCCCACGGTCAACCGCCAACTGCCGCGCTCGACTGGTAACGGCCGAATTCTCGCCCCTTCTCGCTGCTCACCGCGGCGGACTCGTTCACAGTCCCCCCATCGCCGGTCGCCGCTTATGCCGCGCAGTTCAAAATTAGCTGTAATTATATTATTGTACTCTGTGTTTCTAATTGTGTATAGAAACGCTCCGCGTTTCAATATATATATATTATATATATATATATATATATATATATATATATATAATTATTTCTGAGCATCCATGACATAACTCTTTAGACAAATTATCTTTTTCATTAAGTTATGTATGCTCTGTTCCATTAAATACTCACGCTTAACTCGTCGTACGTTTAACGTCGTACTTTGCTACAGGTAGCTTAAATTTAATCATTAACAAATTAATATTCACATTAATAGTTAAATGTGAGAACAACTTCGGCCTTCCATTAATATTTTGTATGAATAGTCTCACTGCTATAGAACATTACGTGGTAAATTGCTCTTTACTATATTCCCGTTCGTCGTGTAAAGTAAAATACAAGTTAAAATATGTGCTGCGATAATTTATTACCGCAGTTATACCGAAGTTGCCCTCGCTTTGAAGTGTTTTTCAAGGTCGGTGCTATGTATTTTCTTAAGCTGCATTGCTCGCTCTGACCGGGAAACCCAACCAGGATGAACCATCTGAAGGTGAGCGTCGATTACATTCCAAGTCATGTTCCTGTGAGTATGAAGATGTGCAATAAAGGAGGCGAGATATTGCTTCCCGACATTGAAAAATGTTCGAGAGAGCAGACAATATCAAATAGTGGTGCTACAGAATGGCACAGACTTTCTCGTACTACTTAGTTTCCTACTCTAATCGGTCTGAGGTAGCTTTTCGATTTTGCATCACTCTCTACTTAGCTACTTTCTACTACGGATTAAGCGTTGGGGTTATACACGAACTCCACTAAAACACATTACAACGTATTTGGCTTTTTTAACTTGGAATGTTCCGGCGGATGTGTAGTGTTGTGTGAAGTGACAGTGAATATTGCATTGTAAAGTGACACTTAAGTACAAACCTGATTATAATTAGAGACTTGTGTAGATTAAACTAATAATGAATGTAAATGAACTCCTCAATGTTGAGTCTTATAAAGTTCATGACATCCTCGCGCATCAATCTCAACCGTATCTTCTATATATTCTTTCGTAAAAGCTTTAATTTGAAGGCTCGTTTTCCTCATACGGCCTTTTAAAACTTACGTTTCACAAAAATAAACTTTAGATAATAAATCAAACAACTCAAATCGTAACCCACTGCGTCGTTTAATTCCCATAATAAAATTGTTCCTTAAGTATCAATTTTGGCGTCAAATAATCAATGCATCCGACGTTGATCGATCTCAGCTTGCGGAATTTTCCTCAACAAGGTACCTCCCATCAGCGTGGCATCACGCCAGTCGTCACAAGCTATTAGCTTCCGACTGGTTTCCCAACAAATGTGGTAGTGTAGTGCTTGTAAATGCAAGTACGTAAGTAAGAGCTCAGGATAGGACAAGGAAGCGGAAGGAAAGATCGCGCGCTGTCCGTGACCTGCTTTTTAGAGTACAGCCCGGATATTCGTCTAATGTTGATCGGAGAAAATTATAGTTCAGATCAGTCGACCGCTCAATTCGACCTAGCTGCTTCGAGTCGAAAATTATGCCGTCATCGGGACGCGAACCTAGGTTCTCCTATTCAAGGGCACTGAAATAACATCAATTGATGCCCTGGGTCATCTTTGCCAGTAAGAGTGAAAGGGGATTAGCTGGAAAACGGGGATGAGGGAGCAAAAGACCGCGGGATGGAGACGGGCGATTCCCATCAGAGCTGCTATGCTCCTTGTAGTTCTCTCTTTCAACTGCCTTCATCACTGACCGCGCCCCGTTCTCCGCAGCCCAGTCCGCCATCTCCGCCTCCGCAGCGACCTTGCGTAATGTACGGTCATTTGTGACGTCACGCAGGTGAAAGGTTTGCGGAGAGTTGGCGTTTAAAATTTTGCGTCAAGTGTTTGGGAACACATTGGAATGCAGGGTCTCTCCGTGTACTCTTCGTATGCGAAGAGTGGGATGCAAAGTGAACGACGCAAATATTCTGATCTTTACTTAACAATATTGATTTCACGGATAGTACTAAGGGGAAATATGAGATTGAAAGTTTTGTATGAATATATATCCATGTGTTTATCTGTTCCCGTTTGTAAGGGCTGTACATGGAACTCGTGTGTCTAAAAGAAACTTTTTTGGGGGGTTTCGATATAAGCTTGTGATTGCGCATTGTTTTTGCAATAATTACTATCATTAAGAAAGATGTTATTGCTATCACAATGAGCGCGACGATTTTAGAAAATAAATTGTTAATCATTAATTAATTCATTAATAATTAATTCATTGTTTTGAAAGTTAATTAAAATAGAAACTTAAGAAGAGTTTGAAGTGGTTAATCGTGCCGTACAAACTTGGCAAATTGTATTATTGTCAAAAACGGCTTTGGAGAACACGTTAGCAGACGTGTTAGTGAAGGTGAAGTCGCAATTCCTGCCCAGACTGCAAGCCAGGACATTCACTTTACTGGTCCTTGCAAATTTCTAATTTGCTACAATATTTATTTAGGAATAATCCTGTAATGGACTGTAACTGAATTTGAGAGCTAATGTTGCATGCGTTCTCAAATATTTGTGGCATTTTCGTAAAATCCTTTATTGCCATGCTATAACAATCTTATTTTACTGTCACAGCTTAACATGAGCCTACCACATTATTTTATCAAACAAAACATAATAACTCTCAATAAAAAATTACCTATTTAAATATGAGACGTGTTGAAATTCCTTTAAATCATACATCTGCTATGACTGAATTACATATAACCTCATTCGTATGTTGACCTTTTGAGGTTCATTATTGAACAGCAGTTGTTCCCCACTGCACGTTTATATATTTCATTTAGAGATGAGGACATCAAAGCCTTTTCAATTACGTGAGTTTTGTGTTGACGCCAGCATGCCGGCGTCCTCACACGCCGATGTTCCTTCTCCCTCTCTTGCTGTGTATTCCAAATTGGTTTTAAATTGGCGCCGCTGTTATTACAACGTGTTTGTTTCATATTTGAATAACTCACGACAGCCATAGTAATCCTCATTACCGGGCGAGGCTATAAATGTCACATAAAGGCGTCTTCATCCGATAAATTTTCGGATAAGGTTTACGCTAGTCCTCCTGTCACAACCGTCGAAATTTAACGACGGCAACCCGTTTATAAGAAGTGTAGTAAAGATGTGCGACCCCGGATAAATAGAGAATCTTTCCGACGCGTTATTTTGCTCCTGGTCCAGAATTATTTATGCTTGCCGTCAGGGCTTATTCAAAAGTGTCAATGTATTAAATTTATCACCCTCTGTAATTCTATTTCAACACAGGTTCGTCACTCGCGTCCGAAACAGTAAGTGTTAAACTGACGCACTGAGTAACCGTATTTTGATACGTTTTCGAATACGCATACCTTTCAGTGTGAAAATAGCAAACGTAACGAGTTAGGCTTGATTTTCTTTTTCACCACCATTACAATACGTCAGTAAATTGGAAATATTTAAGTGAAGCCATTTCGCTTAAGTGTGCGGAAAATTGTGGAAATGGCAGCAGTTGAATTGAGTGGCACCTTTCCCTAAATTACGACTCGAGCGCGAATTAATGCCCTGCGGTTGCTGTTTTTGATGTGACGTTAACGGTTTAGTGTGCAATTTTTTGTGAAGTAACGAGATAATAAAAAGGACGAGTCGCAAATCGGTAATTTAACGCGGCTTAACGAGTGGCTGTGTCGTTCCGAGACCACAATTAGTATTTTGATACGTTCAGAGTGTGAGGCAAAGACACAGTCGTGTTACATGAAAATGACGAGTGGTTTAGGATTAAATGGAGGGTACAGTTACGTTCTGAAAAATCTCATGACCGTGTCTGATGCTGTATTTTATTTTTCTACAGAAAATTCAGCTCATTAAAAACAGCCACAGAATAACGTCATAATGGATTTATTCATCGTCAAAAAACAGTACAATCTGTACGTGACATTGGGAATGAGTATAATATGCGCACATTTTGTCAGCTCCATATACACCACCCATCTCGTATATTGTAAATAAAATTCGAATTTTAAATAAAGGTGCCAACAAGCGTGGTTGACAACATTTAGAAAGTAGACATTTTCGTTCCCACCCTAAGTATCGATATCTTATTTGTATCGATAAACGAACTACAAATTTGACTTGATTGTTTTCCTAAACACCCGCACCGACTCTGATCTGATATTGACACATCAATTAAATGAATTCTCAATTATATTTATAATAAAGCGAATTAACTATATGGGTAATTTGCAACTTAGGTACTTAGATCAATACTTAACTGCATACTCATATAGACAAATTCTCAAGTGTCTGCAGTACAAAATGGCACAGCATAAATGTTCAAGCTTGTAGGATATGTGGAGGGTGCCAAAATTTTTACATTCTGGCAATGAACATGTGTTGGAAAATTTCATAAAACGAAGTTATATACAACATGTTTCTTATTGGAAATCAATTTCTCAGGCACTGGTCTTCGGCGGGTCACAATCTGAGGGTTCGAAAATGATGACATTTTGACAATGCATATGTGCGGGGAATCCCTGGAAGTTCATTGGTCAGTGAGCTCGCTTTCCACGGCGCAACCCCGGGTTCAATGCTCTATCGGGGCAAAACATAATTGTGCACTTTTCTTGCAATGTGACAGTATGTGTTGCTGCGTGACGATGAGAAAGCTCTTTTCTCAGGTTGAGAATGCCAGAAATACAGCGTAGGGATGGCAATGTGCTAACCACATGTACCCCCTAACCCTTGGCCGCAAGGCCGGGTCGTTTCTGGTAGGTCTTAGTTCGTAAAGAGCTGTTGTGTCAAAGTAACATACCTACCTACATGCATGCCTACACACATATATACATGCTTACATATATGCATGCTTACATGCATGTAGCATGCATATATGTGCTGGAAAATTCCATACAATGAAGTTACATGCGACATTTACCCTTATTCATTACATTGGTGTTTGGCGGGTCACCTTCTGACGCAGTCGAAACTATTTCTTCTTTTATGTTTATTTATTTATTTATTTATTTATTTATTTATTTATTTATTTATTTATTTATTTATTTATTTATTTATTTATTTATTTATTTATTTATTTATTTATTTATTTATTTATTTATTTATTTATTTATTTATTTATTTATTTATTTATTTATTTATTTATTTATTTATTTATTTATTTATTTATTTATTTATTTATTTATTTATTTATTTATTTATTTATTTATTTATTTATTTATTTATTTATTTATTTATTTATTTATTTATTTATTTATTTATTTATTTATTTATTTATTTATTTATTTATTTATTTATTTATTTATTTATCTCCACAGACCAGCATAACTGCTTTACAGGGATTGTTTTCATATAATAACAACTTAAAATACAAGTATACAAATAAATAAGACAGCAGAATACCTTTCAATCAACAGAAACTATTTCTTGAGCCGCCAAATTCCATGCACGATGAATTCCTTATCAAAGAGAAGAAAATGCCTGATGTGTCATTTCGTTATATTCCCCACCACACAATCGTTGTTAGAAAGTGATAATTTCTCATCTCTCTATGTGCCGTAGAAATGTATAATATTTATTCTGAGGCATTCTCCGTATAGTACATACCCGGCATATGCGCTGTATGAAAAGTTGTGAATAAATTTAGAATCTTGACTGCGTAACTAAAATGATTGCTGTAGATCTTAAATTGGTGTCTCTGATTTTGTAAATATATCTACAATATTTAATTATGTATATTTCAGCTGTTTTTCGTAGAATTCAGTAAATTGTTACCATTTGTACATCTACTGTATACTTTTTCTGACAAAGAGTAACACTAATATCTGAGAGATGCTGTTCCTTATATAACTCTCTAAAAAGGACATTTTTCGTTGATATCAATGCTGCGAGAGCTCTGTTTTTTAGTATTTAAATATGTTGGAATAATAGACTAACAATTTTATTCAATAGAAACTAAACACAATGAAGAATTGTAAAAATACTATTTTTTTCATTTTATAGAACAACAAAAACAGAATATTGTAATTTTTGTTCTTACATAGAGGTAAAATATTTTGCATTAGAGAAAAATAATGTCAAACAACTTACCATTAAACATTTTAAAACTGACCAAACTACCAATACTGAACTACGGCACTTTCAATATTTGATGACAAATATTAATTTCCAGAAAGACAACATATGAACCTGCCCAACAATTCAGTGAAAGATAATTGGCCAGAAATTCGTAACTACCAGGAAATAATAAATGGATACTAGTATATTGGCAAATAATAAATTTTGAAAAAATGGTATGCTACGCATTTCGTAATTGTTTGCTTTCTCCATTCCTATCAGTATGTTTATTTTTCATTACAGGTGAGGCTGACATTGTGTATGCTCTTCTCCCAGTCAACTGTTTTTAATTGTTGGTGAGTAAATGCAAACGGAAGCAATTTAAATTATGTAAATTATCATGGGTTCAGTCGAATACGTTTTAATTTTAACAAAATAGAAATATATGAATTAAAAACGTGTACCGTACATTTCAAAATTCCGTACTTACAAATTTAATGTTTGCTTATCTGATTTAAATCGATTAGATTTAATTTATTAATTGCGTATTTGTATAGACAGTATCTTCTACAATCGTCTTAGTGATTGTACCAATTAAAGTTATTATCTTAAGTACAATTTAGTTTTTATTGAATAAAATGAAATGTATAAAATAATCATTAAATGTATTGAACTTACTCGTATGTGCTCATCTTGAATACAAAGTCAATTCTCTTTTTTGAACCTCCAATGTATCACGTGGACCCCTTAAGCCTATACGTATTTAAGTATTAACATTTTTGCTAAAATTTTCTTAATTTTTCATCGATTTTTGACCAATAATTGCGTGGAAGTTAGTGTTTTCTTAGTAATCCCGAATGTCCATGATCTGGAGTAATCTTTCATTTGTTTTTGATGTCCTGTCATCATTGGGAACTTTTTGTTTGTTCGACATGGTTCCGCTGATCGAAATGTTCTTCTGCAAAAGCGTTCAATACAATAATCTTAATTTTTGAAAAAAAAAATGCCGAAAGTCTATTTACTAGCTGAACCACGTTTGTTATGTTATTATTTCAGTTTAAAATGTGTCAGACGTTACTGCAAGATTCATATGCATGTTTATGCTTGTGCATTATTCCATCAGTCACGTACTATAGTTGAACATATTATATCATAGTTTTGCTGCTTTAGTTTCTGTGCCGTTCATTGACCGATGCACATGGAAAGAGGCAAAACGAAGTCATCAAAGAAATAAATCACATTAGATTTTAAAATCTAGTGTGATTTATTCGTTTATTAATTTTATGTTTTTGTTTCTATCGATCTTAATTCACGCGCAGGGTCACATGTTATGAGAACATGAATATTTTCGCAATCATTGGACTCACAATTACTATCATGTAACCATATGACATGTTCCGGTACTCGTCTTCTTTTGAAACATGAATTACCTCACATTATACTAATCTTTGTGCCATCACCACCAAACAATGTGAGTAACGAACTTTACTTTTTCGTTACCTCTTTCATTCTCCCTGTTGATATGGTAAATCTCTGTGCTTCTCAATTCTAATAAAATGACAAAAGGTAATTTGTTGGCAGATTGTTCAGAATTTCCAAACCTTCGCCTATACACAAAACCTTTATTAATCTATTTTCAATTATTGTAAATTAGCCACAGCAGCAGCCGCGAGAGAATGCCCCATAGAAATAACAGTAATACGTGTTGGTGTGAAAACGTTCGGATGTGTTATAAATGTAGCAGAAAATGCAACAGGCCTCTGAGGCATATGTTTAATGCGTTACATGCCCATCAACATTTCGTTAGACGTCTAATATTATTTAACTTTCTTGCAACAGTAATAAGAATTTGCAAGTAATAAAGTGAAAATTCATGAAAACACTCCCTCATAATAACAGGCTTCCAGAAATAATAAAATGAATACGCTTGCGGGCCTCGAAGGCAAACTCAATGCTTTGGAGTGTTAAAATACATTTGCACAAGCGTCCACGCTTCTATATCATTTATTCTCTCTAGACGCTATGTCAGTCCGTACTAAAAAGTCTAAATGTCATTGTGAATATTTAGTGTCATTCGTGTAATATTATTTAATATTCTTACAGCGCTCATGTGAACATGTAAGACGCAAGGAGAAACGCTATGAAAAGACTTTTCCTTAATAATAGACTTTCAAGAAGAATAAAATGAATTTCTCTATAGACCTCGGAGGCCCATAATACGCGTTGGAGTATTAAAACACACCTGCACAAGCGTTAACGCTTCTGTAGCATTTGTTCCCTTTAGACGCTATTTCAGTCCGTTTGCCTCATCGCAACTGATAGAACTAACCACACACGTGTGTGGTATCTGCAGACGTGCGCGCACTGTCTGAACCCACTCACCCAGGCTGCATTGTGTCACCGCCGAGCAAACAACAGTTTATAGCCACACCTTTTGCACCCACACTGAAACTGCTTCTTCGAAGTTGCCTTTGTCTTTTAGTTGCAGCAAATTGAGAAGTTCGTGCAGCCCTCTCAACGAAGTTCGAACTGTGTTGCTCTCTCTTCTTGGAAGCTTTCGAGTGGGGGTCGTGATGGATTTGTTTTCTTGCGGCGTTTGGAAGTTTACGGAAATTATTATTGTGTTCTGTAATTACGCTACATCTCACACTTTTGGCTCTTTGGGATGTTGATGATTATTCTGTTACCTTAATATTCTGTTTCAATAAAATAACTTCTCCAGCAGGTTTGCATTATTTTTCAGCGTTTGTGTTTCATTTTGAAATATTCACTTTCAAAAAATAATAGTGCAGTAAATCTTAATAAATAAGCGTTCTTAACAGGTTATGTAGATTCAGAATGCTAATAAAAAATTACCTAAGTACACAAACATTAAAATTAATTTAGGATAACATGGAGTAAAACAGAAATTCAACTTCCAACGTTCATGAATAATTATGATAACATATATTAATGTAATAAATATGGAGTTTCTAAAATGATATATTCCTATGGAAACGCCAACTTTTTAGAAAACGCTCATTTAAGTCGAAATTAGAACAACGATTCTGTTAAGTATGGAAAATGTTCTTAAATTTGCAATTTATTTTTACATGCTACTTTTCTCAACTTTTTGACTCTGTAATTCAAAAATTCCTAAGGAAATTGGAAAAAGGTTTTTGCTTGATTAATATCTGCCATTAATTTTTATTTTAAAACGAAAATTCATGCTTCCTTTGAGTGTTAATTGGGGAAGATATTTTAAGTTGCTGCTTAACAAATATGACTTCTGTATATTTTTAGTCTAGTCATTCTCAATATTTGTGGTTAAATAAGGGAAAAATCAGTTGTTGTTGTTGTTGTTGTTGTTTTTGACTTTTCATCAGTTTTATCTTTATTTGTCATTACATAAAGTAACCATTTTATTCTCAATAATAAACATTGGATGTTATTTGTCGTATTGATGTTCACGTTTTTTGTATTTGATGACTCCGACGATACCTTTGATTATCGCCTGTGATTTATAGCACTGCCCGTAGTGCAAAGCAAAGTCAATAAAGTATTACATTTGTTCATTTGAATATATGTTCGTTTCTTACAATAAAATGTTCTCATAGGAATGTGAAAATTTCCTACTTGAATAGAGACAAAACAAATTTTCAATTGAGACATGACAAATCGAATTACGAGATTTGAGAGGAATAAGCTAGAACACCGGTTCGGAAGTGGTGTGTCGCGAAAGCCCCAGGGGATGTGGGAAGTGGAAGACAGGATATGAGGATTGAAAACGGAATATATGGAGTAGAAGACGGGACATGGGGAGTGGGAGACGGGACATGGGGAGTGGGAGACGGGACATGGGGAGTGGGAGACGGGACATGGGGAGTGGGAGACGGGACATGGGGAGTGGGAGACGGGATGGGAGACGGGACATGGGGAGTGGGAGACGGGACATGGGGAGTGGGAGACGGGACATGGGGAGTGGGAGACGGGACATGGGGAGTGGGAGACGGGACATGGGGAGTGGGAGACGGGACATGGGGAGTGGGAGACGGGACATGGGGAGTGGGAGACGGGACATGGGGAGTGGGAGACGGGATACTGCTAAATGGAATCTGGAATTGAGTTGGAAATAGAAGGGATGAGGTGAACAAAACAATGAAGATGAGTGGATGATAGCGTTTTGTAATTGGGCGAGAGGGCATTGGAAGTGGGGGATAGGAGGAGAGTGCTGAGGGATTGTGTAAGTGAGCGGAGAAGGAACCCTTGGTGTCCGCATCAGCAGCAACGGGTACGTACGGGAGCAAGGGCACGCCAAATAGCAGTGGTCCTCGGTGGAAGAGCTTTCACGATAGGCGACCTCCTTCGTAGTGGGGTTTACGAGCGCGATAAATTTCGTAATGTAATTAAAGACAGTACGCGCGGCCCTTCTAGATTCTCTTTGCGACTGCAGAATGAAGTGGAGACGGCAAAGGCCAAGATTGAGAGCCAAGGGTCTTTGATTGCGCACGATAAAGGGGAGGGGTCATTGCCATGAAATTGCCCATGAACTTTATTTAAAGTCTTCTTTGCAGTGCAGATTATGTTTTACAATTTCATTCGGTAATTACATACGATGCACTGTTGACAGACACTTTTATATAGGTAAATCAATATTTTTATCTATCTTTTATCTATTCTTTCTTTTGTCTTTTTGATTAGTTGTGTTATATTTTGTTGTTGTTTATATTGTTTTAGTATTTTTATTTATATTGTTAAAACGTAAAATATATCGAATCAGGACAGATTTCAATGCATCGTTAACATCTCCAAATGTGAGCTTCATGAATTACCAAATAGACAATATATCTAATTAAGGGGGCGTAATGTATAATTAAATTTAGATTTTTTGTGCCCATAAAGCATTCCTTGGGAATGATTTGCGAGCTCTGTCCTTTACGGTGACTTCATTTTATCTCTTTTAAAGAATAGAAGCAAAAGATAATCTACTGGTATTGTATATTAAATTGATTTACAAAAGTAAGTTTGGTATATGGAATTCGCTGTTTGGAATTAGAATTTTGAAAAAAACAATTTCTCAAAGAGAAAACAGTTAACTTAATCAGGTTAATCAGTCTCAGTTAAATAATCCGAAATAGATTCCAAGCGATATGGTTCTGGAGCTCCGAATGTCGAATTCAAGTTTTATGAAAATATCAATTAATGTATTTGAATGAGTAAAAATCAGAACGGTATAAGGTACATTTTTTAAATTCTGAGAAATATCTTTATTTACGTTAATATCATTGCAACGTCGTGGTGCATTTTCATCATTAAAACCACGGTACCTCAAATGTTCATTGAAACCACGAAAAAACATTGCCACTAAAATATACCCTAAAATAAACATAAAAGAAAGTGTGAAATCACAAATCAAAATTATTTTTAAATTGTGTTTCTTGGTTTATTTCATCGCATCATCACACTTTAAACATTGTACACGTCATGTTCCTGCCATGAATATGATGCAGGTTTGTTATCCTTTTTGTGCACATCGTCTTTTAAATTTTGGGGGATTAAATGAAACCTTTCACTAACATTCAATCTTGAAGTGTGATACATTATTTCTTTTGCTGAATTTACCTTGTTTGGACCTCAATACTATATTTTTCTGATTACTCTTTTAATATTTATATACACAGCAATTATTTTGCACTTTTTTCGATGGGGTTTGGCCAACTTGATAATTAATCCTTACCAAGATAATAAAAAAAAACTAAGAACTCACAGGTGCTACAATATAACTTCATAGTAGAGTTCACAACGTTCCCACAAGCTCCTGGTGTTAAAATGATGTTTTAATGTTTTTCACGTTTCGCGTTGTTACAATCTCTTGCTGTTTTCGTAATCTTTATTCATTTTCTAAAAACGAATGTTCGATAACAACAGGATCAAGAATCTAGAGCGAAGTATAAAGTGATAAAATTTGCATTGGGGAAACCTGGTCTCCACCCTTCGTGATCGACGGGTTAAAGAGATGAAATCGTCCTCAAACATAGAATCGTAAACAGGTGATTTCAATGTTTTGCAGAGAAAACGCAATATTTTTAACTTACGCGATTACATAATACTGCTAAACTAAATACTCATCAGGTATATTCATGATACTTACTTTTTAACCTACTTACTGTTTTCGTAACGAAGAAATACCTTTTTCGAAAATCAAAAGCATTCCTAGACTAAGATAGCAATAAGAAACACAAAACAAACCAGTCTTAAGTAATGTAGTCTGTTTGACCTTTCAAATGCGTTTGTAAACGTCATTTGAATTTGGGTGTAACAAGATGTTTACAAACTATTTGGCAACGACAGGTCAGGTCAATGGATGATTGCATTTAAGTTGCAGAGTGAGTGACTTTCATGTATCGTGACCACCAATTTGCGAATTATAATGTTGTTCCCATGGACATATCGTTGAGTCTGCTTATTAATGTGCGCAGCACGACCCTTATGTAATTGGGAAATGGCCCCTTTAACGTTGATGTATTAGCTCGAACGGCAACATACGCTGTTTGAATATAACAGAGTAGCCGGCCACAGCACCCCCTTTCTTTCCAGTCGTGTTGGGAAAGAATGCGAAATTGCGACTTTCTTGGAACTCGTAACAATTTTGTGTAGTATATTGCTTTTCCCACCAAGCACCGTTGTTTCCAGACGAGACACTCGAATACACATAGAAACTGGCATTGTATCGACCTACGCTTTTTAAAGGGGATAGATTCACTCTATCTGTGGGTTTACATTTGGTCAAACCTCATGTATCACCAATATCCAGTGAATGGTACTTGATTAAAATGCACAAACATTTATTTGCGAGGACAGAAATGGATCCGAGAGGAACTACCAAATTAGCGTTATTTAGCCCATTTTTGTTTCATCTTCAAACACAGAATCGTATAAAGAGAAGAAAGACCAACCATGAATACTTGGTATTCGACAGATCAAGAATATAATTTTTGAAACAAGTAGAGAAAGTGGGGTTTGATGAATACATAACTAAAATAAGAAGAAATCATTACAGATCATGTTTTATTTAAAAAATATGAGTCATCGCTGATAAATTTGCAATACCAAACCACACTTTGATATGAAATATGATCTTATGCTCGTATGATATGAAATTACTTAGGTTGCTGACGTTTCATTTAACTGCCATTTGTAATACATGCTATGATTCATGTTGTTTAGGAATATAATTTATTTTAAACTTAATCAATTTTTTTTAATTTTTAAAGGGCAATGATTTCTCAGAAAATGGAAGAAACTTTCTCTAAAAATTAAAATAATGCTTAGAACGTTAAAAAAGATACTATTTGATTTGTTAGTTGATCTATTCTCTATGAGGCTATGAGGAAAACAGATCATCATTATAAAATCATAAAATCTATTGATACCATATTATTTGACGTAATAGATAGTGATAAGTGATGATGCACAGAGTAAATTATATATTCAGCCATATTGGATGAACTTCTACTTATATGATTCTGCTGGTAAAGAGATAATGATTACAAAAGCAGGAAAAAAGTAATAGAACATTTTAGTACACAGAGGTTTAAAAATTTTAATAAACAATGATATTTAAAAATTTAAAATTTCTATTAATATTGTGAAAACAACATATATCACATCTTCATGAATTTGTTGTATCAGAATGTATTTATGCGTTTCAATAGCATTTTTCTTCATGATTTTTGTTTCAACTTCCAAGTATAGATATTTATGTGAAATGGTATGGTATAGAATGGTATTTGTTTATAACTTAAAATAAACAAAATTATTAACATCCTTGAAATTTGATGCAAATTTGATAAAAGAACAATTTTGTGAAAATTAACTACACGATTTCAAGACATTACTGTCAATATTTCTGGTAACCCTCCATAAAATAAACATGCTACAATATACATTTACATTTAAATACGGTTGAACTGCGCTCTGGAATTGGACGTCCTTTGTACCTCAGCAACCCTTCACGTTCACGTGGCTGCACCGGTGTGAATGGTTTCAAAGACCCTCCTCGAGCGAAGGGATTCGGACAGACGGGGGGGGGGGCGTCAGTGAAGAAAGCCGGCGTGGGAAGGAAGGACCGATTGGAGAGAAGGCGTAGATGATGTGGAAGTGACGGCGAAGGATGGACGGAAGACTTGGCCTAAAATGGTAACCATTTTGATTAGACATTATGGGATTCAAATTCTCATATTTTCAACAAGAAATTAATCTCGAATTCCAGGAATCCCAAACAGAAGTCATATTCTGTAGAATATTGTTCGTAAAATACGAAATGAAACATGCCTCATAATAATGACAGCGTAAATGATGGTTTCTAGTTCGATTAAATAGCCATGGAAAAAAGGGTCAACCGAAAATACCGGCCTTCCAAAACACACTAAGGCGTCCAAAAAACTTGTTTTCTCGAAAACGAAAACAAAATAGAAGTGATTCTTATGCCTATTATTCTCGCATTTGTACAAGTTTGAAAATTTTAAAAATTGTTCGCGTGCATCAAAGATAGTTCTTGCTTCGTTTTTTAAGCGTCCTTTGCTACATCTGAGGAAAAAAGGTTAAAAAATAATGTGGATCCGTTTCTCAGAAAACGATTACCTTTATTTCAAGAAAAAATCTTACGAAAAACACTTCGTTTCCAGACGCATCAACTGCTAAAGCCATTAGTCCCACAAGTGTAGTGCATGCTTTTATCACGGGAGGTGGTGGTGATCTCCCGCTGGATTTCGACATCCAGCGCCGACCTATAAGCAGGCTTATGGGTTTTGCCCCAACCAGGTATCTCCCATCAGCGGGACACTCCCTCCCAGCCGGGACGAACACTAAGCTCACGACCGACATGTGCGGTAGTGAAGTGCTTATGAAGGTGTGTTCGTAAAGGGCGATGATACGGTAAGGAAGAGGAAGGAAAGATCACATCGCAAGATGCTGTCCGCGGCGTATTTGTTAGAGTACTGCTCCGGCTTTCGCCTAGTGTTAATCGTTTAAATTAGGGAAAAGTACCGATCAGAGCATCCGGCCTTTATGTACTCCTCCTTAACTAGAGTCGAAAATCCTGCCAGCGTCGAGACTCAAACCCTAAGACCTCTCGGACAGAGGCACTGCAGGAACATCAGTTGACGACCAGAGCCATCTCAATCGCTCGAAAATACGAGGTGGGCGGGGCACAGACGGGGCGGGGATGGGGGCGGAGTCATGGCAAGATCGTGAGCGGAGACGAGGCGCGGGGGGGGGGGAGCGAGGGCGGAGCCGACGCGAATGAGACCGGGGGTGGCTGCGATCGCGCGGCGTCGACATTTCAATATGAAAGACACGGGGGCTGCGTTTGTTTTCAAAGGGGCGCCGGCTCCGCTGGGGCGAGGGAAGGAGCGCTCGCCCTTCATTAGAAGCAGCGCCTCTGGTCTTCTGCAGGAGCGATCGACGCCTCTGGCCTTCGCCTCATCACCTGTTCCGCCCCAGGGGACGGGGTGAGCTCAGCGCGCCGCCGAGGGCGTTTGCTTTCAACCACTCAGCTGCGGAGTGGAAATTCCTACTGTGATTAACTGGCACCCAGAGGGGTCGGAAATTGTCAGTATTCTCTGATATTATGTGACTTCGAAGGTGTAACAGTTAATGAATGGTACTGTTATACCTACGTTAGCGGGTTCAAACCCGATCGGAGCTATGAATTTCTAAGGACGAAAGAAATAGTTCGTACGTATTCTTTCGGAGAGGAAGTAAAGCCGGCTGTACCATGTTGCAGATTTTCTGCATGCAAAAGATTCTCAAGCCTAAAGGAAGCCTCTGAGAAAAATTGAAATCGTCTGTTTCGTCGCACAAGAGATACCCATTTTCTCTGCCAGACCGTGAAAGGAGCTTAGAAGAATTTGCGTGGTCAGGCAAATTGCGTGGTCAGGCTTCATGGCCTCAGCCTCATCATGAGAAAAAGACATAATTCAATTGAATTGAGTTAACTGGGTGCAGTTTTTGGGATGTAGGATGAGAACGAAAATTATATTTGTTCATAGTTTTCATATTACTGCTAATGCCCAATACTTCGGCCCAAAAGGGGACAATCTCATTTCACCGCATCAAAATCATTCGAATGATTGTAGCATGATCGCCTACATGCTTGTAAGAATGTTACTTTAATACGTTATCTGTGATACGAATACTATTGAACATAACCTACCCGAGTGATCTTGAGAGGAATAAATATTGAAAATCGTCATAAATACTAGCGTGATCTGCAAGTGAACTTACTGCGGTTTGTGAATGTTTAAGTTTTACATAACATTTAATATCAAATAAAAAGTTACTGAATAAACGGTAGATTAGCTTGATTTATTCGGCTAATTATCGTGACCTTGGATCTTACGATATTTTTTGGTTATTAATAGGTTTAAATAATATTTTCAAAATTAATATCTTAATTAGTCGGGGCATGCCGCATACGCATACTCTAAGTTGAGACTATTTGTTTTAGAAGTTCATAACGTTTTTCGTAACATTGCTCGTTAATATTCATTTTGCCCTGTTTCTCTACTTGTCATTACGTATTGCCTCAATGAAAAAAGCAACAGATGTACCATTCACATTTACCATTTATTTAAATGTGAGAATAAAAAGCTGCGGGAAGACTTTTTGTTTTCATTGTGACAACTTGCTTACAAAACCAGATTAAAAATTGTATATTCTCTAATAATTATGTATCAAACACTGATTTTAAATACTTATAGATATTTCGTTTTTCTACGAAAGAAATATTTTCCCTTAAAATGTTGCTTTCATTGTTGCTATTGAGAGCATTTTTTAAATTAATTTCTTCGGTCGGGTAAGATTAGTACGGAGAAATGACAGCTATTAAAAAGTCCGTGCATGATTTACGATAAATATCTCGTTTTGTATTAATAAATATTATAGAAAATCTTTCTTCTCCGGCAGGGTAGATAGGTAAAATATGACATGCTAGACGAAGGTAAACGGGCCAAAACTTCCCGTTCACAGAACTGAAGTCTGGTTCCATTTATCTTCAAAATAGAGGGGATCAATTAAAAAATATCATAATGCACAGTTTTCAGTTTTTCAAAAGAAGATTTTCATTTCATTTTCCTTTGAGATAATAGAATAGGTCCTGCCATCCACTGATTACTTGTCTGTCAATTTTCAGATGGTATTCGCCTAAAAATTATATTATAATAACTTATATCTGATTATTATATTTCGCCCAAACCTTCAAACACTCAGTTTACCACTATCTACCACCATGTCAAAATTACAAAGTTTACAGTCGGTGTCCAGAACGTACTGCCAGGCAAATGGCACGTCTTACTGCTCTCTATATTAAACACTTCTTTTTTTCACATCTACTGACTTGTCAAATTTGCGACATTTCCGTTCTGAACCTTTACTGACAGTGTCCAGTAGGTATTGCTAAGCAAATGTCACATCTTTCTCTTTTTCAAACAGTTTTTCACTTACACGGACCAGTCCAAATTACAACATTTACGTCCCTCCACGTCCAACGGTATCTACCAGAATAGGTGACATTGCAGAGCCTCTCATTGGGGGGTTCTAAGTTCGACTCCCTGCGGTGGTAGAATTTTGGACCCCACCTAGATAGCTACGTGCGTTGAATTCAGTCGCTGTCTGGAGGAGAATTCTTGCACCCAGTGCTTTGTTCTCCGTGGTTTCTCCGATCAACATCAGGCGAATGACGGAGCAATGCCCTAACAAACGGGGTACGCATCGCGCGCGATCTTTCCTTCCTCTTCCTTGTCCTGTACTCGCACCGTACTTACACTTACTCATGCACTACACCACAATGAAAGTTGGGAGTCCAGTCGTGAGCTTACCACTTGGTCCGGTGCCCCGCTGGTACGCAGGTGCTTGGTGGGGGAAAACCCCGCTAGCCGACGGTTGGTTGGCGCCAGATCTCACTGTCTATTCACTGATCATTCGCAACGTTCGAGGGAAAACATGCACCATACTTACGGGACTAATGATAGCTGTTTACGCCCCCGAAATCACTAATCAATGACCCAATGACATCTTCTCCCATTGTGTCGTCCGTCTCAGGGAACTCGACACAGTGCCGTTCGCTTGTAGTGATGTAAGTTGTGAATACTCTTTTCGACTGGTCCACCATATTTTGCCTACACCTCTCGTATGACATCGTCTTCGTCTTCCCGACATTGTCGTCATACATTCCCTTCTTTTCAGTATTATTCTCCATCTGCGAATTCTTCTTCCTCTTATTTTTCTTTCCCCTTCCCCTTCATTTTCGTCATCTCCTTCTCTCTTCTCCTTCCTTTTTCACCCTTTCGACCTTCATATTCTGTTTCTCCTTCACCTCCTTCCTTCACCTATTTCTCTTCCTTCTTTTCCAATTCCCCCTCCCCGTGGGCTTGCTTACTCTTTTTTTCACTGTTTTATCTTTTCTCATCCTATTTATGCATTCCTTCCATTTCTTTCATAAGGATTTTCTTCAGTTAGGAATCCACACTGTTCCCTACGTAAATTAACATGATACTAAATATTTTAATTTCTTTCTCTGTCAATAAATAGTACATGCTGATTGTATGTGTATTAGAAAATATTTATGATGTAAGTCTAAATTAAATATTTTTAAGTATATTCTTAGTTTAAAATGATGTTATTTAAGAACATAGCATCAAAAATTGACCTGATTTGCTTACGTTAAGACGTAAGCAAACAATTGCTACAAATTAAAGTTCACAATTCAGCATGTAGGGCGTAGCCAGTCCCATTTTAGGTTTTCATTTCTCTCGTTTCAGAATTATCGACAGTTCACTCCGCAATATTAGTTACTCCTATTGTTTCCAACCAAAGTCTTTGTAATAATTTTAATATTTTTATTTTCTTAGCGTGAATGTAGGTAGTTTACCCAAACAATTATTAATGTTTTTGTTCTTTAAGGTCGCATCAACTTCTAGGTCATTAGCGACCACTATTGCTTGTAACGGTAGGGTAACTGTGAGGATATAATATGACATGATGATAGGGGGTATAAGGATGAACTAATACAACCATGCCCGAGGCGGGACACGAACCCGCAATCGTTCGGTCCAAGATTGCTGCAGCACTACTGCCTTATCAATTTCGCCATCGAGACCGGCCTTTAGTAATGAATATGAGTATTTCGTATATTATGAGCTCTAACTTGTTTACCAATATTCCTTGCGACACGGAGGTGCCATACAGTGCTCACAAGATGTGGATGTTCACAACAGTTTCCTTCTCCGCAAGGAGAAACTCGATCGTATCTCTCAGTTTGTAACGTACGTCATCAACACAGTATTTGTAAGGAGCTGACATCTCGAAAAGAGACTTGAAACTTCGTACCTAATACTGGAAATACGGAACTTTAATGGGTTAACAACCACATCTGCCTACCATTATTATTAGGTGATGGGGAAAATGTGGGGCATTACTTTCTGACCGACCATCGTGTATACAGTGAAGCAAATAAGTGGGATATTTCTGGTGTATTTAGCAACGAATAAAGATTAGCATTTGTCTCATTTATAGATTTGCTTCAACACTGAACAGGGAAATTTACAACTACACTTTTACACACAGTATGTGATACTTCTGTAGTCTTTTACACCACTAGGCAAAATCGGCAACGCTCATTGTTACACACCCCACTGAATATTTTTCATAAACACGTTTTTCTATCGTATGTAAAATTGCTGTTCTATTTTTTTTATATCTTACAAGTGGGAAGCGTATTATATAAGCTTACTTACCAGGCTCTACGTCTTTCGTCAACTATAAGTTAAACAAATAACAAATTATTAAATCAGATGAATTAAACGAGCCGTATTTTAAATGCATTAAGAGAATTAACCATATGAAAAGTTTGCTCATCCGACGTATCGAACATTGAAAGAAATATTGCCATACAAGAGTTACATACAATAATTCCGATAACGAGGAAAAATTTAGAAACATTATCTACGGAATGAGATTAAATTGAAAGGAGCATTACTCACATGACTGTGTTGTTCAATTCGTTATTAACTTAAGATTTGCGGAAAAATAATGAATTTTGAAATGAAAATAATAAAAATATTAGTTTCACAGGTGAAAAGAGTCTGAAAAATATATTCAGGCAATGCGATTTAGATCTTCAGGACGTATACCACTTCACTACTTTAGTGTTATTTTTTAGGGCAAAAATACTCCATGGTTTAAAGGACAGTAATTGAATGATTAAGCAAACTCCTCTGACCGATGCCGAAAGTGCCCCTTGTTGAAGAGGGGCAGTTGGAACTGAGGGTTCCGTCCATACGTGCTACGTCGATGCACAATTCTCAGCAGATCCGAAGTATCGACCCCAGTCCATGCATTGCCGTAGCTCGCTCTCATCCTCATTTGAACAAACGAACTGCGTTTGGAAAAGGCATCCAGTCTTACCAAATCCTATGCCTACAGTCTTTTGATTTTCTAAAATGCAAGAAACAATATTTGACGACCGACTTGTTTTAGGTGACCAATGACAGTGAATTAAAACGTCTTAAATTTCCTCATATTTTTTAATCAAAGTCAACTATACGTACACACTTCTGTTATCTGCAATATCTTTGACATCTTCTCCATGGGGTTCGTTGGAAGTTTGGTGAGCCCTGCCCGAGAGGCAACCTGGCGGACGTCTAAGGCATTGCGTTGCAGTTTTCAAGTCCGTTTTCTCAGATCTATTTATTTAATGCTTTTAACTGACACATGTAGTAATAGTTATGTAGTTTGTGTGATAAGAATTTTTTTTTGAGATGGATATTGGAATATAATGGGTTTCACTTCGTATAACTATACATCTTTGGCTCTAGCGAGATATCTTCAAAGAACCAATGATATGGGATGAAGACAGGGTGAAGACAGGCGAAGGACGGTGAAGACAGGCGAAGGACGGTGAAGACAGGCGAAGGACGGTGAAGACAGGCGAAGGACTGTGAAGACAGGCGAAGGACTGTGAAGACAGGCGAAGGACTGTGAAGACAGGCGAAGGACTGTGAAGACAGGCGAAGGACTGTGAAGACAGGCGAAGGACTGTGAAGACAGGCGAAGGACTGTGAAGACAGGCGAAGGACTGTGAAGACAGGCGAAGGACTGTGAAGACAGGCGAAGGACTGTGAAGACAGGCGAAGGACGGTGAAGACAGGCGAAGGACGGTGAAGACAGGCGAAGGACGGTGAAGACAGGCGAAGGACGGTGAAGACAGGCGAAGGACTGTGAAGACAGGCGAAGGACTGTGAAGACAGGCGAAGGACTGTGAAGACAGGCGAAGGACGGTGAAGACAGGCGAAGGACTGTGAAGACAGGCGAAGGACTGTGAAGACAGGCGAAGGACTGTGAAGACAGGCGAAGGACTGTGAAGACAGGCGAAGGACTGTGAAGACAGGCGAAGGACTGTGAAGACAGGCGAAGGACTGTGAAGACAGGCGAAGGACTGTGAAGACAGGCGAAGGACTGTGACGGCGGTGATGGTGGTGACGGCGGTGACGTGGGTGACGGCAGAGATGATGGTGACGATTCTGACGGTGCGATATGACAGGAATCAAATACCACGTTCCCACCACCCAAACCACCAGAGGCGTCTTCATCGTGACGGTTCCCCGCTCTGACCTCCCGCCCGCACACCATTTACATCACCGCCCCCGAGCTCTCTTCCTCGAGCCTCGCGTCTGCCAGGTGGCGCGGCGCAGTGCGTGGCGGAAGCGCGTTCGCGCCGGCCGTGCCGCATCGGCGCGCCACCGGCGCTTTCTCTGCGCTCGCACTGACACACATACGCGTGCGCCGCCCCGCGCCGCGCCGCGCCTGGAGCGCGGGACCGCGCGCGGTTGCCAAAACACACGCCGCGGCCGACGCGAGCACCTTTCTGTTAAAATCGCATACGTTACACTTTCTTCGAGTTAATAACAGATGAATCTTATTAGACACTTCAGAAATACACATTTTAAATACCTCGTAAGTTTGTGAACGTCATATTTGCGACTGCAGAGCAATTTAGGAAATTCATGTTGTCATAAAAGGTTATAACAACGCCTGTACTTAATTTTATTGCATAACCAATAGTAATTGAACTATAATTATGTAATAATAATAAGAAAATATAATTATGGTTGATACATTGATTGTTAAATAATAATTTATTAATTATTTTTTCACTATTATTTTAGTTATTAATATTTTTTATAATTAGTGTTTCATCTCTCTCGTAATATTGTGCTGTATTACACTGATTTAAAAAAAGGTGACATGTAGGTTGAGGGAAATTCACTTCTATGGTCTGCATTATAGGGAGATGTTCGGCAGTTGAGGTTCTTAAGTACCACGTGCAATAGCGTATGTTGTTGAGAGTCCGGAAACGAGCTGTGTAGCCGGGGCGTTCTCGTCTGGAGTCCAGTCGAAGGCAACTGACCAGCGGGGTTGTTCTGTGCCACTGGGCAAATGAGCATTCAATCAGGCGCTTTGCTTTGCTCCTCTCATACGATAAATTCTAGAGGGTTTCTTGCGATTAATTTCGGAGAGATGGAAAGCTGAACTTTATCAAACTGACTGGGATGGGATCGGACTACTGACATGGGATCACATGGGATCACATTGCCATCCTTTGAGCTGGGAATCTGAACTTCCCTTACCCCCATCTGCATCATTGTAGGGAAATTACACTAATTTTGCGTTCATTTGGTTTGGTAATATTTTGATTTTATTCATTTTGGTTCGGACAATTTCGCGAAAAATGATCTGTGATATCGCGTGAATTTCGCTTTTCGTATGACAAATCTGAAATTGCTTTCCATAAAGAATAGAATTGACGGAAAGAAATGAACAGGTCACTGGTGCAAGTTTTACACAGCTCACAATTTTTTTTTCTTTCTTCTACGTTTAAAAACATGGATATGTTTTTTTATAAATTTCTGAAGCATTCCGCGAGCATACATGCCATATAAAGAGATTTGTACGCGAGATTAAATTGTATTTGAAAATAATTTTTTTTCGAGATAATTCACGACAAAGTAAGAAAAACTCTTATCTATTTAATCATCATTAAGACGAAACTAAATTAAACGTATTACTAAGAGTATACTACTACTACTAGAAACACAGTGAGATTTAGCTAATTCGGTAAGAAAAACAGAAGGAAAGATGGATAAGGTAGTGAAAAGCAAAGAGGGTACAGACGATGGAAAGATGACCAGTATTGGTGTACCGTTAGGTTAGTTCTCAAAGAGTGTTGGCGGCCTACCTGCTCGACAAACCAGTAAATTAAATTCAGTGAAAGGATCAAATGGTAGAAGAAAGTTGTCAAAAAGATGAATACAAATTTGCAACATTTTTTAGAAATGGAAAACGAGCTTTGGTGTATCCAAAATTATCCATCTTATTTGTTTCTCTATAATACATTACACGGCATTCCATTGCCACTTCATTTAATATTGATTATCAGTTAATTTCTCAGCCGTTAATTTTTAGCGTAAAGTGTATTCGCTACCTTGTTACATATATATGAATTAATGTCAATCCCGGATGCTCGTGGCAATATTTATGAAACACATCGCGTTCTTTTTTCCACTAAAGATACATTGTTGAGGAACTAGATGTTGCAACAATAGAAATTAAGCTCATAAAAGGAGACTTGTAGAGCACTCATTGATCTTGTGTCTTGGCACAAGTTCGTCGTCCATGATGTAGGAGGTCTAGTAATTAAAGAATGCTTGGCGGGTTGCCTACCGTGACGTCACGCAACGGCGTCCCCACGATGAGTCAACGCGCTGCCGTCGCCGACCTACGTCACGCGTGTCAGGCGTCGCACGCACAGCACGGCAGTTGCACGCAAGAGCAATTGGCTTTCATAAATAATTAATTGAATTCATGTTCATGCTAGAGTTATTTTCAACATTTTTACTTTCTCGTAGACAAGTCTATTCGGAATAGAAAGTTACATAATGCTGCAAAACATCGATGTCGAGATTTGGAAGGAAACCTACGTTTTGAGAGTAGCTGTCGAAAAAGTGGTATTTTTTAAACCTTCCTATCCTTCCCTTTGTACATCCATCAATTCTTCTATTACTCTGTCCGTGAACAGTACTTGCGCCTGAGAATACAAAAATATTTCCCAACAAAAAGAGCGTTTTTGAAGGATCTGTCAGAACGTAAGGGACAGTGAACTTAAAAAACATCCTTAGGAGTAATTTCGAAGAGGCTCCTTTGAATATTTTATAATTTTTTTCAAAACTTGCGCCAACTATGGGTATTTTCTTTAACTACTTTACTCAAATAAAGCAAGGTGAACTTAAAAACAATAGGTCCGATTTTCGCTAAAAACTACGAATTTTCGAAAATTGGCAACGTTGAATTTTTTTTCACCCTCTCCTAGAAAAATTTATTTGCTAAAGTTTTTCTTTCTTAACTGAATTATTTGAAATCAGATTTGTAATTGTCATGTGCACTTTTTGTGTCATTTCTGCGTAAATTTCAATCAAATCATGATTATTATTCAAAATATCCTAACTCAAACCACTCAAAAAAATTTTAATAATTATTTTGCTCGAATAGATAAGTGAACGCCAATAAATATGCTGCAGATCGTATTCGTGCAATTTGTTGACTCTACTCGTACGCGCTGTGCCCACGAGACTGTCACTCCGCTGCTCGTCCCCGCGTCAGTCTCCACGCGTCGCGACCTCCAAAAGGTCCTTCCGGGCAGAGTGCCAAGGGGCGTGTAGCGCTCGCCTCTCAAAGACTGGGGCTACCGGGAACAGTGGAGAAGCTTCTAGACGAGGAATTGCAAATGTGACGGTTGCGACACCGTGTTGAGCCGCGAGCTAGTTTGTTGTGGGAGTTCAAATCTGGGTAGCAATCGTATTATAACACAAAAATATTTAAATTATCCCTCAGACGGGTCATTGGCAGCAGCCTAGCTTCCTGTGTGGCAGCGCCGGGTGCAATACCTTATGTTCCCATGCTCCAGATTTACGGTCCAACATTTCAGACTGTATAAATCTTAAATTCAAAGTTTCATATCCCCCGGAATATTTATTAATTAAATCTTGAAAAGCAGAAAATATAAATTTGAAATAATGATAAGAGATCTTATATTTTATTAAAATAAAATACACGTGTATATGTATAAATACATACATAGTAACTGCAACAAAATTATTTAGTTTAATATTACAGACGAAACCTACTTAAACATAACACACTAGTTTAACCCTTTCGAATACTCCGCACTTTTTTAAATCATAGTTCATTTTCATAAATCAATTTCCAAAGTAGGCAATTTTTCCGTGTTTTCCTACAACTACAATATTGGAGATAGAGATCTTTCCTTTGAATACAATTTGTTCTCCCTAGTGAGATATTTTATTAAGGTAACGTACATTTGTTTTTTTGAAAAATTTGTTAGTTCTCGCGCAACATAGCGTGCAATATGTTGTATTTAAAAAAATACAAAAATAATATTTTTCTAAAACGGTTTCAATTTTTTCTTTAAACTTTTGATAGGAATAGTGCGAAATGTACCCTATAAGATGACATAAATATCACATTACCCTATTATTTTGTTGTTTTTGTTCAAAAATTATAAAAATATATTTTGTCTTGCCTCTCATTATAATAATCTTGTCTCTTTAATAGTTATATTAGTGGCAATTTGTTAATCTTATTGTACTTATGAGTACGTGTGATTTAAATAATGTCAGATAAAGCTTCTCGAAAACTCTACCGTTTTCTATGAAAACTAGCTCACAACTCCGCATTTTCAGGAAAGCTCAAATGCTATTTTCTCACAAACGGCCGCAAATCTTTTCTTCAAACATTTCTAACGGATAATGGTAATTGCACTCTTTAATATGACTTTAAGTTAATTTCGATGTATTTTTTTTAAATTTACACGAATGTAATTTTTTTAAAGATCTCTCAAGCCCGTTGATATGCACATTTCTAGCATTTTGTAAACATGATTATATTTGTGAGTTAAAGTACTTAAAATTATTTCAAATGAGGTTTTCCGAAAGCTCAAAAAATTTCTGTGAAAAAGAGCTTAAAAATTTGAATTTACAGTAGCGCTTAGTGTCTTCGAATTTTTGAAAGAAAATAGCCATTTAGATTTTACTGTTCTTTCATATTCTTAAAATAATATTTTCCATCTAAAATTAGGAAACCGAAAAATTAAGAAAATGTCGAAAAAATGTACTTTGGTCGGCGATAGATGGCAGCAAGCAGGAATAAGATAGCTAACAGAGACCAAAGGAAATAGAAAACTAATGCGGAAAATTTCGTACCATTCTGTCGCACCACTAGTTTTCTTCTTTGACAATGTGTCACTAATAATAGAAATATTTCAGTTCTATAATCTGATGACTTATAAATACGGCAAATCCATAGTTGTATTACATTTATTTCATAGTACATACATAGTTGTATTACAATTTAAAGAAAATAACGTACATGTCATTCACGCGCGTAATATTCGTTTCAAAATCTTTTTCATGATTTTAAATTTAAAATATGGGGTGCGCATGATATTCAATTGCGTTATAATGATAATTCACATCCCGTCGGGCACTCGAAAACTTGGTTTCATGAGCGTAGAATTTATCGTTTCAGAGTTGCACGAGTGTAACGAGTGTTGCAGTAAAACGTGAGTTGCGTGTTGCATGTGCGCCTGTCGTTTCTCTTCTATCATTATCTACCAGCTTCTGTTTTTTGTAAGGTGGTAATTACCTATTCAACAGTACCACGCTTACGTGGATTCATGTCGAAGATTTCTTATCAATAATATAAGACCGTCATATTTCCTTAGCGTATTAAATTTAGAGTTTAGATGACATTCATTTCTAAGTATTTTTATAACGTTACGAATTTCTGGCTCTATGGGAATATAATGTCCCGAATTACTTGCCAAAATTTCCTCTCGGATCGCCAGTGGTCCACGGACGATTGGTTGCTGACTTCGAAATCCGGTCAGTTCAGATCCATAAATCCTATCCCGATTGCCTACGTTGACCAAGTACAATTGCCTGCGAAACAGAATTATTTTACAAGACTACAGCAGATCGCATTAAGGAATCTCCTCCTTTCCCCGCAATGCTACTCGACAACTAGCGACCACATCGGTGGCTCGCAAGTACGTTTGACCAAGGCAAGCTATGTGAACCGAGATTTACAACCCAACATTCATCGTCCCATTTTAAAGAATTATTTGTTTCATCGACCCTCCCAAATTTATTTGTGATATTTCGCATTTAGTATAATTGTTACATATTAATTATGTTAAGATAACAAATAAGACAAATTAATAAACAAAAGTTGTATAAAATGGATTATTATTTTTGTACTTTTATCATTTTAATTTCTTATAAATAAAAAGGATATTTAGAAAAAAGACATCAACGAATCAAAGTTCAGTTTTCATTAATGTGAATGATGTGAATTTTCACCAGATGAGCGAGTTTGTAATTTATTATTAGACGGCATGACGCTTTATTTAAGACACTGAATCCACAACTTATTCGTCATTGGTCCCTTTTAAAATTTTGATTCCAGTCCCGTTGGAAAACTTTGCCCTAGATAGTCTATTCCATGCCACGTGTGGCGAATGAATGGCGGGACACAACGGCGCAGTCGCGACATGCGCCGACACGTGTCAGTCGTTATGTGGTAGTATTCTGCATGCCAATTCTGGCTGTTCAATGAAAGCCTCGTAAAATGTTTCCAGTGCTATCGTAAAATAATAATAACGGCTAGAGCAAACGGAGATGAAAAGGTTTTTATTACAGGATGATTCTGAGTAATCATATTTCGACATATTTAAACTTTTGATGAGCTCCGAGTTATATACAGGGTACAATTGAGAGGTAATTACTCACATTTTGTTTCAGGAGACTATTACAATATTAGTAACGAAATTATGATAAAATAAATGCGAATATGAATCAATCTACTTTTCTCATTCATTATAATTGAAGTTAAAATTTTGGATGTGAAAAGTAAAATTGAAATTGAGAGTTTTAGATACGGCAATAATTCTCGTAATTACCCTACGTGTACAATATCGAGAGTACATGTTACATATTCTGAATACTACATATTATACATGGTATGTGATGATTGTAATGTACTCAGGTTCTTATATCTTCCTTATAACTGACTGGAAGGGAATTTGGAGCATCAGAATTTTAAAAAAACTGATATAGTTGCATTCAAAATTGTGATTAAAATTGGTCGTAGAATTAATCTTTACAAAAATCTAGGAAAATCTACGAAGGAAATGTTTACTTCTTACCAGTATTCATGAAGATTATATTAAATATAGTTCATATTTAGTTCCAGTACATTCACGAATTATTTATTTTCGGTTGGGAGAAATCAAAGTTTAGGAATGATTTCATAAACATTTTACCTACACGTATTAAAAGAAGCATACAAATACAATACAATATACTCTGTCTAGTCTACTAACGTATCTGTTTTAATTCTCCAACTTTGTGTCTAATTTTGTCTGTGCATTTCAGGCTTCGTCAAAAGACTTAAAATGCATCGATTATCCCTGGGATTGTCGACGAAATGCATGACTGATTTTGTATCATTAAGCCTTTTGAAATGATCTAGCATCAGTACGCAAACGATCCTCGCCATTTCACGAGCGAAATGTATTGAGTAGGAAGCCGACAACCAGGCAGAAACACTTGTCATGACATGACACATTCGACAACAAACAAGGCCAGGAGTGTGTCTGCCGGCCAGATGTACTATATCCTCCGTCGCTACCGTACTGCTGTGCGCTCGGCGACACGAGCGTGAAGATTTGGAAAAGCGATTTGGCAATATCACGAAGGCGCTAGCAGTCACAGTACAATTGGAAAAAACGTTAATGCCAAATCTTCAGTCCTGGAAGCGTGAAATTATTCCATTTTTGAACATGATTTAAATTGAATAGCTTCTCGTGGTTCTTCAATTTCCCCAACCACTTATTTTACCATTACTCAATCATAGTACTTTTATAGTTATTTTCATCACCTACAACAGCCTATTAAAATTAATCACGTCAATTCTGGAATAGGTAGAAAGACGATGATATGGAAATCAGAATGTAAATCTTAAAACGATATTGGGATTAGGATTGCAATACTAGCTATATGTTTTCAAATAAAGACTATGACTAGTATTTTTAAGCAGATGCACTTAATATAACATTCCCTTGATACCATTTTGTTTATAACATCTCTTTACGTCACGGAAAGAACATAGTGATCTTGATGTAGTTGTAATTGGCACCGATCATATTTCTGTGAATATTGGAGGACGTTCTGGAACAATGAAATAATGTTTTCCTCTATTTCGTGGATCGGAAATGAAATAATAAGGCGCGTGATTTAATGACTTTCTCATCAAACATAATACTTTCAGAGAACGAATATGAATATTGAAACACAAACTAGTGCTAAAAATATCGTGAGTAGTATTTGTGGGTTAAAATGAGAGAAAAATTCAAAAACCTCTCCCATATCTATTAAAATTCCTCTTATTGAGAGTCTAGAATGTCTGTTTGCTTACTAATTGGCACTGGCCCTCTAAACATCAAGTACGGAACGAGAATAAAAAATCCATTATGTTGGCTCGTATGTCACCATGTTTCATTCGGTCTTCCTTCTTTTCCTGAAGGAATGAATTTATGAGAGTGCCCTCCTTGTAAAGCGTAGTCTGCAGTAAAAACGTTCTTGCCAAGGTACCGTGAAATTTCCATTTCTTTGAAATAATAACGGTAACGGGATACTTGTATTTTACCATGTTTAACTACCGTGAATGTTGCATTAGTAAATACACAAAAACGCATTCGTTTTTATTCCGTAACCTAAACTAGAACTTTTTGCTTTACAAAAGCAGTAAAACTAAATTCCAGAACAATTCAACACATGTTAAGAGCAAGTTACTATATTTGTATTGGTACCTCTAATTAAACAATTTGATATGTATATTACGGTGATATCATAACTTTTGTAACACAATTTTTTTACAATTTAAATCAGTCCTGGCATCTTAGACGACTTCCACGGGATTTAATGTTTTTTCTTCGAAATGAATCAAATTGAGCCCGTAAGCAAACAAATTTTCGAAAAATTCAATAGAAGTTCGAGTCTTACCTCTGACGTCGTCTTGCAGTTCGCATCATTGTGCGGTTACTTTAATGAAGAAAGGTTCCTTTTTTTGGCTACCTCAGCTGCCTGCTAATAACTTCAAAAATTCTCATTTATCTGACATGCATTTAGCTTGAGTTTTTGAAACCTCAAAATTGCTTCATGACAGCATTTTATGGGAAATGACCTACCGGAACACATTTCCCAACTGTGGTTGTGACTCCCTAAAAGAACCAGAATCTTCAAAGATTTTCTGTGGCAATATCATTTCATAAAAATTACACTTATTGCACTCTATTATTAGTATTATTATTAATTTATATTGTTCATTCATTGCTAGATGATATACAGGGCTTACTAGATGACATCCATTACTGGATGACATTTAATAATATTCAGTCATTACAAATGACATTGTGGAGAAAGGCTCTCCTCTTGTCCCATACATACTGTACTGAATAGGAACACAGAAAATCTGAAAGAGACTTCTACTGAAAAACAGGTTAGGTGTTCACCGCAAGCAAAAACATTTCAATGTATTTTTGTTTCAGTTTCTTTTTTAGAATCATTTCACAAGCATTTACGAATATTCCGAACATAGTATTATGACAATAAGAGTCCTTCCATACGGGTGCAGGGGCATGAAGGCTGTTGAACCAAATACTGCGGTTTCTAGTCCTGCGTAAATAATGGGAGACTGCAGCATGGTTAGCTTGTAACACAAAACCATTTCATATCTAAACCATGATAACACCCATGACCATTCATCTCTTGTAATTATTCACCTCTCATGATCACTCCTACGATCATCCATCCAATTGAAGTCAGTGGTAAAATATCACTTTGAGCATTTGCTGAAGAAAGGGAGAGGGCTCAAAAATATACGAGTGTAGCGTCAGATTGGCTGCCCTGCTACAGGTAGACATCGGGCTAATCGGCCGATACGTTTAGAACCATGTGGCCGAGGGTGAGCCTTGCTGTTACCCAGCTGGCCGGGGGTGGAGTCACGTGATGGCGTTGCAAGCTCCCTCCTCCTCTCCGTGGTAGATGCGGCGGGTCTGAGCCAACAGGTACGAAAACGACGAGTCGCGTACGTCCGGCGAGTCTTGGGCGACTTGAACACCTCGCGCGATGCGTAAAACGTACGGCCAAACGTGTGCGTATCGTGCTTGCACAGCGTAGGCGCATGGCAGTTATGTAGTCACTGAATACATGCATTTATTCGATCGCGTCTGGCGATCGGGAGATCGGTAACTTGTAACTGTTTCTGCAAATACGGTGTAAATATTTTGTACATAAGAGTTCGCGCCTTCGCCTGTTTTAACCACGTCACATACGTCTCCTCCGTCTCACACTCTCGGGCACCAAGGATTGCCCTCGAAACTCACGAAAAAGAAATCCCCACATTTCTACGTAATCTAGATTGAAAGCCTCTACCGTTCATTTGTTTTTGTAACCTAAACAGCCATTGAAACGTTAAATCCAGCACACAAGAACGCCTGCACGCAACAACCCATCTCCTCCCGCGGCCCCGCCCGTCCCTCAAGGCTGCCCTTCTCCTTATTCCGGCAGCCGCGGAAGCCGCTCAGAAACGAAATTGGCTCTAAACGATGATACATCGCCGGAGCGACCTCCTAGATTTCGTTCCACCGCGTTGGTTCCCCAAAGGCGGCGCGAAGCTCGAAGAAATACGGCAACTGCGTCTCTTCCGCAGTCCGCAGCCCTGCGCACGAACCGGTCCGAATCACAGCCGCCTCGCAGGGCGGGGGGCGGGGAGCGGGGGGATGGAGGGGGAAGGATGAATGAAAGGATGGGAAGCCGCAATGGGATTAACTGAGGTGGAACCGAGGCTCTCGACTCTCCCAGGCGCGCGATGTTCAATGCGTTCCACAGATGATGTAAGAATCCGCTAGGGGCGCCTTCGCTCAGTCTGGCGATGGCTGGCATTCCACTTTTTGTTGGTTCAAGAAAAGGTTTTAATACAAAAGAATCCATGAAATTACAGATTAAAAGTAGAATAATTACACATTATTATCATTATTGTTATTACAGCTGCCAGTATTAGATTCGTAGTAGTAGCTGAATCAACTCTCTAAATTAGTACAATCGATAAATTCGTAGGATTTTGATAGAATTGTGTACAAATAAATTTTTTTATTCGTGAAAAAATGCATTTATTATTATAATTTGAACTGATGTTTTAACTAATAAGTATATGAGCGTGTAAGTACACGAGTGATAACAAACCAATGAGCACAATAAATGTTTATTTACGATTGTAGTTACAAGCATCCCACTCAGATGGTGGTTCATAAGTTTTCCATTTACTGTCTTTAAATATAGCAGTCAGTATTCCTCAGTTACCTCTCGTCTCGCTCTCTCATGTCCCGCATCCTCATCTTCACCGCATCCTCACTTCGTCCTAGTTCTCCCAACGCGGATACCCGGTCACTCACTCTGATCGTCCATAATTATTCCTATAAAGAATTGTTTTGCGTATTATGTGATTTAGAACAGAATCACTCTGATAGTGAAGATAGGTAAAACATTCATTGTTCAGTAAGAGTCGGGTTGTATTCACAACGAATGTAATGCTGTTTTAAAATATGTAATTACTCTGGTTCGCTAAACGCACATTTTAATGTGTTAATCGTATGTGTACACTTGTATAACTGCCCGGATAACGTAAAATATAAAATTAAGAAATAATTCTCTGAGGTGGGGGTAATCTGACTGTCCCTCTTTAGAAGCACATGAACTCAAGTCTCACCTTGGTCATACAAACATTTATGTGTTTGTGTCATGTGTCATACAAACTTGTATGTGTTTGTACTTGTCCATCTTCCTTAATTATCCTGTCATATTTCATAATTCAGCTCTTCATCTGCAAACATAATACTGGAGTTAAGAGATTTAGGATGATAAACCGACAGAAAAGCAAATTTCGATATTTTTAAAAGGCCTCCTACATTAGCCTTAGATTATTAATACCTCCAAGTATTGTTTTTTTAAATTATTCGTTACCACTTTATTGATAATTTATTTTTCTGGAAGTCCCTAATTATACCACCTTGTGTTATAATTAGTATCAAATATATTATAACTTACTTTCTCTTAATCACGAAACCATATTTTACGTTACATTAAGTCATTAAATTTATGACTCTCACTCGCTTCTTTCACCTCAAGATAAAAGAAGTCTCATACTTGTCTCACACAGTAGAAAACGTTTTTTGAACAGCTGATAAATTTTCTCTAGTTTATACTCTAACAAAACAGGAAGTAACGATAATATGATTTTTATCTGTATGTTGTGGTTTCTCTCAACTTGAGTAAGGTCTAAACTAGAACACCAGTAACAAATGTAGTAATTTCAGCCAACCTTCATCTTTGTTACATTTATTAGTAATTTTAAAACGTAAAAAAAAACTTTTAGTGTCCTATTAGATAAGTCATTCATGAAATATTACTCTATTCTTGGATTAAACTTTCTTTTGTGTTTAAGCGATTATTTTTTTAGAAATTCTGTCGGTCCAGAACCTTTTGAAAAATACAAACCGAATGTTGTTCTCAAATTTGGACTTGACTTTTGATCTGTCATGATTTGTATCATACTTCAGGAAGGTAAGGAATTAAATGTTTCCATTTATTTTAAAACTATTGAAGTCCAAAACCTTGGGAGGTAACACATTTCGTGTTATCTTTGCCCTGGAACCATCTTCTATAGCCTATTGTTTCTTAGAAACTTGTGAACGTAGTGTGGAGAGATTCCACAGAAATACTCGTTTTGTAGTTCCCTCATAGAATGATGTCGATTCGTGTTTCTATACGTAGTAAATATCTTCTAGCACGCTGTGAAGTTCAGGGCAAACGTCTGTGTATGGACAACTCTAGCGGCTGAACCGTAATAGGGTTTTGACAAAATTGAAATTCCGGGATCGATCTGGCTGTCGCGGCTCTTTAAATTTGAACTGATATTTTGATTTTTGGGCGTACTTAATGGGAATTCTCAAGGCAATTTTCAAGTTTTTTTGTCTCAAAAATGGTGGTGGAGGTGGTATAAGTGACAGGATGTAGATTGAGAGGTGATTAATTTAAATACATACCAATTCTCCGTCACCCCTTCCATAAATCTGAAGGACTAACTGCGCTGATATCTTAAAAACATTGTCGAAGTCGTCTTTGATTTTTTCGTATTGACTTCCAAGATATTGCGGAGTGTCGTGAAAATTTGCATTCTTAGGATTATCTGTGAGTGAATGGCGTAATAAACATTTGCATACAACCTTTGCTCTTTTTAGCACTGGAACAGTGATAATGCTCGTAATTATCTGGGTTCACAATTTGTGGATTGACTGTGAAATACTATGTAAAGTTGCACGAAATTAGAATGAATTTATAGCAGCAGGCGTGAAAATATCATTTGAAAACTTGTTCCACTTCTTGCTGCATTTATGATCGTTTCACCGAAATAACTTACTAAAAACTATTCATTCTTTTTCAATATTATTTTTCATTATCGTTGGTTGTTCTAACAATCATATTCGCTCAGCTCTATCAAAATGAGTTTGCTTAATTTTTTATTCTTGAATTATGACATTATATTAAATCACGTGCTAACAAGTCTTTGTTGTATTTCACATATTATTTTAACATCAGAAGATTTTGACTTTCTTCATCTGTAAGAAACGAGCCGAAAATGCGCATTTTCGAAGAACGTTTTTGGATGGTCATTTGAACAGTTGGAAAACATATAACATAATTATACGAACGGAAAATATTATCAATAGTGTCAAAAAATAATTATTGACGCTTAAACAAGTTTTTTTCGGCATTGTTTAGCTGTGAAGTTTAAAAGCACTAGAATGAGTATCTGTGTTTTTGGATTATGTTCCAACAAACATGTGAAATTAAGCCTTTGAAGCCTCTCGCATTAATCAATCACTGGAGCCCATTTAAGTAGCTACATGTTGGGATTTGTCGAGTACAGCGACAAATTTTGAAGAGAAAATTATCCCTCAACAGTTCCAACACATTATGTACCCGATATCCTGTCAATGAGCTTTGACTGAAAAAACGTGCCTATAGAATCTAACGGTCAAATGAACAACCATATTTTGTAAAACTTAAGTCTTTCGAGCTTTATGCAGTTGAACATTCTACTCGATGGTATCTGGCCGGTGATGTGTTCCATGTCTTCAAGTCTGTTTTTTTTAAATTTTTTTCTAAGATAGTTTTTTATTGGATGGTCACTATTCCACGAGAGGAAGTTATTCAGTCTTAAAGAATAAGGTAAGATAATAATTAATATAGTTTCTTTTGAGCTTATATTAATGACGAAGTGATTAGTTAATCACCCACAGAAAAGCGCCTTAAATGGGTTTAAAAATGAAAAACCTCAATCCACACCGTAATGTGTCGTGTTCTGAAGATATATATATTTATCTTTTGGGGCGTAAATCGTTAAGTACTCAGATATTTAAAAGATTCACGTATATGAATCGGCCTAAAAAGGTGTGCATTGTATTATAATTTTTATCTCGCTATTTTAATTCTTTAATTCTCATATTGAAGAATTATACAAAATGTAGTCGTGTATATTCAATAATTAAGTTTGAGACAATTTTTATGGAGTTTAGAGTTTTAGAATTTATTAGAGATTGCGTAGTTAAATGGTCTTGTGTGGCGTTACTCTGCTTTATATGATATTCAGATGACATTGAGATGATATTCATATTATCACTGAACGGACGCATACTATACGTTGCTGAATGCCAAAGCGAAACACGTTCGTCTGCTTTTTGTGGAACAATTTCAAACCAGAGTAAAATCCCTTTATGCATTATCACTATTTTTTGTTTCTTTTCGCAGAATACCTGCAGCAAATTGTGCATCAGACTGATTGTGAAGTATTTCTGTGATCTGTTAAATAAAATTTTGTTTCTATTTTTTTTCAAAGACTGGTTTTAACGATTTTGTTCAAAGAGGTTTATTAGTAGTAAAAATTCGTAAATGATTGATTTGAGTATTCACTACATGATTTAGTGTTAACGTACATATTATTTACTTTTACTATTAGTAAATGTATTACTAATTTAGAGATATATAATTATAAGAAAAAGCGACATGATGCGATTATAAATATGTTTTGCTTTGATTACTCCAGCTTTAATTTTATCTATAAATTTGCAATGTATTGCTTTAAGTATAAACTTGGGTTCCTCCAAATTTGTCCACAATGAATCAATGATTTACGGAAACTTTTATGCATAGCTTAGAGAACTCTCGCACGTTGCGCAAAGCTCGGCGCGCCAGGCAGTGCCCTCGCCGTCTGCACTAATACATGCTCTGTGCGGCGACCTCCGGAAGCCCACGCGTGCAGTATATCGCCCCGACCGCAATACGCCGTGTCGAGAATACCACAGAGGTTCGCTGCTGCTCCTGCTGCAGCCCCTCGCTGGCAGATTTACGGGAGGCCCTCCCCCCTCCCCCCCCCCCGCCCGCTGGGAAGCACCGTGTGTCTTGCCGGAACTTCTGGCGCTGTTCGAACGCGAGCTCCTGCGGGGCCGGGTGGCTCCCCCGTGCCAGACGCCTTACTCGGAGGGCGCCCTGCCCGCCGCCACGCCCCTTTCGACTCCCTGATGGCGCTTTACAGCTCCTGAGTTCCCCCATGCGACGTCACGGTCACTATGGCTCTCCTCAACCGTTTCCATTCTTTCGTCGTAAATCTTTTGACCTTTGCTGAATGTTGTGTGGGAACTGCTCTAATATACTTGACATGTGCAGGGTGATTGAAAAATCATCGCATTCACTGTATTGTGTAAGATGGTCGAGGACGTTAGGATAGTAGTACCGTAGCGGTCTGGGACCAGAAGACCACGGGTTCGAGTTCCACCTCGGACATGGGTGTATTTGTGTATGTCGGTATTAGTGTGTGCCGTCCTTTCAGCCCTCACTCTCATTATCATCTCATCGTCTATACCCCCAGGGCTAATAACCTTGGGGGATAAAAATCAGGATTCAGCTAAAATGCTGACCCCCCTCCCCCCAGATAATGGTACTTGCACCTGCTGATTCAGGATACACGCGTAGTCCGAGTTGGCCTTTATGCGAAAAAAAAATTGTGTTGTCTACTTTGAGAAAAAAATTGATAGTACCCTCTCCAGCTTATTATTATACATCTAGGAGCTGCTTGGATGAAAGAAATACTTATGCCCAAGAATTTTGACGCGGTTTTAGGTCTGCATGTTAGTGCGGGTTCCTATCTTCCTTCTTCAGAAGGCTCCGTGCCAGATGCCCCGCTTCTTTCCATTCCCTGATGGCCCATTCCAGTCCCGAAGATTCCCGATGCTATATCACAGTCGCTACGGCTCTCCAGAACAGTTTTCATTTTTCGTCGTAAATTTTTGGAGCTTCTCTGTGTGTTGTTGGGAACTGTTCTAATATTCTTGACACGTGCACGATGCTTGAAAAGATCACCCGCGCCCCTATGTCGCGAACCTAGTGTATTTTGAAAAAAAAATTACAATATTCTCTCAACCTTATTATACACCTAGGTGGATATTATACACGTATGTGAATACAATAAATACTTGTTACCAATAATTATGGCGCGGTTCGGGACCTGCAATGTTGGGTTATCCCGTGCAAATCACCTTGTTCGGACGGCACCGTACCCATTGCGCTGTTTCGTTCCATTCGCTGATGACGCATTTTTGTTCCCGAGTTCCCTAACGCTATCGCGGGGGCGCGTTGGTCCCCGTTGGCCCTCCTACACACGTTCCCGCGGTTTGTTCTTCGTAAATCTGTCGGTGAGTCCTGTAAATAACATCTGCACTACTGTTGACGTTACAGGATGAAAGTTAAAAAAAAATCCCCCGGAATTTTAGCCTCCAATGTATTTAAAAAAAACATCACATCCCAAAAAGTGTATTATATCTCTTAAATGTGCCCGTTTTTTTCTCTATTCCATATCTTAGATATTATTTTTCCACTTATTATGGTATGGTTCATTAGCAAAATCTTATATTGATCTGTGGGGAAATACGAAGTCCTGCATAGATGCCTCCCCACCTTCTTCGGCGGGTGTCGTTTCCACTGTGGGCTCTCCTTCGGCTCTCAGATTGTCATTCCAATTACAAAGTTCCTCGACTCTCTGGCACGATTCCGCTTTAAGCTCGAAGTTCGAAGCTTCTCACTGCCCCCCTAACACTAGCGGTAGTGTAGTACATGTAAATGTATGTATGTGTGTATGTGTGTGTCTGTGCGCGTGAGCGTGCACGTGCGCAGAGTGCGCGTGCGCACGCTTGCGTGCGTAAGGGGATAAGAGAAAACGCGATTAAGGAAGATCGCGCGCGGTCCGTGGCCCGTTTGTTAGTGTCCGGAATTCTCCAGGTATCGATCTGATAAACCACGTAAACTACAGAACAGAACAACCGACCGCTATTTCAAGACCTGCCAACATGGCTGTAAGTAAGAAACCGCATTTGGATTCGAAGTCTAGGACCTCCTGGTCAACAGCGACAACGGTTGTTGTCACCCGGCGGAACGTATGTCGCCATTTTGCTGAATTTGCGCTGTGATTCCTCTCGCGTAACCCTCGGTATACGACCTCTTCAAGTCCTCGTAGCGGCCTCCCCAGGACCATTCGTCCTATTAACACAGCTCGTTTGGATGCCGTGACCGCGGCCGCGTCTGCGGCCGCGCCAGCCTCGTCGGTGCATTGGCGACGGCGCCGGGTTCGTCCGTCGGACGGTCGCCCTCCTCCCCCTCCTCCTCATCCTTCCCCTCCTCCCCTCTTCACCTTCTCCCCTCCTGCCCTTCCTCTCCTACTTCCCTTTCCACCTTCTCCCTCTCCCTCTCCTTCCCCTCCTCCCCTCCCCCTCTCCTCTCCATCCACCGCCACCCCTCCTCCTCCTCCTCCTCTCCTCCCTCTTCCTCGTCCCGTCCCGACCCGGACGGCGAGCGTCCCCCACCCACAGCGCACCTCGCCTCGCGCCGTTCAGCGCTGGACCTATTACCCGCGGAATCACCTCGTAACCGCAAGGTCGGGGAAGACGGCGGCGGCGGCGGCGGCGGCGGCGGCGGCGGCACCGGCGCCGCTGGCTGGGAGCGCGGCTGTGGATAAGGATGAACACGGAGGAATGGGGCCTGTCGTCGGTAACGGACAGGATGACAAAGTACGAAATAACTGATGAGTAACAAATTGTTAAGTTGATGCGAACACGAAGAACGAAGAGAACAAGAATGCGGAAGGGGATAGTGAGATGAACGTGACGCCCAAAAATAAAAGGTACGATGATGACAATGCCGACAAGGGTGCTCGAAATTAGGACGGGTAAAATAGGGATAGCGGGATGGGAATGACATTATAATAAAGACGATTTCGATGAAAAGTAAATCAATGAGGTATTAATGATGGCGAATAAAATGATAAAATGGAGAATATGATGACGATGGGGGATTGTAATGACGAAGAAGATTATGATGACAATGGGGATTATAATGACGATGGTCATTACGATGACGATGAGGTATACGGTGGGGAGTGAGATGACGATGAAGAATAGGATAGAATGACGATGGAACAAAAGGATAGAATGGCTATATAAAATAGGATAAAACTGGATTGGGCAATATGGTAAAACTGAAGAAGGCATTGAAGCCGAGAAAGCTATGAGGAAGCACCGGCGACGAATGCGCCGCGATGCAGAAGAGACTGAAGAGGTGGTTGCGAGAGGCGAGGTGCAGGCTGAGTCGAGGGGAAGCAGCCTGGAGAGGCATCAGCGGTGCAGACCCCACTGAATCAGCGCGGCGCGAATGTAGGGCGTGGAGCGGCGCTTGAGCGGCGACCCTGCGGGAAGGAGGGGAAGGTTGTGCGAGGAGGGGGAGGGGGAGGGGGAGGGGAGAGGGAGAAGAAGGGGGCTCTCCGCAACGAGCTCAACGAGCGCGGGAACGACCTCGGCCGCCGTCCCTGCTGCTCCTCGGGCGCCGCGCCTCCCTCGCCCTGGTCTTCCTCACCCTGCCACGCCCCTCTCTGCCCCTTCCCCCGTCCACCCCTCTTCATCTCACCTCACCCCAAACTTTTCCTACCTGTCCTGGTTCCACACCACTTATAAGATAACTTTAGATTTTTTAAAAACAAAATATAGTATTTATAGAAGCTCTACGTATAGATAACTGGAGATATTGTGGCGATTTAAATGAGCCATCGACGACTGCAAACGTCTAGAACGTGGTCGTACTTCAGTATGATAACAATACATGTAAATTTGGTGTGTTGGCGTCAATTATACGTTTTTATATCGGTTTAAATAATATCATAGCAATGCATATATTTTTGTTAAATTATAATGTGCACGAACAAAATATTCCTTCCGATTTATTCCAGAAGAGACAGTTCTGTTTCAACGACCTATCAATTCCCAGATATAGTATATCAACATTCTAAACCTGAATTCTAAACCCAAAGTCCGTTCTATTTTAACGCCTTCTGCAAAATTTTAATATCCCTACTATGGCCACAGACTTATTTTGTTGTTTAGATAGTTCGATGCTGTTAACATCAAATAGTGGTTATTTACGTGAATAACAAAATAGTATTATCCATACCGTATTTCAAGTACCATGTGCAGCACACTGACTGTTAATAAAATCAAAATCTTTCTGGCATCTGTTGAAGTTGATGTGGCGCAGTTCGTAGCTGTACGAAGAATTCTCGCCTGCTTGATTGCGTACTCTCGTGTACTAATTTCCTCATAAATGTTAGCCCTTCATTTTGCAATGCGCTCTAAATTGCTTAAACTACCCGAGTCTAGTACATCTCGGAAAATCGTGTTATTTTTGCTCGTTTTGATGGGATAGCTAATTATGTGAAGGTTATGTTTAAACTCTAATCATGTTTTGATCGTGTGCCTTTTATCATTTTTACAATCTGAGTAAACTTATTTTCTTTCTTTCTTCTTCATATTTCTCCCTTTTTTTCTTTTTTTCTTCTCCCTATTTTTCTCTTCTTCCTCTTTATCCTTCTTCTCTTCTCTCTATTTATTTCTTCTTTTCTGCCTGTACTCCGTCTGTCTCTCTGAATTTCTCTCACTTTTTGTCTTTTTTCCCTTGCTCTGTCTCTGTCTTTGCCTTCCCATTCTCTCCTCTCTGACCCTTTATATATTTTTTCTATTTCTTCCTGACTCTTTTTCTCTCTCGACTCTCTGGCTAAGATCGTCATGTTCTGACACGTTATGACGGTACTTATGGGATTGTCTCTCTTCCTTACCTTTAGGATGGGAGTGAGGTAGAAACGAAGAAGAAGAGTTACATTCAATCCAGGTTCCCACCTGGAGTTGATCGATTAACATCTGGGAGTCAACTGATTAGAAATGACGATCTTTATATCGATATCTCGACCATACATAGGTCGGCCACTACTACCTACGTATCTAGTAAAATATTGCTTGGTGGAAAATCTGCCACCGGTAGGAATGAAACCGAAGACCCTCCTACAAAGCTCCTGTTAGTGTTGTAATTGCAAGACTAAGAGTATATCATTTTAATATCAATTTCTGCCATCTATTTAAGAAATCTGATCTAGAACCCTGCCCAAAGTGTGGTTCAGCAGTTTCCTCCTCCCACCTTATTCTTGAATGCCCTGCTACTGACAATATAAGAAACGTTCTGAAAATTGAAGGAACCTTAAAATCATTACTCAATTCCACAGACGAGTGTATCAAATTAATACAATTCTTAGCAACTACAAAACTGTACAGCCTTATATAGCTGAATAATGTATATGAACTGTAGTTATATTAAACTTTACATATTGTGAAAATATGATTAACTTGAAAATGTTTGTATTTGTTATAATTGTAACTATTATGTTTGTATATACAATTGTATGATGACAGGTGTCGCTGGTGACCTTGATGGTATAAAGCGACCATAAATAAATAGGTATATTTTTTAAAAAAGCACCTGCTAGTGATTCGTAAATCCTTATGCTATTTTATAGATCGGGAAAGCGCCGCTCGCAATCTGTCGGGTGATCGCCTTGGCGTTTCAGCTAGCTAGTTGATCTGGATCAGTCCGGAAAATATGCGTGTAGTAGAGAGACAGATGATCGTTCACAGTTTGCATTATATTGAAATAATAATTTTTTCGTTATTGTGGAAAAATACTATTCAAAAACAACTATATTTGTTTATTTCGTTGGCATTACATTTGGTATAAATAAAGTAAAGTAAATTACAAATGATAACATTTTAGTTCCTCACATTTCATGATTAATCTTCTGCAGGTAACGATTTTATTACGTAGCTCACAAAACTCCATGTATTACACGTCGGCGCTGACACATCCGCTTTCAAAGTAAAGTTTTATTATTTACACCTTTTTCATTTTACATCACGTCAATTTCAACGATTTCCCCAAAATCAGTGTTTGCGACTCGTGCAAATTACCGTGCAAAGCATCCGCTTCACGACAGCCACCACGTTTTGCATCTTCATTTGAGCCGAAGGCAACCTACAACCTTTAGCTCTTGCTCCTGTACGTGTGTCTTGAGAGTTCACGGACACCTCGCTGAGACAAAGGCGTCTCCATTATCACCTCCAGCAATAACTCTGTTGTGCGAAGTTGCCGCTCCCTGTTGACGAAGGCGCTGCTGTCGCGGTGGGCAGGGCTCCGAAACAATACCGAAAGATGGGCATGGCAAGGCCACTGGGATATCCTTACGAACAGACATGTTAGACAAAGTGTTGAACGCGGCAGCAAAATGTAGAATGCGGCAGGCAGCGCTCCGAAATGACACCAAATAACTGGCATTGCGAGACCACTGGGATATTCTTATGAACGGACATGTAAGCAGAAATGTAGATCAAATGCGATTAAAAAGAAAACCAAATAACTTGACTTTGTCTCGTTTTTTCTGCAAAATTTCGATTTACGCATTTTGGCATTACAGTTTCTCCTTAACATAATTTCGTCCTCGTATGGACATATGCACATGCATACACTTGGCACATACAGAGGTACAGAAACGCACACACAATACTCCGAAGTGATTCCAAAAGATGGACTTGGCGTGGGGTCTGGGAAATCTTTACAAGCAGACTGCAAGAAAAAATGTAGATTGTGAGCAAACAAAAAGAAAGCCAAATACTTATTATATGCCATTTTCAACAAATGTTACATTACTTGTGATATTACTTTCTGAAATGCGGGATGTCTAATGCCTCTTGTAGTTTTTTCGTCCTTTTAAGCATACACGACACTCTCACACAGACACACACACACACATATGAATGCAAGTCATGCACATGCACTTCAAGCCCATGTAGTAGAACTCGCACACAGGAAAACTGAGGGGCACGCTCACAGGGTCATGCTTACAGGAGTACACACAAAACACGCAAACACACACACACACACACACACACACAAATCACGAGTGAACTCTCAGCACTTTTCACAATATTGTTCTTCAAATAAATACGGGAAACAATCAATTTTATAATATTTTTACTAATGGCTTCAATTGTAAATAACTTCAACACTTCTCCTAATATGTAGTTTCATAAACCTGCTATCGTTTACCAGCTGCCCTTAAAACCTAATACTTTCACTCTCATCTACTTTCACTTTCATTTACCATTCCTCAACATTTATTACATCACTTTACAAGTTCAAACAGGAGTGCAATTTTATACTAACAAATACAATTGTTAGTTTAAACAACAACATCAACAACAATTTTGTTGAATTGAATTATTTTGTTGATAGCAAACATTTGCTAAGTCCAAAAATACATATTCAGGTAAGAATGTAAGTTATTTTTCTCTTATTTAAGTTACGTGCGTTAACACGAGATAGAAAACCCGTTTTGTCGCGCGTTCGTCCCTGAAATATCTTGCTTTTCCATAAAATGCGAATTAACTTTTTCCGCTACCGTTCTTGTAAAAATTGCATATGCCTAAGAATACTCCGGTTCTTGTCAAAAAATAGGTAGCAGTAGGTTTGTGTGTTGATTCCGAAGACAATGACAATCATGTATAGGTAGTTACATTTTGAGTGAAATTGAAAATGAACTCAACGCCAACGATTTAAGGTAAAAACAAGACTGAACAGGAAATAGAAAAATAAACAAATTAAAACAAGTCACTGAGACATTTACAAACGTAAATTAACAAGCTTTCTTTGAAACTAGTCAAAGTCATATTACTAAGGAAAATGTGAATAAACAATTAAAGATTCATTTGAAAAATTCTTTTGATCGTAATGTGCGTTGTCAAACAGATCTCAAAATTCAGGAGGTCAAACAAAATGTTTCCACAAACATTTACAATACTTAAGGGAACTTGTGCGTTGATCATTCTATGAAAACAACGTTTTCACACTAGCAAAATACCAACTGCCACCTTCAACAAGGAGTATGTTGAGTAAGAGAAAGATAACGGCAATGGGTGTGACCGATGAAAAAGTCGTTTTGTTTAATTTTCTCAATGAATTAACATATTAGAATTGGTTTTTCAACGTCTGGTACACACTGATGTACTTCAAATAAACTTTTTAAACAGGAAAAAAACATTGTTTCACAATAATGCAAAATCATGTTTGTGATTAACATTCTTCTTCAAAACGTGAAAAAAACCTATTTTTTCTAGCCAAGCATTGGATATGAAAAGTATTTTTTATCAGTTCGAAGATAAAACTATGTAATTGGAAAACAATATATTACATTGTAAAATAAACGTGTGAAAGGGAGTTTATTTTTATAAAAAAAACATTATTTTGAACAACTCTTTGGTCGTTTCTTCCTCATAAACCCGTGAATTTGTTTCCGACGCCTTTCGACAAGTTCCGACCAGAACACGTGATTCTGCAGCTGAACCACGCAACGTCTGTGAATTGTTCCCGTAAACTAGGACGGCAGGCGGCCGCTTTCTTCCACTAGGGGTCCATTGTCCCAGTCCTGAGCGCACGTCTTCCCCCGCGTTCGTTGTATTCTTGTTGGCACCAGTTTCTGCTTCTGAAGGGAATTTGTACGTTGTGTCCTGGGTTTGGGGGGCTGTATGAGTACTTCGTTTCTCCGGGTACGTCAACTGTTATGGTCATTAATTCGGACGTGTAGTGCATTTTTTTATACATAGTTCGGCTTGTGATGTTTTCCCTCTGCTAGCGGAGACTTTCCCTAGTCCGGTCTAGCTCTAATCTCTCCACTGATCTGCCGATACATGTGGAGGGTGGTGTATGTAAATGTGTGGGTGTAATGAGGTAATAATGAGAGGATAATTCGCCAGAACCCCCGAAAAACCACCGATCAGAGCAGCCAGTCATCAGAATTTAACCCTAGACACCGAGTAAATTCCAGCAAACTGTCTAGCTCATTTCGAAAATCCCCCGTCAGCACTCAAAAGCTTGCCTCCCACCCTTCTATGATAGACACCGCACACATGTTTGTTTGCAGTACAGTCTCTTATGATGACAGTGACAAAATGTGAAAATTTTCTCCATCGTAGGTAGTACTTCAATGCGACGAAGATAATTGCCAAACCACAACACAATGCTTCGAGGAAGCACGTGACGGGAACGAGCACAAGAGAACAACTGGAACCGGAAGAGCAGGGCAGGGGCTAATTAGTCACCAGGGTTAAGTGGTCACGCCATGTTATTTCTGAAAATGCATGCCTTGACAAACTGGCATTGATGGCGTAAATGAAACTAATGTAATGTATCAAGTACCCGATTGCGTAACTAACGGAGAGCTCTGTAATGACACTACTAACAAAACATATGTTTGCCGGCGTGAAAAGTAAATTTCTACCAAAAGTTGTTATATTTTTGGCTTTTCAATAAAACAATTTTGATAAGAGAAAAAAGTAATTAAGAATTTCTGAACACAACTCTGATGGATACATTATTGTCGTTAAAAAGTATTATTTATCATTATATTAACAATTAAAGTTAAATAAACTTTGTAGGTAATTAGACGCCGAGCAACGGCGTCTTTATTCTCATTAATACAGAATATTAAAATATTCTAAGAGTATGGGATTGTCTCTGTAAGTAAATGGTCTTCAGGCATTCGGTTTTAAAGCATTCGAGCATGCAGCTGTTACTGGTCTACTGAACTCAATGTACCCAACAGTGTATGCACGTATAAAGTGCTTCCTTTGTACCGCCGACAACTGAATTTACTGTTGCTGTATTGCCACTTACAAAGCAATTATATTGTTTGTTGAATCATACAACCTGAATCAATCAGCAAATGTTACTTTCACCGCTTCCGTGGATATCTTGTTCCTTACTTTAAAACTACAGATCAACTTGCTGAATTACCTTCCACAAGATTTCAACAAATTTTCAATATTCTGAAGTTGTTACTAATTGAGTGCTAAATCATAATTTCACATTAATGCTTTACCGGCCTACATTCCGGCATCCCTACTCTCGCAAACTCAACGCAGTCTCTCTCAACAACTTTCCGTCCATGGTAATCGTTACTCTATCCTTCAATTGTTCTTTACCACGAGTTCATACAATTCGTACAAAATTTCTATTTTCATATTGTAGCAGTATCAAATTCATTTCATTAAATATTTTTATTTTATATTTGTCTGTTAATTCTCTTGATACAATATGTTTCCTCTGGCTAATTTTTGAAGACAATTAAATAGTAGATTTCATACGCTTTTCTTCATATTAAATTTGTATATACAAATGCTATTTTCAAAAAAAATTCTCGACGTTTCTGGATGAAATGTCTTCCCATCATCAGGTTCTACATTTATTAACATAAAGTTATCAAAAACAACTGACATCTTCATGAGATGATTCCCTAAAAATTTTACAAATTTTAAAATTGATAATAATAAATTTGTACATTTTATAATATTTAATACCTTTCTTGTTCTCTTATAGCACTCATTTTATCATGGCCATCTATGTTTTCTATAGTTTCATCTTTATTGAAATATCACTGCCAGAAAAAGATAACAGAAAGGTACTATAAAGATGATTCAATGTCTTAAATTTCTTTTTGAAAAGTTACTATAAGGTGAGCTTTTCAATTTCATAATTCCTAAAATTTATAATTATAATGTGTACAAATTTATTTACAATTTTGGCCAAGAAAAATAAATTATTTTTTTGAATGTAAAGAATATTATGTTGTTTTCTATACTTTTTAAAATAATTTTAAAAGTATAATTGTTACGTACCGGAAGATTACTTAGCGGGGTAAGAAGTATCGTCCAAAGTGTTTGTGAGAAAATAAATTTTGACAATAAACTGTACATGGAGTCACGTGAATATAGTTTATTTCAACGACTAAAACTGACCTTGATCTTGTTTGTCAAAGAAATAATAAGAGACAATGAAAATAAGAAGAATTATCTATTTCCTAGGTTTCTCTTTCTATAATAATGAATGTTTTTCCTTTCAGGTTAAGGTTTTTTGCATTTCTCGGTTTCGTGACAATTTCTCCACTCATTCGTGTGCACTAGGGTCTCGTGCGTGCTCGGTTGGTTTGTAGAGCAAGTTTTGCGGCCCACTCACTTCTGGGAGCGCCACACGGAGAATGGGAAAAGCTGTGTCTCGACGTTTCTTCGCCTTGTCGGAGGGCTTAATTGCGTTGCGCCTGCCTTTTCTCCCAGGTGTTTGGCGGCGGGGCTCGCGGTTCAATACGTCATGCGAAATAACGCAGTAGTTACACTTGATTGATATCATACGTTGGAGATCTATGCGTTACCATTTGAAAATATACATTTTATGGGAGTCTTATTAACTAACTACAAAACAATTGAGAGACGGAGCATCGCTTTCCCCGGACGCAAGATTGTTGAGGTTAAGTTTGCGAAAGTATAGAGGGAATGTAGGCCGGTTGAATATTGATGTGAAATTCCGACTTAAAACCCAATTAGTAGAAACTTCAGCATATTGGAAGTTTGGTGAAATCTCGAGGAAGGTAATTCAGCAAGTTGATCAGTAGTTCTAAAGTATGGAACAAGATATCCGCGGAAGCGAAGACGGTAACATTTACCGATTCATTCTGGTTGTACGATTTCACTAACTATATGTTTGCTTTGTGTTTGAACGTAAAGTGTTGTTATTTAATTTACCTTAAGAAAGAGGTCATCACACTGCGCAGCAGTTTGGTGAGTGGCAATATAGCTGCAGCGGATTTAGTTAGCGGAGGTACAAACAATTGTGTGCACTTCATGCGTTCATACGCTCTTGCGGGAACATTGGTTTCAGTAGTTTGTAACACTACGGTTATCTCAATAAATAATGAACCGCATCTAATCAATTATATCAGTTTATCTGGCATACGAATATATTTCCCTTCCGGTACACTCTGTACCACAACGGGAACAAGAACGGAGACTGTGGAAATGTGTAATTAAAAGTTGTAAAATGTGTCGGTTATGATTGACAGTCTCACTTATACATTAAAAAACACCTACTCCTGATAATTACAGTGTTGTCGTTATTATATTGGGGCGTAAGCAAATTTTGAAACCGGATTTACCCTTTTTTATGTACTTTTTGTGACAGAAATTCTAAAAGTTTCTAAATACCATGTTCAGGTTTTAGAACATAAATGTTTCAATTCATATTATTTACAATTGAACATCAGTTATCTTATTCAAAGGAATCGTTGGCAAAAATTGTTAATACCTTTACAGAAGAAATACTCAGTGTCGTCACAATAAAGGAATCAATACGTACTGATAAGATAATTACTTTTGGTCCATTATTTACTACAAATATTATTCAATTCGACATATTTTAAGTATGTTCAAAAACTGCAATATAAATTAGAATTTACCTTCAAATCAATTCAAATGAATTTCGGAGGCAATCCCTTTTGAAATATTGCTCCTCATGTACAATTTCAAGAAGAGTTAATATTGAAAATAAAATGTTTTACTGAACGACGTTTTGCAAAAGCTTTAAATTCAATGACCTATAATTATATAAGGGCGAACAACATTTTCGAAATATATGCTACCATTTCTCCTTGGACATAAGACCAGAAAAATCCGAAATATTGTTATTAAAACAAATAAAATTATAAAGAAATTTGTAATTAATCAATTTGTAGTAGTGTTTAAATTGGTGAAAGTTTAACAACTGGACTGAACGGACGTGACCTTTGAGTGGTGACCTTAAGAAATATTTCATCAATATAGCTTAAGGGTATGCTGTACAAGTTAGTCTATGAGAGGATTTTCGAACTAATCTTCTGTAATTAAAAATTTATACTTTTGATTTGTTCATTTGTTCGACAATTTCCCCTTTACATTGCTGAAATTATGACTGCGCCTAAATGTGTATCTGAAATTTAAAAAAGTGTTTAGTTTTTCATCCTGAAATATTTATTTCATAATTGTAGTTAGTTATCAGTGTTTCAGTGTAAGTTATATTGACTACATCAATGCTCTGTTGTTATGACATAGTTTGGCGCCTAAATATTCTGTGTCATGCCCTACCAAATTTATGGTTGGTGGGTGTATTCACAGTAGCTGTGTGTGTGTATCTTTCGTGACCTTCCTCTATTATCGTTCAATTGAGCCAACTTCCTCATTATTCTCGCAAATTAAGAATTCGGTGGGAGAGAGCAAATACGCTCGGCGTCACAGAGTTCGCAAATTTTTCTTCCCGTTTCTTTCCGAAATGAGATACAAGAGAGAACAGCTCTTAACTCGCATTTTCACGCAACGTTCTCTTAATACAGTAATTCAAGGTGTGAGTTTTTTATGTTACTATACTCAATGTCAAGTTTCCAAAGTGTACCCTGTTGCCATAGGTGTAGACTGGTTGTGGTGTAGTTGTTATTATTTTATTCACCCCTGATCCCTCCCCTAATCTAACGGATATTGTAAATGTCCGATATTACGTATCGTAAATGTCCGGTATCAAGTAATTGAGGTGTCAGTTAAGAAAGGGTGCCAACCCATAAAATACAAAACTTCAATTTAATGAGACATTCAATAAACGAATATGTTCATAAATCGATATTTTGAATTTTGTGGGGTTAGCTCTCTCTCACTACACGCCTTAAATGTTAACCTCAGCTGCCCTCTACATTAAGTAATTTTGGAATGTTGTCGTGTAGAGCTATTCAGAGAACTAATACGTTCTTTCCTAGTTTTCTCTACTCCTGTGTTTCGTAATCACGCAAACGTCATGTAATCATTGCATTCCCGTGAGGGCAGTGCTCGTTGACTGACACGACCATTCCCCTAAGCGAACAAGGGACTTAAGAGTCATCGCCCTAGCATTTCCTGTGCCCTGCGTCGACAAAGTTGTGAAAATGCGCTCGTTTTCTTTGTGTTGGGCGGCGCTTTGTGCCAACGGATTTCTTTTTCTTTCTCTCTCCCTCGCGAGGAGATAAAGAGACGTACAGAATGAGAGGGAAAGAGTAGAATAATTTGAGCTCAATACTTGAACTGCTCTCAGTCCCAGGAAGAGATCTCCATTAGGTGAATTAACATGCGCCAAGTGAGGTTCTTTCGGTGTCGTCGCAAAGAGGAAACAAACGAGGGAAGTCTGGAGTTCCGGTGTCTGCTACATTCATTGCGATGAGTTGTTGCCGGAGCTGATGGTGAATTGCTGCTGAGTGCTTCCTTTGCGTTGTGTAACGTTCGCGAGAAAGGAAGTGCATAAACGGGACAGGGAAAGTGAAGCAGATTAGGAATTTGTCGTAGATATTCAAAAGGGTGAGAAATGCAGGAAAGTAATTCTCAGGAAAGGAAGTGAAGAGGTGAGTGAGTAAAAGAAATGGATCACGAACAGATACATTGAAGATATTTGAAAAATTGAGGAAGGTAATAAATTTGTTTTGAGAGATGATGTGAGAATAGGTAGAATGATTTCCTTTCCACTGAACAAATAATCTGAATGAAAAAGAAAAAGGGAGAGACACAGATAAACAGTCAGATGGACTGACGGATCTAAGAGCAGATAAACTGGCGGGAAAATACTATAAAAGAGGATTAAAAATTCAAGTCAAAATCAAGTTATCTGGGCCTAAATTTCAAAAAATGAAATTCTGAAAATAAAACGATAGACAAATAGAAAAAGGTTGACCCAATGGTAAGAGACAAGCCAATATTATACACTGTAATTTATTCTAAAGACAACTAGAAAATTAGATACAACAGAAATTTAAGATATCACATTATGTCCTTAGAAATACTAGACATTTATAAAGATCCTTTTTAAGCGAGGATAATTGATATAAAAATATAACGAAAGAGGGTGAGGGGAAAAACGCAAACACATTAGTTCGAAATATCGAGAAGCATACAAACTATACCTACAATTCCATTAGTTGCAATTTTCGTGACTGAGCTTAATATAATGTGATTCATCTCATTCTCACGATATGTCGCACGAAGCGAAAACAGAAACAAACCGCGCCTCTTTTTCTATGTACGATCATTTGCATTACATCACGCATTACTCGGCTATTTCTTCTGAAGCAAAACGCCTCCGAAGTCTTGTCTATCGGTCATGCGTGTTTATGTTCTCCGTGAATTCCGCTCTTCTTAAAGACGATGACGAAGACGTCGCGCCTTACCCGCCCCGCGCCACTCTCCCCGCACCTCGTGCCCCGCACCTCGTGCCCCGCACCTCGTGCCCCCGCGCCCCACGCCCCGCGCCCCACGCCCCGGGCCGACTCCCCGCGCCCCACGCCCCACGCCCCCACGCCCCGCGCCCCACGCCCCGCGTCCCACGCCCCACGCCCCGCGCCCCACGCCCCGCGCCCCACGCCCCGCGCCCACGCTCCACGCTCCACGCCCCGCGCCCCCACGCCCCGCGCCCCCCGCGCCCCGCGCCCCACGCCCCGCGCCCCGCGCCCCACGCCCCGCGCCTCACGCCCCGCGCCCCACGCCCTCGCCCCGCGCCCCACGCCCCGCGCCCCGCGCCCCACGCCCCGCGCCCCGCGCCCCACGCCCCGCGCCCCACGCCCCGCGCCCCACGCCCCGCGCCCCACGCCCCGCGCCCCACGCCCCGCGCCCCGCGCCCCACGCCCCGCGCCCCACGCCCCGCGCCCCACGCCGCGCTCCCTACGCCGCGCTCCCTACGCCCCACGCCCCGCGCCACTCTCCATGCGCCCCGTACCCCGCGCCCCACACCTCGTGCCTCGCGCCTCGTGCCCCGCGCCTCGTGCCCCACGACCCGCGCCCCGCGCCCAGCGCCCCGCGCCCCGCGCTCCACGCCCCACGCCCCACGCCCCACGCCCCACGCCCCGCGCCCCACGCCCCACGCCCCGCGCCCCGCGCCCCACGCCCCGCGCCCCGCGCCCCACACCTCGTGCCCCGCGCCTCGTGCCCCGCGCCCCGCACCCCATGCCCCGCGCCGCGGGCCCGCGCCCTTGGCCCCGCACCCCAAGCCGCGCCCCGCGCCCACGGCGCCTCGTGCTTCGTGCCTCGCGCCTCACGCCCCGTTCCCCGCCTCCACCAGCGCTCCGACGCCCCCGCCCCGTGTATTGTTCCCCGCGCTCCGCGTCCCACGCCTCGTGCCTCGTGTCCCGCTCCTCGCCTTCCCCGCCCCGTCGCCTCCCCCCCGCCTCCCCGCCCCACCGTCCCCGCCCCACCGTCTCCGCCCCCCCCAGTCCCGCGCCACGCGCCCCACACCCCGCGTTCCGCTCCCCACTCAACACAGGCCGCCATGCATTTGCAAAAGCTATCACCATCCGTCGCACAGTGAAGGGAAACTTCTTACTGAATGGTAAAAAGTAATTCCGAATGGGAAGCGTTATACACATCCTGACTAAAGAGAATGCGCATTTCATAGTGTTGTAGGTCGCTGTAAACTTTCGGTCTTAGACTAACCCTTCACCCACCTGAGCGTTCTCGAGACACATCATCCCGTCGTCCTTCCAAATGGGTCGTGAATCTTCGCTAGGGGGATGAAATTCTCCCCCACCTTGTCGATAGAAGATATTGACAAACTATTCTGGACATGAGATTTGGTCGAGACGGGCTAAATAACACAAAATATTTTAAAATATCAAATGATAGTGACTGCGTTACCAATTATTAAGGAGAACGGTTCCATTTTAGTAGAGACAATCAAACATTTTATTTCTTCTCAGTATGTTAATTATTCTCTTCTTGCAAACACTTTGCATGTGTGTAGTAATAAAAGTATGAACAACTTAATAAAAATATTTAAAGATGCCTATTTTTTAGAATATATAATTCCCCCCTTCGGTATGTAGTTATTTATGCACCAAGGGTGTAATAAGAGTTTTAATGACCGAGCGGCGACAAAAAGCACGAGAGCCGTCGCCTGATGTCATTAGAACTACTTATCGTTCATGATGCACATATGATTTTATTTTTTTAGGTAATTTTAATGATTCAGATTGACTTATTTAGTAATTAAGTAGATGCGAACTTCACTGTGATTGTCGTTTTATATTTCCCTCTCATAATTCCCTATCATAATTCCCTCCATCATAACCAACATGTAGCAGCATTCAACCGATTTCATGTTTCCCGTGTAACGACGATCCTCTAAATCTAGGAAAGTTATGCAGTGTATATCGAACTCCGTATCAAATTCTATAATAATAATAATAATAATAATAATAATAATAATAATAATAATAATAATAGTGATAGTGATAGTGATAGTGATAGTGATAGTGATAGTGATAGTGATAGTAACAGGAATAGTAACAGTGATAGTAGAATAAGCAATAAAGTTACAGCGAAAAACAAATTCGTATATCATTGACACGTCTCCAAAACACACAGGACAGGGACTAATGAAGTTGTTGTGCCCGGAAGGCAACGAATCTTGTTCCCCGTCAAAGCGAGCATGGGGCCCACAGTGACTGGCGATTCCGCACGCGCGTCGCGGGGAGCGCGTCCGCGTGCGCGTCAGCGACGTAACCGGCGCGCGCGGCGGCGGCCGAGCCCCGCGCGGCTGGCGGTCGCGGTCGCGGGCCGGCGCGCCCGGAACAAACAAGCGACTTGGCGGCGCCCGCGACGCTCAGGAAACGCCGCGTTTTACGGCGATGACGACAATGCCCCCCCCCCTCGCCACACACTCGTAAACAGACTGCGCGGGAAGACGACGTTGCCGAAAACCAGGAAAGGTACTTGCGGTTCGGTCATAAATTACTGGGTTAGTTTACATTGCTTTTCGCTCTCGTGTGTCTAATCTGACCGGTTTAGGTGGATCATAGAATCAAGTGATGCCACTACAGTTCCTCTGGTCGGGAGGTCTTACGGGTCGAGTCCCGACGGCAGGATTTTCGACACTAAGTCGAATTCAGCCGCTGTTTGGAGGAGAATTCAGCAGCCGGCTGCTCTGATCGATAGTTTTCCGTGGTTTCTCCTATCAACACCAGGCGAATGCCGGAGCAGTGCCCTAAGAAACGAGCCATGAACCACACGCGGAATGATGGGATAATGGAATTATTTATGAGAAACCCTTAAAATCGGTCCGTATGGAGAGGGGCTTTTGGTACAACCCCATGTAACAAAAGAGTGCTAATATGGCTTGTACCTTGTACTTATATGTCGTGCTACGGAGTATGTGGAAAGGAAAGAAGCCATTGCCCGATCGCGCATTTCTCGTATGAACAGATAGAGCCACTGTCGCTACAAGCACGACATATCTCGGATGTTTTCAGTTTTTTTCGGGAGCTGCCTAACCATAGTAACCAGAGCGAGCTGGCAAAATAAATGGACCCACTACAAATGGCAAGTGAGCACGATAACATAATATAGTGCAAGACTCCACTAGCAGTAACATTATTTCAGCGAATTAAGTCTGTAAAGCGTAAATAAATGTAAATTGTGTTTTAATTACGTTATCTGTGTACCCTTGTAGCCTTACAGCACTATTTGCAGAACAAACAAACGCTTTACGCAGATGAGTCCTCGACATAACCTGGTTTTCATGGTGTAGTGAAGGCTTCTTTGTCTTTTCGGAGAAGTTTTGGGTTATAGAGATATGTGATAGACGGGTGGCCGGTAAAATTTAGTTTGTCTATATTTCTGATCCAGAGAAAAGTGTTTGAAAGGCCATGGTGTCAGCAATAAGTGATAATGGATGGACGTCCGAGCGTCGACGACAGAGAAGCATTACTCCTCTATGTCTTGCTCTTTTGGCGAGTGCCACCAGAGGTGGTTCGCTGTTGTCTTCAAACCTTGAATTGAATTGAATTAATGCCTTATTTTACGTGGCGAGACTTAGGCCATGGGGCCTGCTCTTCCGTCTGACCACGCAAATTTCGCTATGCTCCTTTTACCAACTAGTAGAGAAAGGAGGTATTTCTTGGGCGACGAACAGGCGATTTGAATTAAGCTCAGAGGCGTCATTTAGGCTTGAGGATCTTTTACATGCAAGTAAATCTACTAACATGGGACAGTCAGCTTTACTTCCCCTCCGAAGGAAGGCGTACGACGGATTATTTCGCCCTTAAAAATCCACGGCTTCGATCGGGTTTGAACCCGCCAACTTGGGTACGCTAACCGTTACACCATCGCCGCGCGCAAACGTTGGTGGTGTGGTACAGTGATCACGATTGGTGAATTATGTTTAGAGACGAAAAATTGTAGTCGGGAGGATAGTTCTCATAAGATGAGATCAATACCCCAACCACACGTTGAAGACATATACGGTGTAAAACGCCTGTTAGAAGATTTGAATCCGCAGCCATTGGATTCGCGTCCTTGAAGGAAGATCAAGACTTCTGCGTTACTACCTAGGTTAGTTTTTAAAATAGTAGGAGGGGAACCAACATGGAAATTCTCTGTATTTAGTTAATTTTATTAATACGTTACCCCGATTCTTCCCACGGGTAACATACTGATCAGCGTGTTCGCTTTCCGTGACGGCATCCCGGGTTCGATTCCAGATTGGGACATTTTATAGTGTGCGCGTTAATTGAAATGTCCCAGTATCTGTTGCTGTGTGACAATGAGGAAGCTAACTTCTCAGGTTGAAAAGACCAGAATACGGCTTAGGTATGTTTATGTGCTAAACTCACTTGCGCCTTAACTTATCACCGCAAGGCCGAGATGTCGCTGGTTGGCTTAGCTCCGTTAGAGGTTCTTGTGGCAGTACAGACAGACAGATGTTTACAGACAGTTTAATTAGAATAGGATTTACTTGTTTTGAGAAGGTGAAAATTACGTCAAGTTTTGTTTTACACCCTGATATATATCGTGTATTTCGAAGTATCTATTCCATAAAAGAAAATAAGCGAGTTTATACTCATTGTTCGGTATCATTAGGTAGCTTCTTTAAACGAGATGGTAACTACGTATTTATTGCCGTAGACGACATTATTGCCGACGACATTATTGCCGGACCTCTTACATTTCCTATTTAATGATATGATTACAGAATAAACCCATTGCATTGGAGACAGCAAAGATTGAATCGTACCTTAATTCGAATTATTTTAATATGATATTAATATAAACACATTATCAAGAGAAAAAGTTGAATGCTGCAGCATTTCTACGAAAAAAGGATAGCAGACTATTCTATATGGTGTAAAAATTAATAAATTTCGAATTAATGCACTATGAAGATCATGAAGAAACACGCGTTTATGAAGAAATCGGAAACTCCTTTTATAAATACTTGCAAATTATACTTCTAGTGGAAGTGATCAGAATCACCGCTTATTATTCATGTTAATTTTCATGATTCTGTCACTAAGAAATCACGTTTGATTCCCCATACTAATTTAATAATTGTATTTATGATTTTCACAAAGATAAGAAATCAATCGGCAAATAGAACCGCACACTGCTTCTGTTTCCAGAGTTTGACGTGAGGAGAAATTTAGTATTCAAATAAGGCTGATCTATGAAATGTTATAAGCAGACAATAAAAAGAAGAGTAAACGTGATTGAATTCTATCATAATACCATAAGATGTTAATATAATATTGTATTAATTGTGAACAATTAATGCCATCTATTTCAACCAACGCTGTAATCCTGTGTTCAATACAAAATTGAAAAGATACGAAATGAAACTCGGTCAATAATTTTTTGACACAACTGAGTTAAGAAATTCAAATTGCTTGATTACTACTGTTTGGTCGAATTCAACATATCTCGAACGTAATGTTGAAGAAAGCGTAATGAGGTTAGTCGTAACATTGAAAGACAATTCGGGCACATTTCAGTCCTAGGTATGGACACTTCAAGCGCTTTGGGCTGTCGCATTGTTGCGAGCTATGATGTCTATTTGATGGAGGGAGTAATTGCAGGAAGTGCAACACAAACGTGACATGTTTACGCAAACGCTCGCACGAACGAATTGGTTATCGATGGAGCTGTGTTCAGATAGAGGCAACAGTTGTTGGAGCAAACGTGCTCTGCTTGGATTGGTTGTTTCCTTTGCCATCAGCTCTACGCTTCATAACACTCTTTAATGAGTACAGTTTTATGTCAATGTTTACGCGATATGAAAGATATAAAAGGTGTTGTTCTGAGTCTCACGAAGAGAACAGAACACATGCGTACTACGATTAGATGATAAATATATTGTTATTGGTTTTTCACTGTTATGAAGCGAATAATTGTGTTTTCCCCTGAAATTATCCTCTGCATTATACTTAAGAAAAGTGAAGTGTCATTCTAAGAAAAGTGAAGTATCATTCTGAGAATGTTTTTAATTTATGTAAAACTAAATAAGGTAATCCACCAAGGCAGCAATAAATAAAAATAAATATACAACAGTAAAATAATAACACTCTCAAGCTTTCAAATGACCCCTTAACCACCACAATATGGAAAGAGGGAGCGCCACAGTCAGTGGTGAAAATTAGGAATTTTACTCTTTAGAAAACTCTTGGCAAAGAAGTCTGTGAAGATGGCCATTCTGTGAACAAATTAAAACAAAATATTAACATTCAACAATTGAATAAGAGGTAATGTAAATCCGCAGTTGCCAGGGAATTTATCACAATCATTTATGTGGAAAGGAAAAGGAATGACTTCGAGTACTTAGTGTAAAGTGGAAGTGACATTATTTGAACCTCCGTCGCGCCTTGCTCCGTACGATTGATTCTTCCCCGCTTTCTCACCCAGCGTCTACACTTACAGCAAAGACATTCTGAATGGTCTAAATACGCTGAACCGAAGGCTGCGGTTTCTGGCTTCGTATGAAATATAGTAATTGTTTTCCCCATGTAATTGCTGCTATTCCCAGGACTACACACATCATCACAACCGTCATCTCATTCCCAATTCTTCTCTTCATTATTATTCATCTCTTGTGGTCATCCTAGCAACTTTCATAGAGTGGATTTCAAAGTCAAACCACTACTACGGTCATCTACCCAGGAAAGTGGAAGTGAAAAATCCTCCTTTTTCACTAACGCTCAGAAATGAGTCTGGCGATGAAGTTCCTTTGAAATATATGGTTGTCAGTTAGATGTGGACGAAGGCGGCGTTGCAAGGTCCTGTAGGTTTACCCTGTTACGATGTAGCTACCGCGCCACAGTTCACAATTAACATTAACAATAAAACTAACAGAATCCTACCCAAACTTCCTGCTCACGTAAAGAACTTTAACACAATTAACATCACTCACGATACATGCAATGGTCCTAAACTGGCTAACTGCAACATTCAAGGAAGGGGATTTATTGATTCTAGATTCTGCGGTGACAACTATCTGCAAGCGGAAGCTCCTAATTCACTTTCGCTTGGGTCTCGGTCCTGCCGTACCCACGTAGACAAGAACCGACAACCACATACTAATTTAATTCGTGTTGTTTAAAATTAATAAGAATCCACATCTGTTGACGTGACAGAGGAAGCAAATTTTGCGAGAGAGTGGGAGGCTGATTAAGAGCAAATAATGAAACAGGCGCGCATCTCCAACACGCAAATCGTGATCGCGAGAATGCGCTGCGTGCGTTAGCAGCACGCTTCTGCCCCTCGTAGCTGTAAATGAGATCATGCCTACATAAACTCAAAGAGCGAATTCTGTGGGTGACGCATGCCAATGGTATTAAGGCTTTATGTGTCAGGAAAATGAAATATGAGACAAGTGTTCTGACAAATTACTTAGTATTAACTTTACAAGTAAACTGAATGACAGTGAATCATCTTACAACATTTTCAAGTACCTTTTGTTCTCACAAACATTTCACTGAAAGAGTACATTCTAGTCGTAAGTTCCATATTCAAATGAAATGTAGAAATTTTCTTGTTTAGACTTAGCCATATTGATCGCGACAATCCGTTTACATTTCACTATCCATGGAGCAATAGCTGTAGCCTGTTGTTTTGCTCTGAGAAGCAATTTTGTTCTCCTTTCATCAAATACAAATCCAGTTTTTACTGCATTTAGGCGTAAACAAGTAAATTAAAAAAGTACAGATAAGTGCGAGTAATATAGAAAAGAGTTTCAAATAAAATTCAAAGTTGAAGTATAATGTTGTCTTTAATAATTTCTTGACAACTCTTATATTCTTTTTTTATTTGATTTTTTCAAAATTTCCCGAGTAATATTATTATTATTATTATTATTATTATTATTATCATTATCAATATTATCAATATTAAAATTTATCTATACAACCGCATATGCTAAAAGGATATAAGCAAATATTTTTGATATTTTGATTAGCATCTCATGCTGTATTTCCAGTTCATACTCTTTGAAGAGTAATTCCAATTTTAGAGTAATTTACAATTTTCCAGTAATGCGTGCAGTTTGAATTAAATTTTCAGTTTCGAAAATACGTTGATATAACAGAATACAATTTATACCACACTGCATTTAATTCATTTCATATTTCCCGTTGGTTTTACACGGCGCCGTAACACGTGGATTTGTGAACGAACCCTGTGGTTCACTAACCTTTCTAGGAAGAGTACGAAACATTAGTATTCGTCATTGAAAGATCGATAACCGAAAGTGGGTCAAGGCCTCGCACAGAAATTCTCATCATCTCCGACTCTGAAAGGCCGACAGCTCCAGAGATGGAAGCAAGTAAATTGTCCGTATTCAAAAGTAAAGCAAAAAAATATTTCGGGAGGAACGTCGGAGAGAAATCGGGGAAGACTTGCGGAAAGAGGTAAAATAAATGTGAAGTAGTACAATGCGATTACAATCGGATCATCTAGGGAAGATGAATCTTATCTCAGATCGTATCTATGTCGATCTAGTGCTCACACACGCGAAAGAGTCTCACTGATATTAATCTGCTGCTCCTGATGCGGAATATGTTCATCTCTATTGTTATATTTGGGAGATATTGTTATGCTTATTCACTGTGATGTTGATGTGACTCACAATGATGTTACTTCAATGAACTACATGTTTCATTGCGGGTGTTTATGGTAATTTTGCAATTCAGAATACTTAAGCTTTATTTCTACGACTAGAAACTTGCAGAATGCAATTCGAAACCTTGTGCAGAAAGATACGACAAGTAAATTGGCTTCCTTGTGTTTGCATACATCCTTAACGAGCAGTTTTGCAATTCCATCATAAATAGCTCTGGTGACTTCACCACTAGTAATTAAATTCTAAAAATGTTTAGGGTATCACAAATGCTTGTAGCCATGGATTCTGTCGGGGGTAGTGTTTTTTGGCATTGCCCTACCCATGCGTCAGCGGCATTTGCATCGGCGTTTGGCATCTCGTATGCCTACCGCGCCGCTCGCTCGCTCGCTCGCTCACTCCCGCCACGGGCGCTGCACAATTAATTAGCTGTGGGACCTGCGAGCGTGTCGCGTTGACCGCCCCACGTTAGCGCCTTGTCACACTCCGCCCCTTGTCCCACTGCCCTCGCCTCCCCTCCCCTCCCCTCCCCTCCCCCTTCCCTCACGCCGCTCAGCACACACTGGTCCGAAACCATGCAAATGCACACGTTCAAAACTACGCTTAGGCTGCGTCGTGGTCTTAGTTGCCGCAGAGTAGTGAAACCTCTTGTGTGTGCAGAGGAATGTCAACGGGAACTGGAGTGCAGAAGTGGAGGTATCAATGTAGACAACTTACATTTGCGCCCAACAATGTTTGTATGGTTATAATTAATATTAGCCTTTCGGGGCCTCATGAACTGCGTGGTAGCGTTGCATGATGCGAGAGAGAGCGAGAGCGCGAGCGCGAGAGCGCGCGCGCGCGCGCGAGAGAGAGAGAGAGAGAGAGAGGGCGAGAGAGTGACAGAGGTCGAGAGAGAGGGGGACGAGAGGGAGAGGGGAGCGAGAGAGAGGGGGCGAGAGAGAGAGGGGGAGCGAGAGAGAGGGGGCGAGAGAGAGAGAGAGGGGGCGAGAGAGAGGGGGGGAGCGAGAGAGAGGGGGGAGCGAGAGAGAGAGGGGAGCAAGAGAGATGGGGGCGAGAGAGAGGGAGGGGCGAGAGAGAGAGAGCGGAGCGAGAGAGAGAGAGGGGGGGCGAGAGAGATATCTAATGAACTTTATTGGATCCCTCTATATTGCACATGCCAGACAAACACATTTTTAAGAAGCACCTTTAGGACTATCGCCCATTTGTGCGTTTCCATTGAACCGAAAAAGGCAATCTAGAAATGAATTTCTTTCTTTCTTTTTTCGGGAATATTTTTGTTATGAAATTACTCTCTGCATAATGCAACAAAATGTAATATGTTGCGTACGTAGTCACGATTTACAATATAGATATTAATGGACATCACTTTCTAGATACCCGCTGTTACAGTGATTTGGACTCCATTCTCATTGAGTGAATGTAGAGAACAAAGACATCTTAGTCATCTTTCCGATTCAATGCCAATTACACATGGGGTTTCGCAGGATTTTATTTTCATGCGCTTTCCTTCTCCAACCAAAGGCAAACGGTATTCCCTCTTCGATTCGAAAGGGCAATATTTTCTTTAAATGGGAATATTCTTTATAGTACAAAAGATAAATAGTACGAGTACAATAGGAAAAAAGTCACAATGACGTTTTCCATTTGAAATAAACAATTGTGTACTCTCAATTAAAAATGAACAATGTAAAATTGACTAATGTTGGGATAAAATAAATTATGGGTCTTATTCAGACGAACGTCCAAATACCGAAATTAAATTCTGAATAGAGGAGAGCGAAATGTGGTTTCGGCCCAGTGTGCGCCTTTGCCAGCCTCACCCCTCCGCCCCACTTGCGGGCGCTCGGCGGTGAAGCGTGCAACTGCGGACATTAACGCCTACACATCTCCCCCATCAAGATGGCGATTAGTTATTGAGAGCGCCGCCGCGCCCGGTAGATCTGCGGCGCCACGGCAGGCGGTGCTGCCGAAGGGGCTTCTCCTGCCACGCGCTGATTGCACCCCGACCGGGTTATGCACGGGTGGCCAAATTGGTTTTGTTTGGTTTAGTTCACTTGATGCCTTGTTTTGTGGGGTGAGACTCGAGCTATCCGTTCACGCAAATTTCGCTACACCGCTTTCATCGCCTGGCAGAGGCATCACTCGGGCGACGGTTTGAATTGGGCGCTGAGGCTTCTTTTAGGCTTAAGGAACCTTCTCATGCACTAAATCTTTTACATGAATTAGCCGGATTTACCTCCCCTCCGATGGAAGAGACAAGAAGGATTCTCTGCGCTGTTATACCACGGAAGCCCCAAGAATAATTAGTTATTGAATAAGACAAAAAGATATTGATAACCATACATCTTGACAATAAACTTTGTGTACAGGTATCTAATGTTTTAAAAACACTATCCTATTCATAATTAACATTGTTGCGAGTCATGCTGAAAATCAATCCTCCTATTCTTCCAATTATCCTATTCTTTCATTTGCGGTCGTTTTACAAAAGACAAATAAACTTTGTGAGCTATTTTTAGGGCCCTCGTGTTTTCAATTATTTTTAACTGTAGATTCAATATATTCTAAGGGTTTTATATTAGACCTATTTGCATACTATTAAAGCCCAGACTGATCAATTTATTAAACTTACCAACTTTTTTTCGAATTGTAGCATTGCGCGCAGTCATGCACGAATATGAATGGATTTTTTTCCGAATGGGTGGACGGACGGGCGGACGAACTCGTTTGTTTGAATAGATCATTGGTTCTATAAGACCTGTAGATATTGGTCAAGCCTCATTATATCATTAATTGGTGTATACATTTCCAGAACCATTAACAAATGTTACACTTCAAATCAGTACCTTTTCCCGCCGCTTCCCAGGTCATATTGTAGTACGTTAAGTGAAGGAAAAAATACTATAATAATGTGACTACCTCTTTCTTCTGCCGGAGTGAGCAATGGAATGATTTACGCGAGTGGAATGTGTGTGAGGACGCGAGGGATAAGCCGGTTGTGACGTTGCACTAAAACCTTCCAACAGGTTCACCTGTGTTCAGATAATTTATAGCATTCAAAGGGGAGGGGATTTATCCAACGTATTGGACGGCAGGTGTGCACTAGTGAAAAGAGTTCATAATATTCTAGATAGTATTGTTAAATATTTGTGACTTTTTTCTCACATGTTCCTTTAACGATTTTTTTGATCGCGAGGTGAGGTACGCTCCTTTTACGCTTTGTGTCTTCATTAAATCCAATGAGTAGTCTTGAAAAAAGACTCCTCAGAGTCGGGTTCGTTCAGACGCTGGTGACTTCTTCGAAAGAATAGGCTGAAAGAGGATAAACTATCGCTCAATGACAGCTCTGTAAAGCCGGAGGAGTAAAAGGTTTACGTTCGGATACTTTAACATCTAACTGTATAAAAACATTAGAATAAGAGAACATACGCCACAATTAATATGTATTTATATATTTAAATATTCTGAAAGTTATTTAAGTCCTTTTTATATTACGATCCGTATTCGTTTGCGTATTCTTGTGATAGTTAGTGTACAAAAACTTTTTGTTTAAACCTACCATTATATTTCCTTTTATGCTATCAATATCTTTTCTGTTTGAATGACATGTAAATGCGATTATAATACTTGCCTTAACTTCCGCGATAAGGTCGACTCCACGAGAATTTGCATATTTCCCAAGGAATTCTTTCTCCTCTCTTTCACATTATTATTTTCTCTCACTTCATACACATTATTTACCTCTTGACAGTTTATTGCATAATCATCATTATCACCATCATCATAATTGTCATCATCATTTTCCCCACGAACCACATTTACCAATTACAAGGCAAACTGTCAAATGTTGGTCCTCGTGATGTCAACAGGAGATGGAATTTCTTGACTAAATTTAACGATAAGGTCCTTTGTAGATACACACCGTTTTTTTCCCCTTCAGTGTTATTTTTGTGATGGATGGACCACACACAGATTCTGTGCGGGTCCTTGGACCGGTAGAAAGCCACGAGAGTATGGTGAAGGTCAACTTCGAAGGTGATAGCTCAAGGAGAAAGTACTACCCACGATCTTCACTGGCCATAGAGAAAGAGCATCAACTGCAATGCTGATGCACGGGAAACGTTTTTAATTCACTGAGCTGAGTTTTGGTATTTTCATGTATCAACTGGCAATTTTTAAAATACGCGCATCTATGTCTACATTAAATTCACCATTGGTTTTACAACTAAAATATAGATTGTGTAGAATACCTAGTTGAAGTAATTATTTATTAATTAAATCAATCTTTTGTTCTTTAATTTTGCAAATTTATCAATTATTGAAGTTCAACCTACGTCTTGAAATTTTTTCAGTGGTCATCATTGCAAGAGGATGAAGCCTGTCCTGCGTCAACACTTTGCCCCAAAATGTTTTATCTATTTGCAGCGTATGAAAACATATCTTACTTTCTACTGTAGTCATAGATATGGTTCTAATTAACTTTAGCAATTTAAAACTTTTAGAGAACACCTATTTAATGTTCTAAAAATCTAATCTACCCTTCTAATTATAAAAAATCTCGAGCAGACGTGATTTCTATCTCCAATAATGACATCGCAGATTTCGTTAGTTATATTACAACCCCCCCCCCCCATCACATCACCATCCATCTCCTCTCATTTCTTTCCTCCAAAGAAACATTTGTAGTATTATCATCATATGAATTCTTCTCTCCTGTATTTTGATTTTAAATTCCTTTTCAAGTCCATGAACTTGCAAAAAATCTACATTCATTGAAATATAAAATATATCAACACGTATCGATTATGGAAAAATTCCAGTCTAAATATAATCACATTCTACTTTATTAAATTTTGTATCTGTATTTAGCCATTACATGTCCCGTAAAGAGCATTTCGCCCCGGCGCACGGTGGGGCCAAATGCCAAAAAGCTGGTCAAAAGTCGAAAGCGTTGTACGATTTGACTGAAACTTTGTATTCAGAGGTTTATGATCATTCTAATTAATAATCTGTAATAAAAATTCCGAAAAACAAAATGGCGGACCAATATGGCGGATAAAATTATCAAAATTTTGTATTTTTAACACAAAATGATCATACTTATAAGTAAAAATGAGTTCATTCGGGTTTTTAAGGATGCTGATTAATAATCTTGAATGAAAATGCCAAAAAAACAAAATGGCGGACCAATATGGCGGACAAAATCATCATTTTCTTCATTTTTAACACAAAATGATCGTGTTTAAAATTAAAAATGAGTTCATTCGGGTTTATAAGCATGCTGATTAATAATATTAAATAAAAATGCATAAAAAAACAAAATGGCGGACCAATATGGCGGACAAAATTACCATAAGTTTGTATTTTTAACACAACATTATTATGTTTATAAGTAAAGAAGAGTTAGTTTGAATTTTTAAGGATGCTAATTAATAACCTTGAATGAAAATGCCAAAAAACAAAATGGCGGACTAATATGGCGGACCAAATCATCAATTTTTTCCATTTTTAACACGAAATGATCGTGTTTATAATTAAAAATGAGTTGATTTGGGTTTATAAGCATGCTGATTAATAAATATTGAATAAAAATGCTAAAAAAACAAAATGGCGGACCAATATGGCGAACAAAATCATCAAAAGTTTGTATTTCTACATGTTGCACGCGCTACGAAAATTTGTCACAGGCACTAAAACGGCAGCTACGGGCAGCTGTTTTTTTGTGATTCTCACAGAGAATAACATTTCAAATAATGTCATGTTAAGTTTTTAGCCGGTGCACATAGTTATTTTTCATTTTAAACACAAATTTTTGATTATAGCATTTTCATTTTTCGCCAACAATCAACGTTAATTATTACATTAACAAATTATTTTTAAAAAAATTAAGTATACATATTATGTTTCTACTTACTCTCAGGAATAGATTCCATTTTGTTTTATTGAATTCGGCCGACTGCACGCTTCTCTATCCTTCGAAACACAAAGGTTCTGAAAACACGTTTCACAGCTGACCGATATCGATCGCTCGAGGCCCAACTTTGAACTGATCTCTTACCTCAAGTATAAGAGAGAAACCGTTACTAATTGCGGAATTCAACGGCCCAAATACCAACCTATTGAAGTAGCAACGACAAAATCCCTATCTAGTAACTTTTTTTTTTTTTGACTTTTGGCCAGCTTTTTGGCATTTGGCCCCACCGTGCGGCGCCGTTATAACCCGGGGCTCCAAGTCGGTCACCCAACAGGAATCCGCGATGTCTTAAATTCGCTTAACCTTCGTGACATCGCGTAGTTAACGAATTCGGCTAGCGACATCGGTTTCGCGGTCACGGTCTTTCAGTAGAACCATCCCAGCATTCACCTAGATTACCAGGGAAAACCACGAATACTCCAGAATGGCCAGCCCGAGGATTGAACCTGGGCCTTCCGTATACGAAATCAGCGCGCTCTTCACTGGATCACTTCCCTCGAATTTAGTAAACTGAGTAATGCATAAGCTTTCGAAACCGTGTAGCCATCGACATTTTTACCAATTATTTCTTCAAAATGAATAGTTAGCTCACACTTTCAGTTTCACGTGACAAATGTTTTTCAATTTTGTAACATATATTACGGAATCATCATATATGACTTACTCTTTCATTAGGTTATTTAATGTAATGTCTAATGGCATTGACAAACGGCATCACAATGTCCGCTGAACTCAACATTGCATATTCCTCATTGTGGATTGATATTCTTTTCACTGATGCTGTGTTCTACAACTTCACTTTTAAATGTCTAATATATCTTACCCCTTTCACGTAGATGCCTACAGGCCGCATCATGTAGCGACAAACAGAGTAAGCACTTCATACACATTATTTACCTCTTGACAGTTTATTGCTCAAACGCAAAACCATTTGGCTAACGAATAAAGTTTTTTATTAAAATTTTTAAAAAATAGAAGACCAATATTTCTACCCACTGAACGATGTCTAGCTTTGTCCTTTTTCACTAAAAGAAATTTCTCATTTAACTAAGAAGTGTTTTTTCAAATTTTAAAGTGTTATTACCCATATTTTAATTATAAGAGTATTTTAAATCTGCTGATATAATAAATTAAAATAATGATAATGGCAATTTGTATTCCAATAGTTAGAATTTCATCAATACATCTCTTGAAAACAATATTACTAATATTAATCTCAGTGTTAAAAGAAGGTATTGTAGGGTGATAACGTAAATAGTCTATAGAAAATATACTTCTATATATTGTATTAAGACAATAAAAACTCTATTATAGTATGGAGAACATCCACTTGCCCTTTTCATCTGCCCAAAAGCGAAAGTGTTTTCACTTTCAAAATGTCTGCGTACTCTACATTATTCCAGGTTACAGTGTTTGCTCCTGAGAGAATGCCATTGCAAGGTATATCTTTCCACTTCACTTTCTTACTTCTCTTCTCCGCCCCCCCCCCCCCCCGCCCACTCTTTTCCCCCCAGAGTTTGTTCACGTCGATGCCTCTTTAGCTTCTTCACTCGCCAGCCATGTGCATTCCTTACACAGAGCAAATACTTCAGTGCCTCAAGTACCATCATGTCTTTCAGGATTTTCGCGTCCATTTTCTCTTTTGTCGGCGGCTTCCGTTACACATTTTTGCGGCCGGAGGCAGCGGGCGTTTCGAATTACTCGAAGAGGCTCCGTACATAGCAAATAGCTTATCGATTCTCCGCACCTGTCTTGCAGCACGCTCCGGGATGCTTGGAGGAAAAAATAAATGAAAAAAAAAGAGTAAATCTACAACCGGCCAGCGTCATTGTTTCCTCCCAACCCTCCGCATTGGCCACGCGTCATTACGTTGTTGATGTGCTAAATCTCTCGTCTATTGTGTGGGGGCCACCCCCGGCCACCCGCCAGCGTCGATCGTCCTGACGGACTCGTCGGCGAAGACAAAGAGAGGCACCCGCCTCATTTGCCTTCTCCGACGGCCCGCTCGTCATACTCCCACTGCTGAGAGTGTGAAGCGAGCTTTGAACGAAAACTTTTCGTGGAAAGTATTTTTTTTTATTTTATTGAAGCGTTTTTTTCGTGTTAGAAATTATATAGAATTGCTGAATAGACCGTTTTTTATTAAAACACCTTGACTTACGTATGCATATTTATTATTTTTTGCCTGAATTTTATACTTTTGAAGCTTATTTATTGTAGTTCACACATTTGCCTTCGCCAACGACTCATCGTCACTCTTCCACTTCTGAAAGGTTAATGCACGCTCCGAGTGAAAAAGATTTCGGAAAAGTGTTTTAAAAGTGTTGTTTATTAAAAGACATATTTTTGCACAAGTTAAACTACGTGTTAGAAAGTATATAGACTTGCTGAAGAGTTAGGCTTTTCATTACTTACTTTTTGGGGGTCAGTTTTTCCATGCTGAATCCATTTTTTAACTCCAAAGTTGTTAGCCCTGGGGGTGAGATATGAAATGATGATGATGATGATGATGATGAAGGATGCATTACAAACACACACAAACATTCATGTTCTGGGCAGAATTCGAACCCGCAACCCTTTAGATACAAGGCAACTCCTGCTTTTCAGCGTTAGCGATGTCTGCTATCCGTGTCGGCCATATGCATTTTATTGTTTTTCGCCAGAATTTAATATCCATGAAGCTCATTTATGGAAGTCTACACTTTTGTTTTCGCCAAAGACCCACTCGTTACATTCCCATTTCAGAGACGGCGTGATCTCCAAGTGAAAACGTTTTGTGAACAGTTCTTTTTTTATTGAAATACTTTTCCATTTGGTTAACTATCAGTTTTCGGATCAGAAAGTATACAGACTTGCTTAAGAGTTCGGTTTTTCCTTAAAAGACCTTTACATACGTGAGTATTTTTACTTTTTTTTGCATGAATTTCATACTTTCTAAGCTTATTTATTGTATCTACGCATTGCCTTCCCCAGTGACTTTTCAGCATTATTTTCGACTTCTAAAACGAGAATGAACGCTGCAAACGAAAATGTTTCTAGAAAACATTTTTTTTGTAAAATGAACTAATTTTACCATAACGTGAAATACTCATGTAAATGCTTTTAAATGTACGTTTTTTATTCGAAAGCATATATATATATATATATATATATATATATATATATATATATATATATATATATATATTGTGGCGTTATGGGATTGTGTAACCCCATAACACCACCGTCTCGTATGTGTGAACACTACGGAGGCAGCGAGGATAGCAGGCGCAGAAAGCAAAGGTTCATAAACGCGCGGCGTGGTATCCGTTGCCCGTACTAAACGAAGGCGAACTAGCGAGCAACGTTCTCCTTGTCAAGGGTTGAGAGAGGGGAAGCAGCCCCACCACTGAGAATTTCCCCAGGCGTCGGACGATAAATACGCGAACCCGCAAGCGGAAGCTCTCTTTTTCTTGCCACCACTCGTCGAGTAAGCAGCTCTTCTCTTTGGATTCCCGATCGCCGAGCCAGTAGCATTTTGATCACCGCTCGCCGAGCCAACACTTTCGTTAACATTAGTTTAGATATTGTTTGCCGCTGCAATGACTGTGAGGTAGGAGTATTCGACGTCGAACAGACGTTCTAGTCAGTCGTCCGCGAGATAGTGCAGATTCAGTAAAGTGTTTCTTCAATTAACGACACGGGAAGTAAAAGTTACCCGTTGTGAGAGAAGCATTGAAAGTTCTGGTTTAGCAAAGTAGAAGTAGCAACGAGCGAGGAACTTGCATGAGTATTCGGTGAAGTGCAAGGGACATTTTCGCAACGTGGGCGTAGTCAGAGGCGCCGGTAGCAGTCGAGGAAGAAGAAGAGGCCGACTTGGAAAAAGAACGGAAGAGGACGCAAGAAGACAGCGTAGACGGCAGAGGCGAATCCCGTCTCTTTACGACGCAGAAGCTGGGACCGAGCGACGTCGACGCAGAGACCAGCGCACGACCATCAAGGCCAAAGGTGGGAAGTCCACGAGGTAACGGTTAGGGCGCGGAAAATAGGTCAAGTTCACGTCGGCAGGGAAAAACTAGAATAGGAAAGTGTTAAGAAATTGAGGACACGGGTGGCAACAAATTGCAGTATTATAGTAGGAGACATTTTGATGCACTATTGCCTTCATAAAACATTCTACTTAGGCCATTTATTATTCTGCTATTTTCAGACACAGTTAAATTGTAAATGAGAGTAGTGCACTTCCACACATTTTGTTCGTTGCATGTAATATTTTGAAGCAGGAGATTGTAAATTGAAATTTTGGTTTCATGTGCAATGTAATTAAAATAGCATAAATTTAGATATAATTAATTTCCCAAGGGAATTCCCAGTGTAGATTAGGGTAATTATTTCAGAGTATCAATTTTGGTGTAAATTATATGTGTTCATTTATATGAGTGTGTTGTAAAGGTCTCTACTTGTGTTTTGATCATTCTATGTAGAAGTGTGATTCTACATTCTTGGTTTTTTGTCATGAACTTATGCCACTAAAAGTTTATGGGTAAATTATACGCTCGTTTGTGTGCAATCTGTGTGATTTTATTGTGTCAAGGGTTCAAACCTTTCTCGAACCCTGAAGATGCTGCTCCCTAGATTTTTAAGCTCGCTTCACGAGCAAAATCTTGATAACCCACTTACGGTTCATGCGTGTTGCTGTGAAGGTAGCAAGTTGTGGGGTAGGTGGGTTAGCAAGAATATATATGTATGCTTTTAGACATCAACATTTATTCAGTCTGCATCTCTTCCCTGTGCCAGAACAAATTCGCAACATTTCGACTTCCAATGCGGCATTCAGTATTGGTAGCAAAAATGTTCCATGAAAGGTTTTATTTATTTATTTATTTATTTATTTATTTATTTATTTATTTATTTATTTATTTATTTATTTATTTATTTATTTATTTATTTATTTATTTATTTATTTATTTATTTATTTATTTATTTATTTATTTATTTATTTATTTATTTATTTATTTATTTATTTATTTATTTATTTATTTATTTATTTATTTATTTATTTATAGGAAAAGTGAAGTAAATATGAAAACATTTTCCTATGACGACAAATACTGATTAAAAATTTATAATTAAAAACCTTTTAATCCATTTTAGTTATTGAAAATCGCTTTGAAAGATCTTCATAAAATGCACATTTTTAACATGTTTATTTATTTAATGCACAATAGTTAATATTCAACTATAGCTCTTCCACAATAGTTGAATATCGCATTTATGTCAGAACCAGTTTTCTCTCTTGCACATGATCAACTTTCTAAATAGAAAAAATGTGTATAGAAACAAAATACAACTATAGAAGGATAGAAGTAGATGTATTTTTAGTAGGGCAATATTTTTAATGTGTGAGGTTTGAAGAAACTTTTTCTCCATTATAATTAGGCTTCGGACGCTCACGCGATTTAGTGTCCCACGCGCGACCGCGAGGACGCCGAACTTCCTTCCCTTTTCTCAGCATTAGAGCTTCTCTTGATCGTCAGTCGTGCGAATTTTATTGAATAACATCAACTGGTCATTAGTAGAATAATATCTTTAATTATTAAAAAACAATTTTAATTATTATCCAGAAAGAAATTTCTTCTACTTTGGCTTCACAAAACACTAAAGACAAATACATACAATATAATAATGGTATAATAAAAATATAAATTAAAATCTAATTAAGAAGGAAGGTACAAAACTAATAAATTGAAAATGGTGAAGAGGGGGGAAGAGAATGTGTAGGTAGATCAATATGTTGTAACTAGCGCATACGTGCGACAACTATAGCAATTTAATCCCGACCCTTTCCCTATGTATTTTCCTATCCTTTCCATTAAGCAGAAAAGTTGTTAATGAAACGTGTTTAATGTTAAAAATTAATAAATGTAACTTAGTACTTACAGAACATCAAATAAAAATAATACCAATGTAATTGAGTTGGAAATAAATTTTCGATGAAAGTTTATTCTGCATTATAGAGATACGTTCTTCGAACAATTCACACTTTCCTAAAAACAACATTAGAAGTATTAATTCAATATTCCTTGACAGTTAGCTCTTCGATTTTCTTGATGGTTACGAAAATATTATAAAAGGTTTTTCTCTCGTGAGAAAGTCAGTAAAGTTTTCCATGCAAAAATACAGGATCGGGCAAGTACAATCGTACTTTTTGCAATATTATGTAACTTTCCTGGATATGTTATGGGGGATTTAAAGGGTTTCGGAAGGGCAGGGTGCCAACTGGCTGGGTGGAAAAACTGCACAATTAACGTAATTGTATACTAAAAAGTATTGCATTATTTTCTGCTTCTTACGTGGCTCAAGAGAAGCAATTTCGAGCCAAAAAGTAATAAAACTAATACTTTCACCTTTGAGTAATAAATACCATTTGTTATCATTAAAAAAAAATCAGTAGGTTTATATTTCACTTCGGTTCATGGGATTGTTGCTCAAATTCTTGTTAAGTTTAGTATCAAACAGTGCATTATTTACAATATGAGGTTACAGCTAGGCATTGATGTATAGACATTCAGATGCCACCACCATTTAAATTCTGATTGCGATCGTTAGCAGTTGTCGAATGACTTGCGATATTATTTCTGTAATTTTAAATTTATTTGCTTTTCTAAATTAATTCACTTATTATTGTAGGCTAGCGTGTTTTGGTTTTTGTTGTTCATTTGTTTCAAGTTATTTTACTTCAGTTAATTTAAAAAGTTTGTTCTTTGTCTGGTGCCAAAGTACAAGTTTTCCCCTACTAATTTTACCCGTTCAAGAACGGTCGCATGTTAAACTTCCAATCCTATTTCCATTCTAAGAGGGAAAGTTGTTAACGAAACATATTTATTTGTTTAAAAATATTTAAGGGTAACTGCCAATATACTCACACAATATCAAATAAAAATAAAAGACAATTGAATTGATGTTAAAAAGAAGTTTTCAATAAAGGTTTACTCAGTCATATGATTTAGTTGACGGTTATATTTAATAATGTGTCGAATAAAAGTATAGAAATGTCTGGACATTGTGTGCCAAAAAACGTAAAAAGTCATATTGAATACTTTTGACATCTACTGTCAGACATATGAGACTTTACCTTGATGTGTCAATCATTTGTACATTGAGATGTTGAATGCGCTGTAAATTTTGAGTATGCAGTTCGTTCACGTTTTGTTTACTTTCAGGTTTTCCCAAAGTCACGCAAACATGTCTGTCAACTTTGAACGAGTGATCTTGAACCAATAAATCAAACCTCCGGCCTTCCTTTTGTTATCGAAGTTCCGACAGGTATTGAACGAGACCTTTAGGAAATTATGATCATGAATAATCATGTCAGTTGACGCACGACCACATCAAGTAACTACTCTTCTTAAAATATTATACCAATCGTGATGAATGTGAAGTTGAGTTATGTTAATAGTTTTTTAATACGGCACCACTTGCTTTACTATTAGTTGTATTACAAACTGTTCCAAAACCAATATTTTGTAAGAAACCTGCTAGAGGAATTTTTTTTGTCAGAAAGTGTCCTCAACATACGTTCCATCAATATTATTTTAATAAAAATATTTGATAACCTGGTTCCGCGAAGAGACCTTTTCAGTGTGAAATTTTCTTTCACAGAGTGAATTAGTCAAAGGGATCACCAGAAAAATATATATCATGTATATTCTTACCTGTAAGGTATATTTTTACCTGAATATGTCATATTTTCCCCACATATAAAACTGGATTTCCCACCAAAAAATACTAAATGCGTGTATCGACGACCTTTGTAAGGCTTGATAATCGTTCATTGCTTATGGGTAGGCAAACAGTGTTACAATTTTATTCGTTTATTATGTCGCGCAGCTGTACGTTTATTCGTTCTTACGCCATGTGCTGCCCACAAGGCGACCAAGTAACTTTTATTTCACCCTGGTCACTCCTGTTCTGCTTCTTGTACAGTGCCGCTGATCATATTAATGGTTCACGTGCAAATAAAACTGACATGAAACTCACATGAGAATCACCGGTTAATTTTGAGTTAAAATGTAAGCTTACGAGTAAACTGATCATCTTTTAGAATGATCGTGAATAGTTATTATCCAAAGAGTTATCGATTAATCATAAGATCTTAAAGGCAATGATTTTAAACTACTTTGAAACCCTTCTGAACTGTTCCCGCTCGTCACAATCACGTAATGTTAAAATAAGTTATTTAGCCTGTTTTAATCACATATTGAAAAACGTTCATCATTTGGCTATTATAATATATTTTAACACAAAGGGAATGAGATGTGTGTTCTCTCATCATGTAGGGTAAAATATGGGTTGCACATCATGTATGTACTACGCACGGATCCTAGTATTTGTCAGTCAGTTGTTAAACTTAAAATTAATGGATAGCAATGGAATTTTCGGGATTGCGGCTTACTGGTCACAAGATGACGATAGTCTTTATCTCATCAAATCTCTCTCTCTCTCTCTTATATATTTATATATATATATATATATATATATATATATATATATATATATTTATATATTTATATATTTATATATATATATATATATATATATATATATATATATATATGACGCTGTGTAAGCAATATTTCATCCTGCAAAGCGAGAGAATGTACCTAATTCATATATACGTATCGTTCATTCATACATCACATTTACTATGAATATAAATATTTTATAAAAGCCTGATTATGAACATACTTCAAAATGTCGTTTTTCAAATAAATGGTTAAAACTTACTAAATAACTTCTTTCTCATTAAATTTTTACATCCCAAATGAATCGGGCTTGCGGAAGTCGGTTTGAAACGGGAACGATATTCAATCATAAAATGTCCAATAAATTATTTTCATTGCAACGTTCAATTTGTTTACGAGTAACTCTAGTCTTGGCTTTAATCCATAGCTTCTAGAATTGAAAACGAAGTAATTTTTGGAGAGTTGTTACTTCCACAACGTTGTCTTAAATTTGCTTTTTTGCGCGAGCTTTTGTTCGTAATGTTAATCATAAAATGTAGATGATGATATCCAACATTGCTTTAAGTATATTTGCTGTTAATCTATATTACCATATTAATTTCACTAGATTGGATGGTACATTTTCCATTTCATTTTCATTTCACTATTCCGAGTTAGAAATGTTTCTTGAATTATTTCTCCTTGCCATTATAACGATGAATGCTGCCAGAGACACACTGGAGGCCAGACATTATATCGTGACATTCGTCTCTGCTTGCGATATGCTATTGATTTTGTTAACTGTTTATTAGTTTCCAACGAGATAGTACTTCAACAGTCTTCACAAAAAAATAAGTGTCTGTGAATACACGGATCATAAGAAAGGTTCAAAGTAAGTTTTGTTTTTGGCTTTTGAATAGAGTATTGCGGGATTGTAACGAAGCTATTATGTCTATGCATTTTTTGCATTGCAGTATATATTTTTCTCATTTTTATTTTTTCTGTTTAATGTTATTATAATTGCAAATGCTTCATATTCAACCAAATATGATGAGTTGTGCCATTCGAAAAAATATGACAGTGAAATCACAATGCAAACAGTATCTTTGATACCACTTTTTATTTTCTTGCAACTACTTTTCCTGGAATTGTTATAAATCCGTGAGGCATAATAATATGTTATCTGATTTTTAAAAAACGCCGCAAACCTAGCAATGTTTGTGATAAAATGAGAATTATAGAATAAATCTTTTGGCTGTGTATGACTTCAATATTAAAATAAACTCTTGATTTTAATATGAAGAACTTTTCGTGAGAGCAAAAATGTAACGATCTTGTGTGCAAAGGGACTGCCAGATTAGCATTTTTTCGTAACATTCCTATGATATTATGTAGATTTAAATTGTTCCCAATGAACATTTATACAATTCTTCCACCTTTCGGCCATATTAGTTTTTATCCATTTGATACACATATGAAAATGATTTGGAAATAACTAATTCTAATTATTAATACTAACTTTTCTGGAGTGTTATTACCACCTCCAGTTTTACCAATATAAACGAAAAATTAAAAGTGATTACAAATTCTGTGAATGATAAGTTGTGTAAAATAACAAACAGGAGTACTAACAGTAAAATGATAACAATGACGAAATACGTATGACACTATATAGCAAAGTAGTGCTACATCAGCTCACACGTTACACATTCTTGTTAATTTGTAACGGTTGGTTATATTGCAACTTTAATTCTTCTAACACTTTAGTCTCAGTTGAAAAACACCTGGCAAATCAAAGACCAAGAGATTACAAAAATCATACAAATCCTTATTTCTTTGAAAATTCAAAAGTATACCTTGACCTTCATACTGTGGAGTCCGGTGCATTAACCTCTCAGCTAAGTGGCCCTGCGGATTTATCGGTGTAGAAATAATGCATGTAATGATTGTGAGACCAAACACAATTCTCAAAATTGAACTTAAATTCACTCGAAGACTCGTAATATAAAGAAAAAATGGTATATGACTTTATTTTTGTTTCTAATTTTGAAGAATAAATTTCCCTAAGAGTATGCGCCAATGACGTGATCTGCACCATTTTTACAAGGACCTATTTCCTTTATTCGAGCAAAAATATCAAACAAAAAAAATTGAAACCATGGCTGAGAAAAGTTTGAAAATGTATACCTCAAAATTAAGATTGGGCGAAAATCAATTGCAGATGTGCCGCTTTTCTTCTTCAAAAATTAAAGTAACATCTCTTTTTGAATCTCTCTTGCTTCGCTCCGTGAAAAAGGTTTCTCAAGAGATTTCTGAAGTCTTTGTCGAATACAAATGGCAATATAATATTTCTTAAACGTTACCAAAAAATGAGAAATTACGTGCTGTTCCAGCACCATCAGTTTCTTACGTGATCATTTCTCATCCATGATGACACACCGCGATTTCATTTCTAGAGAGGTCCTTCATGACCAAGTTTCTATTTCGTTTCACTTGCGTGCCTCTGCGTTCATCAGCACACGACAGCAGCGGTGAGGCGGGGGCGGGCAAAAGAGGAAGTAGCTGGGCGGCAGCGGTGGCGGCGGCTGGCCGCAGCTGACGCAACTCCAGCAGGGCCGAGGACCGCGCTTCCCGTGATTCAGTTATCCCCGAAGTGGTGCACGCAGCGGCTGTGTTAGTGGCGGTAACTTTCTGGCCGCAACCGGGCGAGGCGCCACAACCGCCGCATGTTGCGAGGACACTTTCTGTCGTCCCGGCGCCAAGTGGACAGGCAGGATGCCGCCCGTGGGGGGTCATGGACGGCGCGGCGCGGATATGAGGAAAAGAGTGCTGAGAAAGGAGAGAGAGGAAGAGAGAGAGATAGAGAGAAATAGAGATAGAAAGAGATAGAGAGAAATAGAGTTAGAGAGAGATAGAGAGAGATAGAGAGAGTTAGAGAGAGATAGAGAGAGTTAGAGAGAGATAGAGAGAGATAGAGAGAGATAGAGAGAGAGTTAGAGAGAGTTAGAGAGAGATAGAGAGAGAGTTAGAGAGAGATAGAGAGAGAGTTAGAGAGAGTTAGAGAGAGATAGAGAGAGAGTTAGAGAGAGATAGAGAGAGAGTTAGAGAGAGATAGAGAGAGAGTTAGAGAGAGATAGAGAGAGAGTTAGAGAGAGATAGAGAGAGAGTTAGAGAGAGATAGAGAGAGAGTTAGAGAGAGATAGAGAGAGAGTTAGAGAGAGATAGAGAGAGAGTTAGAGAGAGATAGAGAGAGTTAGAGAGAGATAGAGAGAGTTAGAGAGAGATAGAGAGAGTTAGAGAGAGATAGAGAGAGATAGAGAGAGATAGAGAGAGATAGAGAGAGATAGAGAGAGATAGAGAGAGAGTTAGAGAGAGAGTTAGAGAGAGATAGAGAGAGAGTTAGAGAGAGATAGAGAGAGATAGAGAGAGAGTTAGAGAGAGAGAGAGATAGAGAGAGAGTTAGAGAGAGAGAGAGAGATAGAGAGAGAGAGAAAGAGAGAGAGAGAAAGAGAGAAAGCGAAAGAGAGAAAGAAAGAGAGAAAAAGAAAGAGAAAGAAAGAGAGAAAAAGAAAGAGAAAGAAAGAGAGAAAAAGAAAGAGAAAGAAAGAGAGAAAAAGAAAGAGAGAAAAGAAAGAGAGAAAAAGAAAGAGAGAAAAGAAAGAGAGAAAAAGAAAGAGAGAAAAGAAAGAGAGAAAAAGAAAGAGAGAAAAGAAAGAGAGAAAAAGAAAGAGAGAAAAAGAAAGAGAGATAAACACAATCCCAAATAGGCAGACAAACAGACAAAATAACAGATAGAGACTAGTTACTCTAAGAAGGGCCAATTTGACAGACGCGACACAAATGTCATGTCGTACGATGACATCGCAAGAGGTAGTCGAAGCCATTTACATGTGATACAAATGCTAACGAACAAATTGACGAATTGAGCGCATGACCATAATCTCATAATCTGTAGCTTTGGTGCCAATAGTATCTAAGTTGTAACTGTCAAAGCATTCCCTTCTTAGAATAATCTCTCTATAGTCTGATAAAACATACTCGCCAACAAACAAATGGACTTGTAGGAGACAGACGAAGTCACAATACCAATTCATGTAAAAATCGTGCCATGATCTCATACTCCGGCATGTACGTCTTTCCCACTCCACACATCCTTCCTCCACCCCCACCCCCCGACCCACCACCCCGCTCCGTCCCCCACTCCAACACCCCCGCTTGCCACCGCTCCACCGTTTCTTTCCGTTCCTCCGGCCCACCCGCGCTGCATCCCCAGCTCCGCCTCCGCTGCGCTCCCCTATTCACGCTTTGCCCTCCCAGCCCCGCCCCCTCCGCCCTCTCCCCCCCCCCGGTGCGTCACCCCACACCGACACCTCACCGCTGTTCTCGCTCCAACCATCCGGCTCGATAACCTGAACCGCTCCCTCTGCACCCCACCCCGTTCCCGCTGCGAGCCCTTGCTCCTCCCCCCGCCACAACCATGCTCCAGACCCCCCTCCCCCGCCGCTCTCACCCACTATACCCCCTGCCTTGGCGTTTCACTTCTACGCACAGTCCCCCCCTTCGCCCACCCGCTCCGCCCTCCACCCCCTCACCCTCTCCTACGCGTCCAATCCCATTCCATGCCACACTTGTCCTCTAAACCTATCCCATCCCACTCCGCTCCTCTCGTCTCCGCCCCCTCCGCACGTACCGTAGGCAAAGGAAATTTCGGGAGTGCGCACCGCGGTCGACAGCGTTTAATTACACGTGCGAAGCCCGAGCAGTGCGAGGCGGCGTATTGTTCGCAAGTGCAGGGGCGTTAACACAGTTCAAAATGGAATTTAAAACTCGTCGACACTTCCGTCGCCCAAATTCCAAGGAATCGTGTAGTAAGGACAATGTTATTTGAGTCAGTGTGAATACCGCTGAAGTTTTTTAATTACTTCTCATAGTCCTTGACAGACTTTTGTCGTATTAGTTATTTCATATTATCAAATCGGTTCCTAAAAGTACAGCCATCTGGTGCTCAAAAAGACTTGATTCAGGAAAAAAACGCGAAACATTTTACTCACTATTCTCCATGTTTTCTGGGAGGTGCTGAATTCGTGTGTCTCGACAACTTTGCACTTTATCGAAATGATCTTCGTATACAGAATTAAAGTAGACACAATTCTCTACAAAATACTTATATTAACATTAATTTTCAACAATTACCCGTATTTAGCCGCTATAGAACGCCAAAAACGGTGACTTTTACTTGAAGCGTCCACGTCTAAGTGAAAACATTATCTGATTTGAACGGAAATTTCTGGAGTTTTTTGGCGGGCATTTTGCCAAGTTGTTTTACATTTTTTCTCTTTTTTTCTAGGGCTTTTATCCAGTCTACAGCTAGTTGCCCCATATTCAATCATACATTACACATGGGAAGCCAGTCTTCAGTCACTCACTTAAGCCATCCCCTTATTGAGGCCAATGAAACATTTCACTGCTATTTTTTAATTCCCGTAACTAAATAACTTTCTTTGCAAATAAAATTTTGCACCAAACTCATTTCACTGAGCCCCTACTCACCTTCTGAAGACCACAAGCTAATTTCAGAGTAAGAGAACACTCTTCAACATTTAACTCGCGTATACGTAATATTGTTTTCAGAAAACTTAAGTACTTGCGCAGTATATTTACATACCCCGAAGTCTGTGCTGTTACTTGTCAGAAAATGTTTTTGCAAACTGGTCTTCTTTACTGATATTATAAGTAATATATTTTATTTTGTTTCATTTACATTTGGTACATACTTGGTACATATTTTTTTAATGACAAATGACGTCCCGTAACTACACTCTCCCTACTCACAGATTTGTCTTCCTCACGGAATGACGATAGTGGTGAACTATTTATGAAGAATTCTAACGTTATCGAGAATTTCAGAGAAGCAGATGGAGTTCGTGTGACCGATAAAATGCTGTGGTAACCAACACTAACTTCATAATTATAGCTACCACAGGATATTTTTTGCGTAGAGTCAGTATGTATCACCACTCAGTAAACATCATTATCATTTGGTTCAGGAAAAGCATTTCTATATTTAGGTGTTACGTCAAATAACACCAGAAGTAATAGTTGGCAGTGTTCGACGAATCCTTTCTGTCGTATTATACTCTCGTGATGTTGTATTTCTTTTTATCCTAAAATTACATTACGAAATACTTATGAACTTATCCTACATTTCTAATGCTATATTTTTATTTCACAACCAAATTTTTCACTAAAATATTGTTTATTTTACATCAAAATTTGGCATATGTCAGAAAATATTATTGGTCAAAATATTTTTACATTAAGAAATATTTTGTATTTACCATATATTATTTACAGTTTATAGTATTACAGAAGTTTTCGTTAGTTTCTCCGATCAACACCAGGCGAATGCCAGCCCCGGTACCCTATGTCGGCGGTATCCTTTCCGTCCAGCAGAGGGGGAACTCCACCACCTCTTGTGATGAAAGCATGCACTACACTTTCGGAACTAATGACCGTATCACCTGACGCGCCCGGAACCACGAAATAATCAATTCAAGGGCGAGATTTGGCCAAGTATGGTCTGGACAATAAAAATAGTACTCTGGGAGGGGCTCCGTGCGATGACAAAAGAAACTATTTAATCCGATGTACGCCAACACGTCATTTAGTTGTATACAAAAATAAAAAATAAAAATGACGCACGACGAACAAGAGGATTTAATACTACGCTCTTTTATTTCTCTTACACAGTGTCCCGCGTATCAAACACCACCAGGGCTCGGATTCTGATGGCGTCATCTTTTCAGTGGTGCATTCTAGACGTAGCTAACGTGTAAATGAATGTTTATCGCGATATATACGCGATGGAAATGTGTAGTTATTGGGTCCTTTTTTCCTTTTTTTTCAATTTCACATCATTTGCTTTTACCTTTGCGTCATTTTTGTCTTTTTTGAGTATTTTGTTTCCTTTTCGTCTTTTTTTTGTTAGTGAATATTTCACAAATTTACAATGACACTAAAACAAAGTTTTTTATTTATCATCAGTTCATGACGAAATTCACTACTGCAATGAACTCTGTTTTTGAAACTCTCAAAATTACACGGATCTTCGGTAACTTTCTCGTCCTGTTAAAACTAACGGTTAGAAGATCGGAGGTAAGGATTATATTTCCTCCTAAAATAGACTATATTAAATATAATTGTATATAAATAAATTTTGTATAAAATTATAAAATTAATTGAATAAATAAATATTTTTATACAAGTTTTGGAATACTTTTTAAAATATTTAGTCATTTCCCCCTCATTTTGAAGTCATTTGTAGGTCATTTTCAAAGAAGTTTTAGGTCATCAGATGCCAAGCCCTGATCATCACGATATGGCGCTTCCTCTCTCCGTATTTCCCCGTCGCGTGTACGAGAGCCCGGATGGCGGTGGGTGGAAGCTGCTTTACAGTGAAAGGTAGCTCGCGGTAAAAAAAAAGGTGGGGGGCAGCTCGTTGCGTAATCTCATTATCCGGGGCGGTCGATCCGGCATTAATCAGCCATTGCAGCGCCGGTGCGTTCGCCAGCACTCTACTCCCCCGTGGGAAACGCTTGCCTCTCGCCAGCGCCCGCGCCGCATCTGTTGCCGGAATACGTAACGCAGGTGCGCAGCGGAAAGGGGCTGCATCGCGAGCAGTGGCGCGGCAGAAGTTGGCGCCACCCGGGGCTTTGTTGGTGCCAGGCCCTGCACTTCACCATCTAAAATTGTAGAAAAGTCTATACACGTATATTTTTAAATAATTAATTAAAATCTAGTAGTAATATGAACCTAACCGTCCTAGGAATTTGATATTCTTAAAATTCAGAGATAAAGGTTATATCAATCAGAAGGTCGTGCCTTTACGGTAATAATAAAGTCCTTAAAAATAATTAAGTTAAATAATAAAATTATTGATTAAAATTAACATAATGAAACTTTTCGTTAAAATATTGGAAACTAAACTTTTCAATTTAAAATTTGAGTTGATATCATCCCTGCAATGGTATTACTAGGACCGAGTCCTCCCTTTCTGCCTTTACCTAAGTCACACCATCACACATTATTTTGGAAATCGTCATCACGCCATCACATATTATTTTGGAAATCAAGTAGACATTTTAACAAATTTGAAAACCACAGGTAAATGAAAAAATAAACCCACTTCTTTTGAGTAAGGACATAACAATTAAAACAAAGTTTCAGCTCTTTAAAATTTACTTACGTTATTCTGAATTGCGGATAATAAACCAAACTCTGACATGGGGAATATTATTCCGCACAGAGAGTGCGTTTGGTGTACAAACATTGAGAATTGGACGCAATGAAATGTTCGACGAGTAAGCTAGAGTCAAAGTCATCTGAAATCGTGGGCTTCCGCGTTCGAAGTCAATGCCTACTTAGCTGTCCGCGTTCCAAGCACAAATGCTTTCGTCAGGGCATTTCGCCCTGAAGACGGTCGCAGCATGACAGCCAGGCATCTGCGCCTGGGACACGACGTCTCCCGGACAGCCAAGTGCAAGCAGATACAAAGTCACGAGCGTTTACTGCATCCAAATATCGCAGCTTCCTAATGAAACCACGCAAAAGTACCCTTTCGCGAACTAATCCTCTCTAAATCCGAGGTTTGCAGCGCGTCTTCCGCAGCGTCCTGATGACGTCAGAACGAAACTTTTTGTGTGAAGTGTGGCGTCCGTCGTGTGGGCAATTCAGCTACAGAGCGTTGACTGACAATTCAACGTGGCTGCGAGTTGACGCAAGAATTCCACGGATTTACTAACAAGGGAAAATTCTCCTGTTAAGGGTGAACACAATAGAGCCCATAATAGAACTGGGGGATAGAAGCGTTGGACGTCGAGCCACGGTCATGTGATCGCGCAGGAGAAAGGTATCAGCGCTGTTAGCCGCTGTCACCCTCAGAGGATAGAATACTCTGTTGAGCCCTGCGCTATTCTGTGCTCTGTGATGGCCCCGGTCACCTGACAGGGAGACGAGACGTAAAATCCAGTGAGCGTGTTGAGCGTGCGGGGAGGCCACCCGTCAGTTTTTGCTCTTTCAAATCCTCGAGTGTGCTCAACACCTTTCCGGACAGGTGGTGTGGATCTTTTGTACCGGCAGCGATACAGTGATTTGATCTAAACCACGTACGATGTTCAGTCGTGTACCGGCGCAGTCTTGCGCGTCACTGGGCAGTTTCATTTGGAAGCCAATCCGATAGAACTGAAATGGGTGTATGTTGCGGGAGATGTCGCGGTTTAGCGGGGTTGTAAATATGTTTAGGAGGTGTGTATATATTTAGCTCTTCTATCTAGTAAAATTGTAAATAAAATTGTGTATTGGCTGAGTGAAGTTGATGACGTCACCGAGCAATGAAGCTTAAACACATACCTACAATTACATGCGTGTACATTTTGCGTAAAATTATTATATATTTTATAATACTGTTCCGTCTCAACGAGTTGTCGGAGACTCAACAACAAAATTTTGTTCACTTTTTGTAAATTAAGTGAGAGTGATAATATGTCACGTGAAGACATTCTAAATATTATTTAACCATGCTTAACCGAATTTGAAAAACTTTAATGCATGATATAGGCATGCATGATAATGCATGATATATCCAAAAGTAATTACAAAAGAGAGTTTCTCATAATCTTTGAAATGAGCAATGCACCGTTTTTCTTTGTTAGTATCACATCTTGTTCAGTTGGGTTGTCTTTTCTATCACGAGAAGAATGAATGGAAATACAAAGTGTTTGAGAACATTTTTATCGTAATTGCACGATGTTCTTGAGTTGTTTAGAAATATTGACCCATATTCCCTTTAAATAAGCATCCGAATTTTCGTATGCGCATAGTTCGTAACTATTAAAACATTTGTTACTGTGACATGTATGGATTATTAACTAAATGAAGAAACATTATCTGTGGCAATCAACCTGAAAAGACGACCTTGTTCTTGGCTATTAAGGACAGCGGATATAGTGGACTTCACAGTTGCTAGTGTTGTTGTAACAAAAAAATCCTTTGATTATTATTTAATGAGCATTGCAACATGGATGTCCTCATGACAGCTGAGTCGGAAACCTTGGGATTTATAGCGGACTGAAAGAAATTACTCCGAAAGGCAGGAAGTAATTAAATCATTTATCTTCTAGCGATTTTGTTATGAAACATATTTATCGAATAATACTTGTGTATTTCAGAATTAATAATAGGGTAAAATGTTTTTATAAAAATGGATAACTTTTTAGATATTTTGTTTTAATGTTATGAGTAGTAACACGATTGTATCATTTCACATAACACTTTGCACTTTACCTTTATTACAAGAGACGAAATGTGTAGCAGGTGTTGCTGATGAAGAAAATAATGAAATGGAAGTTCATATTTGCTTTGAAAAATTAAGGGTGCCTTTTGGAAAAAAATGAGTGAAACGAGTTACTTAGTTCTGAAAAGACCAACTACCTATTGAAAACATAGTGGCGTTAAACATAAAATAACTCAAACAGTCCACTTGCCTTTAACTTGCAGTCGTATCGTGCGGGATACACATTTTTGCGTCTTAATATCTACCACGACAATGAGAATCTCGTCGTATTGTCGATTAGTATAGAAGAGAAAATGTCTCACGCATGTACTGTAGTGTTGATGTTTGTTGATTCCTCTTGTAAACAGCCAGAGCAAAAACAAAACCCATATTAGTGTGCAATGGCCGACAAAAGAACTTCTCTAGCATTTCGAACTTGAAAAATAATCATCTTCACATTATAGTTTTAGATTTTTTTATTGATTGTTAGAAGAGTAAGGTTGACGAGGTTGTTAGCTTGTATGTTAGTCCTGTATTGTGCCCTTAAAATTTATTTGAGTATGCCAGTTATATTAATTCTAGATTGGATATAAACCATAGTATCTCAGGAGATACATTACCAGATCTATAACAAAGTGGTGCGACATAATGTTCACGTTTACGTCTGAATATGACAAATTCTGAAAATTTCGTCTATCCAGTGAGTTTGTAAATGTGTAATAAAATTGTGTAGTTGTAAATGTGTCCTGCACACTGTAATTGTAAATGTGTGCTGCATTTGTGTTGGAACATTTAAAATCGACACGCGCTTAAGGGGCTCACTGCCTGTGGGAGAGCAGCCACTGTAACCAGAGGTGCGTGGCGGGTCACAGGTGTGACGCCGCCACGGCTATGAATCGGGGCTGGAAGCGACGGTTCAGCAGTAGAAACTTCCCGCACGTAGGGGAATAGAGTGAACTCAGTTGAGGTGGCTGAGATGCGAGTACTCGAGAGGAGAAAATGGATATTCTGCCAACGCACAGTGCCGGGTCGAGAGTATGTTGTTATGGAGGGGTGTACGCGTTGTGCTGAGGGATTTAGTATGTCGACTACTTTGTTACCGGCGAGCAGACTCATAGTGTAGATATTCACTGTTGTATACATGTGGTGTATAAACTGTTGTTGATTTGTATTCTACATTTCGTTTTTGAACATAATAACCAGAATATATTCGAATATTTTAGGCTGTAATATAAGTTATAACACATAGTAATTAGTAATAAAAGATAATTATATTATAATAATATTATAATATAAATACAAATATTTAATGCAATTTACAATAGAAATAATATGCTGTATAATAGTATATAAAACAATACAGTTAAGTAATATGAAGCTGAGATCGTTATTGTTAGATATTTTTATCCAGCGAAATATAATATATGTATATATATATATATATATATATATATATATATATATATATATATATATATATATTCATTATTAGGGAACTTGCTAACGTGTCTTGTGAGGTACATAAAAATTCTGGAACTTAGTACTGCCAAACAATTATTATATTATTATTTTATCATCCTAAAGACCGCAATTGTAAATAATTAATCACTAAATACTTTTCCCTTACGTCGTTGCTCACCAAGTTAAAGATTAGGTCTAAGGAAACTATTGACTGATGCCAAAATGGATATTGCAACATACTCAATGAAAAGTACTTCTATTTGAAACTTAAGATAATACAATATTCTACAGATCTAAAAAGAAAAGGTTAATATGCTTTATTTAAACTCATTATTGAAAAGAAATATTCGGCAAAAGAAATTGTGTTGTGTAAAACAACTTGCGGAAAGGTAAAATAATCTGAGAAAATTGTAATGAATTTGCCCATGACGTTCTTTATGAGAGATTGTCTTGCTCCGCACTGAGAATATTCTTATGAAAACTGTCTTTAAGTAGAAAATTCTGCAGTTTGTTCCTCGATTTGTCTGTAGTGCAAGGTTTTTGAAGTTTCTGGAGCATTGAAGTCTATCGATGAAGTATAATTCGGTCTGCATTGTAATAAGAGTAAATATAATTTCTAAGGTTTGACCCTCGTTTGGAGACTTGAACACGTTTTGATGATCTAAATTGCTTGAACATTGGACACTAAGCATGGAACATTAGACTGCCAAGGTCACAAACATTTTAAAAAATCAAGGACTTTCTTTGCAACAATTTATGATCACATCAGCAGCGTTTAACAAAATGCTTTCAATACACTCGATGTTTAATACAGAACTGCTATTTTTTGTCCCATTTTGCCTAAAATTATACCCGCCATTAAAACTTTCCGTCATATACAATCTCCCAAGTTTGACAGTTCCCTTTTTGCTTACTAAGTTAGTGGTAATGCGGGGAGAGAGAGAAAAAAAGAAAGAAAAATGGGAGGGAAAGTAAGAGAGAGGAGGGAGAAAGAAAGGGAGAGGAGGGAGAAAGAAAGGGAGAGGAGGGAGAAAGAAAGGGAGAGGAGGGAGAAAGAAAGGGAGAGGAGGGGGAGATAAAAAAGAGAAAGAGGTAAATGTAGTAAATTTAAATAATTGAATCGGGGGCTTTTAATCGGAGTTCTTTAGTTGGAAGATTATCACCCCATTCCGTCAAAACCTTTATTAGTTCGAATGGAAACATTATTTTAAGAAGAAAATATTTTGTAAATCTGTGTCTCTGATTGAGACTGTCTTTATCACATTGTAATATTTTTCAAGTCCTCCAACTCCTCCAATCACCGAAGCCGAATATTACGCATTGTATTCACTTTAGAGAATTGACTTGATTTTAATACTCAGCCTATGCAAATGTATCAGATAAGTATGGTAAGCGATATTTAGTTGTTTTCATATCCTACAGTATCCGATTGGTCTCGGCGTAGATTCAATGTCCCGGGTTTTGTGTTGCTCTCGGTTTGAAACAAGTTTGTTCAAGAGCGTTCGGGTGCGTTGAACTGGCCAGTTTGCAAAACAAAAGTGAGATAGAATGACATGGCCCGACCTCCCAAATACTCCACTAATCTCCCGCTCGGAATCGCCCATTGTCCCGACACATGCGAGCCTATTATGATTAACGACGACGAAATATTTTGTGCAATTCTATGGTCCATTGGGCTGTTGATGTGATGAGACAGTAGCGTTGTGCCAGTGGATCGGCTTTGCTCATTTGCCCTATCAACTTGATTCAAAATCGTCTAACAAATCGTGCGCCGACGACCCCTGAAATATGGTAGGAAGAGCAGAGCATAATTGAAATCTCATTTGTGTGAGAGAAAAAACAAAACATATGAGAGCAAATTTTAAAGGACCCAAGATGATGTTTGATAGACATTTATTGAAGTAGTTAGGTATGCATTTTGGGTTAAAATATAATAAAAGAAATATTAAACCCAGTATTTTTTTTTTCATTTGTGTAGTTACGTTGTACTACCGACTATCTTAAAAATCACATCCTACGGAATGCGGGAAAGGTACTATAGTAATTCCAATTAATTCATCAATACAGGTGCATTAAAAACCTTCAAAAACATCAGTTTTCTATACTCCTTGCAGAATATTCTAGAAGAATCCACTTAAAAATATTCCTAAACGATAATATATAATAGAACCATTTAATTAACCTAATCAAATGAGCTACTGATCACCGCTGTAGGTATTTTCATACGATGTAAAATCGAGTTTCAGCTTTTAACCCACATCCTTATACACATGCCGGAAGTCCAGTCAAGTGCAAAAAGCTTGCCTTGGCTGAGGCGGTGCTAGGCTCGTAAAAGATACCTGATTGGAGAAATCGACGCAAGGTGACGTGTATGTTGGTTACAGTTCTCACCATCCATCGAAGGAAATCACCATCTCCGTGTGAAAAACATGCCTACATCTACAAGAAAAATCGCCAGAGCGTTTGGCATGCCCGTAAAACTGCATTAATCATTTTATCATATTATAATCATATTTTGTGATGTGTTATGTGGGGATGTAAGAAGCAAACCACGCCAAAAGCACATGGTGAAATTTCTAATCCTACACTGGACAAGATCCGTCAACCTTCAGCTTTTCGTACTCGGACAATAATTCAAATCCAGGCTGCATCCAGATGTTTACATGCGATCGCGAAAGCTCGCGTGGTGCGGCGAGGCGTGGCGTGAGGCATGTGGCGTGGCGTGGCGCGGTTTCGCGTGGCGGCGGCGCGTGGCGGGGTGTGCGCGCTGAGTGGAAAGCCTTGGTGGGGCGCGCGGCCTTCACCCAGTTGGCGCGGCCGCCACCGCGGTCGCCTGCCTCCTCGCTCTAACCGGAGGCGCCCCGCAGAGGCGACGACCGCCACGCGACACGCTCCGCGCCCGGTACCGCAGCCAGCAACACGCTCACGTCCCGCGCCAGGCCGTCCCGCGCCAGGCCGTCCCGCGCCAGGCCGTCCCGCGCCAGGCCGTCCCGCGCCAGGCCGTCCCGCGCCAGGCCGTCCCGCGCCGGGCCGTCCCGCGCCAGGCCGTCCCGCGCCAGGCCGTCCCGCGCCAGGCCGTCCCGCCCCAGGCCGTCCCACGCATCAACCGTTATCACCTGGCTGAAATGACTCAGGGCAAGTACTGTTGCTACGAGAGTGTTTTTGACAAGGAAGTGCTAACTTTCGAGTTCCAAGTGTGGCGGATGTTTGACACTACCTTGAGTAAGAGGTGGAGTCGCCCTATGCCGGAAGAAGCGTGTGAAGGAGTGTAATACCAGGTGTTTTTGACTGGTTTTCCGTGTTGTGTTTACATTTCCGTATCCGTACATACGGAGTAATATACGTAGTATGGGGAAAGTTATGTAATGCTACGGAAAATCTATTTCGATGGAAATACACGTTTTGGGGTCCCCTGTTACGGAAAGAGTGTTGTTTTTTTTAAAGTTCGTCTGACTGTCCGTCCGTCCGTCCGTCTGCTGTCTGTGAACACTACTAGCATCTGAACCATGTGTAGATTTTTTTCCAAATGGAAGAAACCCAAGTCGATGTGGATCCAGTCAAATCTTTGATACTTTGGAAAAAAAATCTTTAAAATTTGGGGGTTCCATGAAGTCTCCCGGACATTTTAAAACTTATCTAAAAAACTGCTCCAATTTTTTTCTTTAAAGTTCTTGTAAGAATAGAGTAAAATACACACATATATAAATGTAATAGGTCCGATTTTCAGGTTTAGCACTAAATTTTCAAAATTTCAAAAATTATTGGGCGCTTCCTACAACTTGAAAATTGGATGTAGAGATATTTTCCGTCAAATAAAATTAGTTCTCCATAGTGAACTTTTTCATTAAGATCACGAAAATTTTTTTGAAAATGTTAGCAATTTGCGCGCAATATTTCGTGCAATTTGTGCAATTTTAAAAAATTACAGAAATAAGATTTTCTCAAAAACGGTCCAATTTTTTGTACGGATAGTGCCAAATGTACTCTATAAATGTCATAAACGCCATTCTACTCTATTTTTTTGGTTTTTCAAAAATTACAAAAATGCAATTTTTTTGACTTGTCTCTCATGACGTTAATATTTCCATTAGTGGCAATTTGTTCAGCTTATTGTATTTATGAGTACATATACTTTACATATTGTCACATAATTTTTTTCGAAAAAACGCTTTCTCTGAAAACTAGCTTAAAACTCTGCATTTTCAGAAACGCTCAAACGCCATTTTCTCAAAAACTGCTCTAATTTTTTACTTCAAACATTTCTAGCATATAGTGGTAATTGCCCTCTTTATTATGACGTAAAGTTAATTTCGGTGTATTCTTTTGTTTTTAAAAAAATTACACAAATATAATTTCTTGGAAGATATTTCACGCCGTTGATATGCGCATTTCCAGCAATTTGTAAACACTATTATATTTGTGAGTTTAAGAACTTGAAATGACTTTAAATTAAATTTTTCGTAAACTCAAAAGTTTCTGTGAAAAAGAGCTTCAAATTTCGAATTGACCGTAGCAATTAAACGCCAGTTTTTTAAAACGTCTTCAAATGTTTCAAAGAAACCTGCCATTAAGACGAGGTGTTATTGTTCTTTAATATTATTAACGAATTTAATTATTTCCGCTCTACATTAGAATTAAATATTTCCTCTCTACATTTAAGAAACCGGAAAAGTAAGAAAATGTAAAAAAAATAAAAAAAATAATTGGGCGGCGATAAATGTCAGCAGGCAAGAATATGTGGCAAGTTCGAATAGCTAACCAAGACCAAAAGAAATAGAAAACTAATCTTGAAAGTCTGTGTCATTCTGTAATATGACTAGTTTTTCTTTCTCTTTTTGGTTAATGCAAGAGCAGTAATTTAACAAACGGACTACGCACGGTGCACGATCTTTAATTCTTCATCCTTATTCACACACAAACACACACACATACACACACTACACCACTACGTGTGTCGGGAGTCAAGTTATAAGGACGGAGCGAGCTTAGGGCTTGTACAGCCTGGCTCTCCGTCCCGTTGGCGGGTAATCCCCAATCGGACATGCAGGTCCACACCGAAGCTCGTGTTCTAGTGCGGGAGAAATGGCTTCGATGTTGTAGTTGTTGATGTGTATTGAGCTGTTATACTCATGTTGGTGGCTTCGAATCCGAAAGGAAGCCGAGGATTTTTGCATACGAAAAAATCATTCCTACTGCTTCCTTCGGAGTGGAAGTAAAGCCGGCTGTCCCATGATGTAAATTTACGGCATACGAAAGATCCTCAAGGCTAAAAGAAGCCTCTGAAATGAATACTAAACACCTATTTTATTTTGTCAGACTGGATTTGGTCTTTTATTTTAAAGACATAAAATTGTTTAAGGATAAAAGACCAAATACTGTCTGACAAAGCTGATAAGTCTATAGGCCAAAAAGAAAATAATTATAATACCTATTTCATTAGCCGAGAAATACTTTCTATCACTGCTACATGGCGAAGGAACTGTAGCGAAATATCCTGGGTGACATGGAAGAGCAGTCGTGATGACCGGAGCCTCGCCACATGAAATAAAGCGTAAATGAATTGAAATATTTTAAAATGTGGTTTTATTGATGAAAATTAAATGATTTGATAAACATCGGCAGCCTTCAACGGAAAACATGCACCACACTTCCGGGATCAATAACCATGGTAGTTGACGTAACTGGAAGCCCAATATAACAAGGTAATCCATCAACTGCCTCCCGTGCCATTTCGCGACTTCTCGCACCAACTCGCGATGTTTCGTGCATTCCTTCTCCATCCGACGCTATCCCGCGCTGTCCAACGCCATTTTGCATAACTTGCCCCACTCGCTCCCTCTCGCTCCTTCTCGCTCCCTTTCGCTCCCTCTCGCTCCTTCTCGCTCCCTCTCGCTCCCTCGCGCTCCCTCTCGCTCCTTCTCGCTCCTTCTCGCTCCCTCTCGCTCCTTCTCGCTCCCTCTCGCTCTCTCTCGCTCTCTCTCGCTCCCTCTCGCGCCCCCTCTCTCGCCCTCTCTCGCCCTCTCTCGCCCTCTCTCGCCCTCTCTCGCCCTCTCTCGCCCTCCCTCGCCCTCCCTCGCCCTCCCTCGCCCTACCTCGCCCTCCCTCGCCCTCCCTCGCCCTCCCTCGCCCTCCCTCGCCCTCCCTCGCCCTACCTCGCCCTCCCTCGCCCTCCCTCGCCCTCCCTCGCCCTCCCTCGCCCTCTCGCGCCCTCTCGCGCCCTCTCGCGCCCTCTCGCGCCCTGTCGCGCCCTGTCGCGCCCTGTCACGCCCTGTCGCGCCCTGTCGCGCCATGTCGCGCCCTGTCGCGCCCTGTCGCGCCCTGTCGCGCCCTGTCGCGCCCTGTCGCGCCCTGTCGCGCCCTCTCGCGCCCTCTCGCGCCCTCTCGCGCCCTCTCGCGCCCTCTCGCGCCCTCTCGCGCCCTCTCGCGCTCTCTCGCGCTCTCTGGCTTGATCCCGCGCTGCCCGGACGTGAAGTGTCAGTACGTTTCTTTTGTTTCAGGTACGCAGATTCATTCTGAAGGTCCACCACCTCCTGCTTTCCACAGATAACGTCCCTATCGGTAACATTATTTCTATAAATTTTTAATTTTAATTTTATTTTATGTCATTAATTTTGTAATTTCTAAATATTGCTAATAATATTCCTACATATGATAGGAAGGAAATGCATGTCGTGGTTTATTGTTAGAAGATGGTGTATTCTTTTAAGGTTCAGCTTTTGGTACCTATTCGTAAAATTCCATCACCCTTAAAGTCGATATTCTTTATTTCCGTAAAGAGCAACTATTGCTAAATTATTTAAAAAATGGTCTTTATTGAATCGAAAGAGCAAAAACTCTAAAAATTACATAACCTCCAAAATTAAATAATCCCTAAAGATAATTACACGGGCGCGAATATTTTATCAATTTTTACCACAAACGCTTGTTTCCAAGTGTATTTGTAATTTTCCTTGTATTTATGAGTTAGAGTAGGGACCCCAGAAATTAAGAAAACGTACAGTGAATACATTTTCCCTCATTGCATGTCACATACAGTTTTTAACAGTATTTCACTTCAAATAAAAAAAAAATTTAGGGACTTCGATTTATCGTTTCCTTTAACAAGGACTACAAAAAATATCATATTTGCCCTCGTTCTCAACTTCAGGTCGGCATTCCGTCCTCAACTTATCCTCACACTGTTCTACCATTACCCACTAGATACCTAACAACTATTATGATCAAGAATTGTAAATCATTTTTTATTGCGTGGTTTAGAACATGGTAGTAGTATGGTGAAGCTAGATAAGAAATCACTTGTTAGAAATAATATTTATAGTGACACAAGTGTCCTTATAAATTATTTACTTTTTCGCCTTAATAAAGCACGGGTTTGTTAACTATTAAGCGTACGATTTAACCGGGTCATTGAACGCAAAAAATAGTTTAGCATAGCCGCCGAGAATACAACTTGATGATTCACACGTAAGGTACCGTAAAAGAGGCAAATGGCAGGAGCGCGCGGCAGCTGGCGGGGCGTTGCGGTCGCGGCTCCATTTGGAATCCACGATTGCGAGGATCACCTCGACCTCCCTGGCTGCGTGAGCGCGGCCCACGGCGATCTCCGACCACGCGCTCGCGACTGCACAGCGCTCGCCCACCGCCAACCACGGGAAAGGCAAGGACTGCCGCCTTCGCCTGCGGCGCGGCGCGGCGCGGCTCGTTCGTTAAGAAATCTATAGTGTTGGCTGTTGCATCTCTTAAAGGGGGTCAATACACGCCCGCGATATGTTTTGTCCGTTCCGTTGTTCCCGTTCAGGCAAAAAGAACGTGTATTAAAAACCAACAGGCCAAACTGCACGAACGGAATCCTTCAGCTTGAGATTTCTTTTTGTCCAACATACGTCGATAACAAGGACTGCCGCCTCTCTTGCTGTCGCAGTGTCCATAGTGCACGCAGTCGCTGTCTATAGTGTTGGCTGTTGCATCTCTTAGAGGGGTTCAATAAACGTCCGCGATATGTTTTGTCTGTTCTGTTGTTCCCGTTCAGGCAAAAAGAACTTGTATTAAAACCGAACAGGCCAAACTGCACAAACGGAATCCTTCAGCTTGAGGTTTTCTTCGGGTCACAGTTTTGTCCAACACACGTTGATTAGCACTGCCGTCTCGCCTGCGACACGGCGGCAACCCGTTTGTTAAGAAATCTGTACTGTTGGCTGTTGGTTGTTGCGTTTTGGTACACCCCCGCGAGACATCTTGCCGGTTCCATTTTATCCGTTCAGAGAAAAATGAGCGTTTATTGCTACAACTCGGCGGGCCAAATTGCGGAACGGAATCAATAAGCTTGAGATATTCTTCAGGATACAATAATTGTATTCAAGTTACATTGAGTATACGAGATATGTTTCGCCCGTTCCCTTTTACTCGTTCGGACGAACACGAGTGTGTATTTCCCCCAAACACCAGATCAAACACTCATAAGTGAAACCCAGCCTGCACCTGATTTTCTCCAGGATACAATTATATTGAAGATATGTCGAGTATAAGGATTGACTGTCTTCGCGCGCAACAGTACGGAGACACGCGTATTAAGAAATCTATGGTGCGCGAAACGCTTTGCCCGTTCTGCTGTATCCTTTCACAAAAAAATTGCCTTTTACAACCCAAGCTGTCACAAAATAGATCCGTGAGCTCCTGATTTTCTGCAGGATACCATTTTGTTCAAGAGACCCGAGTTAAGGATTGGCCGTCATTGCGCGCCGTTCGTAGTGCCTAACCAGAAACCTAGGGTGGGGGTTGTCGCATCTGTTTCGCCCTTTCCGTTTTACCCGCCAGGGCAAACATAGGCCTTAATGAGTATTTACTGTTTCCAGGAACGCCATCTACGTACGTATCGGTTCTGTATGCATAATGAATGTTATATCCCGGAAGGTGACGATGTTCCCCCTCCAATGAAACCGGAAATCCGGCCTACAAGTTGGATTTCGAGATTGTTCCCGTTCCAAGTACCATTCCGGGAGAAGCGCCGCTCCTACCTGAATAAACTCTCAGCGCAAGACTGATCTTGCGACGTGTCTGTTACTATAGTGTACGGAACAAATACAAACGTGTGTAGTCATAATGCGCTGGTTAAACTGTAACGAGCGCAACACCTTTTTTTATTGTCTTCAAGATAAGGAGTCGTTATTGCCCGTTATTTGTGGTGGATGTCTAAGTGGAGTATGTATGGTGTCCGTACTTGTTTGAAATACGTGGCAATTTCTCAGGTTCCAGTTTGCGGGGGTTGTGAGTAACCGTGTCCCAAAGGGGCTCAAGGACGTCCCGTTTTATCCGTTTGGGTTTTCCACATCTTGTGTTTAACAGAACTTTTACCTTCACACGATTAACAAAACTGTAAGTTTCACATGTGTTTAGAATACCGCCAACTGCAAACTTGCAATGTGATGTAACCGGCATCAAATTCTATTATTCATTTGACCGCCAGAACCGTAATTGGATAATCGCGGTTTATTATTCCAAGAACATCCATCTTGGTACTTACCTGTATTTCCAGTCATCGCTCCTATCATTGCTCTCTCATGAAGCTCATCTTCACCAATTGCAACCATAAGATGATATATGTATATGTTAAAAAATACAAATTCCAATTGACTGAACCGCAATGAAACATTGTGCGATAAATGTTATATATTTTTGCATCTTGTTACTCCAAAATCATACGTGAGAAGGCTTGTGGCTGATCAGTGATAAAAAAGCAAGAAAAGAACCTGCGTTCCTCTGAACCGAATCTGATGAGACTCGTTCGTGTTGAGGATCACAGTAACTGGCAATTAGGCATTATGTATGTTGCATGCAATTAGGCATTATGCATGTTTTACTTGAAATAAAGCCTCGGCACCCTTATATTTAAATGATCAGTGTTTGGATGGTAAATGATAATGGAGAAATAACTCTAGGGATATTTCGCAAACAAGAGAGACATAGTTCTTAAAAGTTTCACATCCTACTCCAAAATATACATTTTGTTGATCTCTATATATTCTCCAATATATGGTAACAACTACATAGTGGCGATGTTAATTCCATCATGCTTCGAAACAAAGCTCCAAAATCCTACAAGAAATTCAATATGAAAGATTCAATCCAACGCACTGGTAAATCAGAACAAAGAAACATTTGGGATGGTTTGCTTCAAACCAACACATAATATTAGAGAGGTTTATTTTACGGTCAGTTTTCAAACTGAGGGATGACATTCAAAACTTTGAACTACCTCTTGAACTGTGGTTAGCAAGAAATTTTTACTACCCCGAGAAGTGTTCTGGTTATTTCTGGAAGAAATAACAGCACGGTTCCTGTTTCTAAAATAGTCATCTTTGATTGCTCGTTCTAAAATTGAAGCACTTACCGCTTTATTTATATAGGGTGATGAGTTGTTTGGTCTTACAGCTTCACTGAAATGTAGATGATGCAACATTGAGAAAGGAAAATATTACTTGTCAAAAACTCTTCAAAGCGCTTTTGAGCCTTTTCCTCGAACACGTTTACTGCAAGTCATTTGAAACAATAAAAACACTTTTTTGACTCCTTTGTTGGGAATTATTTATGAAAGTTAGAATTGTCAACGAAAGAAAAAACGTAATTAATTATCGTAGTTTTCTGTCATAGTGAAAAAAAAGGAACACATTTCAACAAATCGAAAGGAGAAAATAACAGATGAAACTAATGAAAGTTGTGTTAACCTTCTTACAACTATTACGAACTGAAAGTACAAATATTAAGAAGATAAATATTATATTAAAGCGCTCAGAAGGGCAAAATTATAATATTTCTTTAATTACTCGTACACATTTTGTATGACTTATGATTCTATTACGAACTCTGAATGACATTTCCGTAGTTTTGCCAATAATTATGAATATTTATATTATTAATAAGAATACGAAAAATAAAAGCAGTCAAGTTTTGTCTTGTTGACGAAGATCGTTGTGCAATACAGTTATAAAGAATACGATATGAACCTGCGACTTAACGTGAACATATTAAAATACTTTTGATAACTTACTATTACAATGCAGCAATTCCTTACTCCAAAATGAGACGTGAAACTTTTATTTAATTTGAATGTTTTAATGGAGGAATTTGATGCAAAGATACAAAAGATAATAGTAAAAATTGGAACACGTTTCTACTCATATCTTCAATCAGAGTTTAATCTGTTTACTTCATATTTCCTGTAAATGCAATATTTCCATTTTTTTATCAAATTTGATAGGTGCTCGTATTAATATTAAATATTGAGTTTAGTACGCTAATAATTAATTTTCCTTTGCTTTGAATTTTTCTTACCACTTTCCCCTACATCGCAACACTTGCTGCATCGTCACCACTATTTGAAGTCAGTCACCAACACAAGTAATCTCGCGTTGGGTATGTCTCCAGTCCCTCAAAGTTGGCGAAAAATCCATTACAACTTTCGACACTTTTCAAATCATCTCTGCTTGTCACTCCTGGCTTTCAAATCCTCATTTTGTCACTGCAACACATTTTAACAAGAAAAAAGTAGTGCAAACAGTGCACAAATTTACCACTGACACAACTGTTGTCAGTGCTTCCACCATACCACAATTCCTACAACCACTACCACTACCACTACCAATACCACTACCACTACCACTACCACTACCACTACCACCAATACCACTACGACCACCTTTACGACTACCACTGCTATGGCGAGTTCCAACACGACGTTCTGGAAGGACACTATATTATTACTACCACCAATATGACCCGAACTACTACTAGACACTCGTTTTCACTAGCTCTGTAACCACCACCACGATGATTGGATCACCAAAGGCCACCAACACAATCACCATTACCACCACAATCACTGCCACTATCATCACTACCCCTACCTTACTACCACTGCCTCACTATAACTTCCATCAATACCACTACCACTACCTCACCACGATTACCATCACAACTAATCACTATCACTTTTGTCATTACCACTACCTTAGTACCAAGGCCTCAACGTCTACCACCGTCATCATCATGTCTACCACCTATCGCGTCACCCCTCCCTCCGCAGACAGTGACCCGCGGCGTGGCGCCCGACGCCCCCGCCCGCGGCGAAGTTCAAGAGCACGTGGGCTCCGCGGCGCCGCCCAACCGGCTATTGTGTGGCGTATTGATTCGCCCCGGTTCAAAGACCAGCCGAGCGACCGAGTAGCCTCGCCAGACGCCCGGCGCCGCCGGGGCTCCGCTCACTCGGATGTCGTCCAAGAGCAGGAACAGCGACACATCGCAGGGACTGTCGATTAAATGAAGGAACGCGGAAACGTAGAGTATTTTTACTCGTAAAAAAATCATAGTTTGCCGGACACTCGGGATGTAGAGTAAAACACGTTTTCGGTGACGATATCAACGACTTTTTTACTAGAACAAAAACCATGGTTCACTAGACAGCTTGAGTATTCAATGAAACACGTTGACGGTCACGAAATGAACGGCTACTCTCAAAATAAAACCGTTCTGTAGTAGTTATTTACGTAAAAATAGTTCAGGAAGTGAGTCTTTGGCGTACAAAAGAAATATTGACGGATGAGACGACGATAGCGAAGTGAGGCAATTTCAAATAAGTACCCTAAAGGCACTAATTTGTACGAGTTGCATACATTATTATTTAGTACGAATTCATGGGAACTTACTAGTATGTACTCTTGGAATCTTTTTCAATGTGAAAGGCATCACTTCTGTTGATTCATGTCGCCTCAGTTTATTGTCGCTGTGATTTCTTCGCGGTAAACACACGCCAATGTTGCTACTGATGCCATGTTCATTAAACCGTGAAGACACATACTAGTATTGATAGACGCAAGTGATGAAAAATAATATTTTTTAGACGTGGCCCTTTTCCTGTGATAGGATGATGTGAAAAAAACTAAACGTACAGTTGTCTGACTTTTTGGTCCTTGAGCCTAGTTATGTAAAATTATTTATTACAAACTAAAAATAAATACTAAAAAATACAAAATCAATTCGTTGTCGCATTTCTTCTATCCATCTGTTCTTTCGGATCATTTACGAAAGCCAAGTTGGTAACTCATAGCATTTTACGATTGTAGGTGTCTAGAAACACTCCCCCCCCCAAAAAAGGTGTTCTTGATTTGTTCAGAATGCTCTAGAAGAATCTGGTGAAGAATAATCATAAACAGTACAATATTTAGTTGATGTCACATCCAATAAAGCTTCGCCTTTCATAAATTCTGGGTAAACATATGTGTTAGCTTTTGTTTTGTTGTTTTCACTTATTAACTTCTAATATTTCAGTGATCTCTTGAAAACCTCTCTTAACAAAACTGCTTAATACACAGATAGTTTGCACGTTTATTAACATTTTCTGACTTACTTGTAAGGGAAATAGACATTTGCAGTATACGAAATATACGGACAATATTAATCAGTAGTACAATACTTGAGAATTTAGCCGTACTTTTCAAAGCACAGATGATTTTTTAAATAATTATTTCACTAATAAAAATAAAAATATTATAGTCTGTAGTAATTTTTAATATCAACAATATTTTATTACTAGATATTGGTATGGGCATCAATTTTCAAGCTTCGCCACTTCATATTACGTTTGCTTAACGTATACTAAACACAAGAGAAAGTTACAGCGATAATGCGAAGGTGATAAAAAACTCGAAGGCCAAACTTTTCTCTATGACCGCGACGAACAGTGTTTTTTGAAACTCATTTGTACGAGTATATACTACAAGAGAGAAATAATCACAGATAACTGAGAATATCATGTTATGTAGATGATACGAATATGAAATGTCTTTTGTAGATAGCAATTTTATGAGTCGTGTTTTTACTGTAGCACTTGTTTCAGCATTTTGTGAATATTACTCAGTATTCTTTTGTTTCTTGTAGTTCTTCATTTTTTCCTTCGCGGATAGAGAACGTATAAGTTTACAACATCCCACATGAATATCTTGTATAAATTGCACAAATCTCGAAAAATATAGCGTTCTGTCCGAAAGGTCTGTAACTACCACTTGCAAATAAGAATTTTATTCGCGTACTCGGAATTCATAGCTTATTCCTTTCTTTTTATCTGTCCTTTCCTCAGATCTTTACCTTTCAACGCTCATTTCAACGTTGCATTTATATTCAGCAATTTCTCCTTGGCTGTACACACTTTTCTCATGCATTTTGATTATCACATCAACGCATGAACCCCTCTCCTTGGCAATTTCTCTTAGTACCTGACTACCCCTTGTGTTATATATTATGTAGAATTCTCATACACTATTTCTGCTCTGTGCTGGTCGCACAGCGGCCATCTTTACCAGACGGCAGCACATTTCCACAAGAAGAAGGACATGGTAAACGTAACGCATTCGGTGCTAGCTCCTATTGAATTAGGTCAGGGAAGCCTGCCAAGTGTAATACAGGACAGTAATACGACAACTATTATGTCTCCTAATTAATGCGTTAAGCAAATGTAGGTTAAAAGCCTGATTGCGTACTATAAGGATTTACAAGTATTTTTTCTTGGACATTTGCCATTCTTCTAGTGTCGATATGTATCTATTTTTATTGTAAGTTGAAGTTGAACTGTAAGATCGTCAAGGAGAAACAATTAATTATTTTAAATTTAGGACCTGCCATATTATGCTATAAAATACTTCTTAATCATGGTGTGTGTTTATTCACCAAAACTCACTCGTGGTCTCTTTGGTAAATTTCCGTCTTGTCTGACTACGTAAGCAGTCGTTCTCGCCGCCCTCTTCATTATCGTCGTCCCAACTTCTTCTTTACCGTCTCTCTCCATGCTCTCTGCCCTGCCGCTTTCTTCCTCCGCATCCTCTTCCAGCCGTTGTTTCATCCCGTCTTTCTCTTCCCAACCACCCACGTCCTCTCGCTCATTCCTCAGCCTCTCTTTCCAAACCGTCTCTCCCCGGTACATTCCTTGGCACCCGCACTCCGTCGCCAAGCCGTCGGCTACTCTCCACACCGCTTTGGTCTTCGCCGCCACCCCACTCACTTCCACCCTCCACTTTCGTCGCTCTCTTTTCCTTGCCTCTACACTGCTTTCCACTATTCTCCCCGCCATTTTCGTCACCGTCTTCCTGATCACAGTTTTTCGGCTCCTCGTTTTGCTCCCTCCCCATTCATCCCCTCCCCCCGCCATTCTTTCCCGGCCGTTTTCTGTCCATCATTGCCCCGTTATCCGTCATTCTCCTAGCCATTATATTCTCGCCGTTGTTTACCGAGAGTTCTTTTTGCCACTATTCTCGGCTCCACCTTCCTGCTCTCCGCAATCCTGCACTCCAGATTCCTGTTTCCCGCCTTCTTGCTCCCGTCCTTTCCTCAGCCCCCTGCCATTCTTTTCTCCGCCATTCTCCTCTCCACCTTCCTACTTCCCACTTTCCTTTTCTCCACCTTCCTACATCTCTCTTTCCTGTTTCGCGCCTTCCCACCTCCCATTTTCTCTCGCGATCCTTTTCTCCTCTATTCCTTATATTATCCTTCTCTCCGCCATTCTACTCTCCCATTGTTTATCCCACCATTCTTTCTCTCCGCCTTCTTCCATTTTCTTCTCCGCCTTCCAACTGCCCGCCTACTTGTTTCCCGCCGTTTTCGTCCCCACCTTTTCCTTCCCCATTTCCCCCTTTTGATCCTCCACCACACTTCTATCCACCTTCCTGCACCTCTCCTACCTAGTCCACAGCACCCCGCACCTTCCCAACCTCTGCCTCGCACCAAGCTCTTCATCCCCCTCAGCCTGCAACCCCTTCAGCCACCCCCATTCGCAGCCCGGCCGCCACGACTAGCGACGTCTGTTTTCCTCCGCCCCCCCCGCCCCTCCCTTGCGCATGATCCCTCAGCACCCGCGCCACCCGCCCGTGCCGGCGCGCGCCCGGCCGCGCCTCGCTGCGCCTCGGTGGCGATGTTCCCAGGCGATGGCGGAGATGACAGGTGGTAAGCCTGCGCCCAGATTGAGCGCGACGGCACTCGCGCGAGGAGGATTACGTCGGAGGAGCGGGAGCCGAAGGGAGAGAGGGAATTACAAGACGGCGCCAGCTGTACTGCAGGTGCGCATCTTAAATTACGTGCACAAAGGCGAGCCTGAGACGCGTTTAAACCTTCCGCGGAACATCTCCAACCCTTGTAGCTCCTCTGCTTTCTCGTAGTTGCGTCGAAATAACCGCTTGTGAAGACTAGGGTGTCCCGCGCAATTAGAAGTTGAACTGACGCGGTGCTTGTTTTCGAAGGGACACGGACTCCAACCCTCTCGTGCGGTGATAGTCTCTTGACTTTGTGTGCCGTGCGGGGCCGGCTGGAGACTTATGGCGAATGTAGTTGATTCCGTTTAATTGAAGACTTCAGAGTTGAGATTGTATCAAGTATGAGATTTCTTACCTGAGACCCTCTTGTTTTAAATATATTTTTTCGAATCAATGATATATTTGTTTACTATTGAAAATGTATTTATTTAATATTTTTAAATAATGTTTTAGGTACGTTTTAAAAATACTTACTTAAAATGAACTTTTTAAATCGTTTAAATCGCATTCATGATTCTTTAGTTTAAGATGTGTTTCCCTTTTCTCTCTATAACTCACAGTAGCTCTCCACTCGAAAGCCTCGTGTTAGTGGTACGGTATGCGAAAGAAATATGTAATGCACACAAGTATACTTATATTTTCTGCATATATTTAATATTGTTCCAATAATACATGCACGTTGTAGCCATGTCTTTTTTTCACTCAAGTACAAAAAAAATCATGTTCCACCTGGAACCGGTGTTGGGTTAAGTAATAGTCGTCGTGTTTGCTTATTCCAAAAGCGAAGACTTCATATGTTAGCGTCTCAAGTTCATAGTTACAGTTCAAATTTATATTAGATCTTTTCCTGACGGCTATCGCGAGTTTCTTGAAGTTGTTTGCTTTCATTTGTGAAAACATTATAACTTAACAAAAACTCCATTTTGTGCATCTCGAGTTTATATTCCCTAGAAATATCTTTTTCAAAACGAAATAAGTACATTATTGTTTTTTTCATGTGGGAGATAAGATCTTGCCGCGTGTTGCTCTTCGCGACGGCACACTCTCACAACCAAGCCCTTTTCTAACGTTAATGAATGCCCTTTGTAAACAAAGAAGATAGTCTTTGAAAGTGCCTTTCATGTTGAAGTATGTATATCCTTCCTTTTACAAATGCAAGGCCGTGCTCGATGCAATATTTGCGAAAAGAAAATACACCACTTTTTTATCAGGGTAGCAGACTGTTCTCGCAGCAAGTACTCTTAATACGTAAGCATAAGGTCATGGCAATGCGTCAACGAGAGAAATTGGTTTCATGGGCGGCCATGCGGCATCTTTAAAGCTTCTTTGAAATCGTGATCTGCAAACGAAGTGTTCCTGAATCATAGTACTCTGGCAGTTGTCTGGCGTTGCAAAAAGGAATATAGGAGTGGGCGATTCAGGCGACAATGAAAATGTGAATTTTTTTCCTGCCTAAATGGACTGATCCAGTCCTTGTGATAGCAGTTCCTGTTTGAGAATACCATTAAAACTGATTGGAAGAAGTATGAATACCACATGTCCGCAGCGAGCTTGGTATTTACTTTCAATCGTGTTCATGTGTATGCGGTCTGTTGCAATAGCGTTTGACGTAAGTAAAGGAAAGTACCCGAAAATAATTTGTTGTATGCAAAGTGTCGTGTTTCAAATATTCCAGTTGGTTTCTAAATTGAATTATAATTTGCGGACGCACTTCTAAAGGGTATAAATAATGGTTAGCGATATGTGCACTTGGTCAGGAATGTGGCAAATAACAGCCTCCATTGAAAATGTTGGAATAACTACTTGCAGTTTGCTGGTATGAACGGCACCCAATCAGATTTTTTTTTTACATTCTACCCGCTGAGTGTAAATCACTTTGGGAAGAGCAGAGACCAGATCGTGCGCACCAGTTCTGCACCAGAGATGTTTAGGGAACAGAGTAGGCAAATGAGTGGGAAGGGGAATAGGAGAACCGCGTGCAAATCTACCGCGAAGCAACTTTTGAAATATGTAAAATCTGGATTTGGAACCCGATGGCCCTAAGGTAAAAACTAGCCAACCAACAGCTCGCACTGCCGATCCTGGCAAACCGAAGGCGGGCATGTCATTTTTTATCCATCCACGAAAATTACTCATCTCTGGAGGGATCAAAAAGACTAGAGACTGTTGTACCTAATATGATATTGATAAACACAATAACCTAATCTTCCTAACACACTAACCAATCTTCCTCTTCCTTTTCCTTGTCTTCCTATTTTTCGTCTCCTTCTCTTTCTCTTTGTGCCGTCTCTGAGCAGTAGCCACGATGGCAGAGGAACGTGTCATCAGTGACGACATTCGGTCGGCAACAGCAGCCTGCTGCCGGGCGGCGGGGCGGGGCGGGGCGGAGAGGGGCGGGGATGGGGTCAGGGGGTTAAGTGAGCGCGCAGCCTGCCGGAAGTGCCCAAAGGCGGAGGCCCGCCAGCTGACCGCCCGAGGTCCGTGGGCGAGGCTACTCCACACGCATCTGCCTGGCGAGGGCCCCTTTGATTCACGGTGGCTGCCATCGCAAGGATTTTCATTCATTAGAAGCAAACTTTGAGTTCATAAAGCTTTTTTTATTCTTTCTTTTCTTCTTTTACCACTTATTTTTCTTCTTCTGTGCGGCCCGTGGTTTAGTGGTCAGATCGCTCACCTTCCACCTCCGGTGTTCAAATCGCGGTGGATCTCTGCAAAATCAATGACCGGTAGGTTTTCTCTCGAATTTCCAGTTTTTCATATCTTCATTCCTCCGTTGCTTCATCATCATTCAAATTATTTCGTCATTATCATTTTTTACCCATCCACCAAAATTACTCATCTGGAGGGATCAAAGAGACTAGGGACTGTTAAACGTAATATAAAATTGATATTAAACACAATAACCTACGTCTTCCTCTTCTTCTTCTTCTTCTTCCTCAACTTCCTATTTTTCTTCTTCTCTTTCTCTTTGTGCCGTCTCTAAAATCAGAGATAACCGATTACTTGCTGACAATCCTTGACTTCGGCCGCCCATGATCATAAGAAAATACTTAGAGATGTGTTTCTTCCTGGAGCAGCCGCTTCAAAGATACATCAAGGTTTCTAAAACACACACACACATATATTCATTTATATATATATAATGTGTGTGTGTGGAGTGTAAACAGAGAGGTGCATAATATATATATATATATATATATATATATATATATATAAATATTATATAATATATATTATATATATATTATATAATATATATATATAATATATATATATTATATAAATGGGGGTATATTTATTTCCTAAAACTACAAACAAGTAACAAAGAACTTTGCACTTGCCTTTTCTGAATCGATTTCAATCATCAGCAGTGTTCCCTTCTTCCAATAATGTCTTTCAACTTTCGCCAAAGACGTCTGGGATTTGGATTTCAGAGTATAGTTTGTGCATTAGCACAAGTAGCGTATTATATATATATATATATATATATATACATATATATATATATATATATAATGTGTGTGTGTGGAGTGTAAACAGAGAGGTGCATAATATATATATATATATATATATATATATATATATAATATATATATATTATATAAATGGGGGGTATATTTATTTCCTAAAACTACAAACAAGTAACAAAGAACTTTGCACTTGCCTTTTCTGAATCGATTTCAATCATCAGCAGTGTTCCCTTCTTCCAATAATGTCTTTCAACTTTCGCCAAAGACGTCTGGGATTTGGATTTCAGAGTATAGTTTGTGCATTAGCACAAGTAGCGTATAATCTGTGAAAGAGTATTTCGAGAAATTATACTAGTAGTAATTCACAATTCATTTTATTCTCACAATTTATAGAGTAACCCTTCGGTGATGAGGAAGCAACCTCAGTAACCTCTCAGTAAATCCAGTAACCTCCACAATTTCGATCATAAGTGGTTAAGAAAACCTTCGATCTGTGATGCGGACAGGTTCATGGAGCTTCCAAACGATATAGTTCGCAATATCGTTTTCCCCCTTTGATCAGGACACTAGTTCATACCACTTAGCAACCCATTCAAGATTCGTCAAGTTTTATTTCAGTTTCAACATAATTTTCGTATTGCCTGGGAGTTCTTGATAATATTACAAGCTTGATTACAGCTGCATTGTTTCAAGTTGTTCCAGGTCCTGTACCCAAAAGAATAAGACCACGAAAGAAAATAAATGCTAACACACTATGCTTTTCAGGAAAATTATTTTCTACAGGGAGTATATATGAGTAAGCCAAGATCCGTCTCGTCCGTATTTTTTACTTTAGGTACTTACTTTTAGTCAGAGTTTTTTTGCAGAAGCGATTTGTTAGGCTAATAGTATATGTTATAGTAGTAATGTATATTGAATTTCAATTTGTTGTATAACATGCATTGACTGAAAGAGATAAAATTAAATTAAATTTCCCTCGTTTGAATATTGTTTGGCTAAATCTATTTTTATTTACTAAATTTCTCATTTTTTGGAAAAAAAAACATTTGATCATTTGTATTACTCTATATTTTTAATTTTACAATATAATTTCCTTCATTAATATAATTTATTAGAGCTCTCCCTAGAATGTTTGAAATGATCTGACGATTTGATCATCACTCTACATTTTATGCATCTATTACTTAGCGAATTAAGAGACCTGTGTCGATTGCTATTTGTCGCACCGTGTTAGCTCTAATCCACCTCTAAGCTATTCGCAACACACGTTTAGAGTTGATTGCGACCTCGTGTCTGGAATTTCGCATCGCCCTCCTGAGGCAATCGTGTTATTAACTCTATTTCTGTACCCACTCACCCAAATTCGACCGCGTATGTGCCCAAAGGGTGTGCCCGCATACTGTTCGGGAGTTGATGCAATGAAACAGGAATTGACATGAGCAGAGAGATTTCCCAGCAGGCCCCTGCTTTTAGTGTTGGGCTTTCCAGCGACCCCTGTGAAATAGACATGAAGATTATGCGGTAACGTTCTAATGAACTGGGGATGCCAGATCAATACAGTCAAACGGGGTAAAGTCGACATTATGGGCAAAACGCAGGTCCCGCGTCTCACAGGGCAAAACGCAGATTGGATTGCTAGATGATTTCATTACAACTCATAAGTGCAATTTGCATATCAGTTCTTTGTATAGTAATATTTCGTTTCCTTTCAGAGTTTATTTTTTCCTTGTGATTTCCAATAGATTTTTAGTCACTGCTCAAAATCTTATTTGAAGAATTTTTGTCTGATGTAAGTATATTGCCTCGAAATTAATTTTCAAAAGCATTTGTCACATTTTCTATATTATAAACTACATCACATTTTAAAACTTTTACCATTCCTTGCCTCTTCTTCGCTTTTGCTGTGACTAGTTTGAAAGATCTAAACTGCTATTGACTAGTGACGTTTGAAAGATCTATTTTAGGGACTGACACACTTTCAGTTATTTCAATTATTTCCAATCGTCCAAGATTTCAGATACGCCAGTCTCTCCAAATCACGAAACCGGAAGTTTAAATTAAGTTGACTATTATTGTACCAAATAATTATTTTTTTTTCATTTTTGAAGGACGGGGACTTCATTAAAATGAATGTGGCAGCGATTAACATGTCTGCATGTTTGTTATATTTATCACATAACGAAATAATTAATTCTCGCTTTAATAATTAGTCTTAATAATTAGATTCATATAAGAATCGTTTAATGTGACTTGTGGGTAAAAAAGCATGTAACAGAAATTCGAATATTTAATTTAGCGTTGAAAGACTGGGCAAGTATTTTTAAGTCTTACATGTGGGAAAAACGCCATTGATATAATTTGGGGATGGGACATGGTACAAACAAACTACATTTATACATATTCCTAATTATCCAACCATGATTGCACAACTGCAAAAATATAAAGTATATTCACAAACATTACAGCATGCATGCAGCTTTCATGTCGATATCATTTGCATTGTGGGGTATTTTTGTATAGAAGCAATGAAGAGTGGTGAGAATTTCATAGTAATAATGATGTGTTAAGCTCTGGCTTGGGACATGCACTCTCCAAGCGATGTTATGAAACGCAGTACTCGCTTTTCTCTCTTTCTCTCGCTCGTTCGCTGGCTCGCTCGTGTGCGCGGTTGAGTTTCAGTCAGGGGTGGACATACTTGTGGCATAGTATATGAAAATAGTCATTCTATTAGTTTAATCCGGGAAAAAAGATCTTTTTTTTAAAAATCATCTGAAACTTGTTTATCAGTTGATAATTGAAGTAGTGAAACATTTCTGTTTGTGGGTTTCCGAATCCTAGTTTTTCATTTTTCAGATGTTTAACATTGTGTGGTAAAAAGAAACTTTCAGAAAACTATGACAGTTCAGTATTAATAATTTAATTAGCCGCGTAAGTATTTTCTTCTGGGGATTTGTGACCAGTTGACCTCATTGTGGGTTGTATAATTTTTAACTACGGAACCTCATTTCATAATCTACTAATTCATGCTTCATCTTCATCTTCATCTACATCATTCATGCTTGACATAATATTGTAATATCTAAAATAATATGTTAATTGAATATAGATTTTTACCACATCGCATTCCACTCATCGGCAAGAAATACTAATTTAAAGTGAATACCCATTTACCTTTAGTGATTATTCTCATTACAGTGGATGGAAAACCACTATTTAAAAAATAAGAACTAAAAAAAATCAAAAGTTTTGTTTTTGATTTTTGTGCAGGTAAGGTAAAATAGCAATTCCAAGTACTGAAGAGACAATATTCTACTAATTAGCGAATTTAATTAAATTACCGGGATAAAATGTGAAAATATTTCCATTTTCATCAGTAAATTATTAAATAAACAATTATGTTGTATTAAGTTGAAGTATAATTCATGTGTCGGTGTCAGCAGTTAAGAGGTCTTGAAGCAGGTTCCCAAAACGCAGAGTTGAAAGTCTAAGAGCTCGACTTTTGCATGAGTCATGGACTTTGCTATCATGTGCCGGTTTCCACCTTACCGTGGTTAGGTTTTACTATCACATCATAACGTATTTATGTTAACCACTATACCCACTACAATTCTTGTCAGCCATCACTATTCACCCTTTATACTAATTAATTATTTATTCAATGGAAGACATAGGCACCTCTGAGATCTTTGGACCAGGAAAGAGCAGAGTATAAGGTTTCTTTCCTCACCCACGCACAGAAATGAGAATGACACTCATGAACATTATTATTATTTAACATCCTCAAAATTTCATAGAAATACTTTACCACCAAATATTAGGCAAGTTCTCTTCTAAACAATTATGTTTCACTTCAATTGTGTGTAAGGACGTTGACTAGGAGGTGCACATTATCGAATCCAGACGATGGCGGATTTGGATAGTAGCTACGGAGCTGTGTCGAAGAATGAAGTACTGGAGAAGAATCCTAGTGTTCGGCTGCTCTGATCGGTAGTTTTCTGTGTTTTCTCCCATCAGTACCAGGCAAATTATTAAGTAGTACCCTAACAAACAAGCTCCGTACAATATTATCGCGCGGCGGCGGCGGCGGCAATGGTGTAACGGTTAGCTTACTGAACTGTTGTACCCACGTTGGCGGGTTCAAACCCAATCGAAGCCGTGGATTTTTAAGGGCGAAAATATCCTTCGTACGCCTTCCTTCCGAGGCGAAGTAAAGCCGGCTGTCCCATGTTAGTAGATTTACTTGCATGTAAAAGATCCTCAAGGCTAAATGACGCCTCTGAGCTAAATTCAAATCGCCTGTTTCTCGCCCAAGAAATACCTCCTTTCTCTGCTAGTTGGTGAAAGGAGCGTAGCGAAATTTACGTGGTCAGACGGAAGAGCAGGCCTCATGGCCTGAGTCTCGCCACGTAAAATAAGGCATTAATTCAATTCAATTAATTATTTCCTTCTTCCTCTCCTCTTTCTCTTCCTTTCCTCCTACGCACACACACACACACACACACACACACACCTATGTGCGCTACACTACCAAAATAACAGGAGACAAGATGATTCGCCGCCGGATCTCACGTTCCAGTGGGAAGAATTCGACCCCCTCCCGGGATTCAACATGCACCACACGTGTAAGTCTCATCACCACTGCAGCTGACGCTCCCGGAAACACGAAATAGTCATTCGGTCTTGTGCGGTAGGACACCTCTAATATGACTTTTTCTTATATTGCCATCGGAATTACTTACATGTCTTCAAAGTTCCACAGTTGTTATTTGATTATAAATGTCCTACCTTGTAGATTTTACTGAAATACATGTTACTACGTTTATATTGTCGATCCAATAAAATACATATGATGCGTCCTCCTTAAAATTTACAAGTGTAATGGTCGAATTTACTTTGAAATATGAAAACTTTATGACAATGTTTGGCAGGAATACAGTAAAAGTTAAATAAGTTTATTTATTATTTATTTCGTTTTATTTGTCAATTTTATCTGATAATTTTGCTATATTTCGATTTGCTCCCTTTCTTTATGGTGTTTTCGTATTTCTCCTTCTCCATGTTATAGATCCACTGAAGATGGGGAAAATGCTTCCCAAAAGTGAACTTTGGTTATGTTATAATAAAACTTATAACTGCGATTGTTGTGATTGATTATTTACTGTCTCGCATTATGGTTTACCACAAGATATCTGCTGCACCATGGAACCTGTTAAATAAACCGCTTAATAATTCTCTCCCTATTGAGAAAACCACATATAGGGAAATTAAAATATTTCAAAATGTTTGCATTGGATGTAGGTAACGATCAAAGTTTTTCGTCTTAAACTGCAATAAAACAATTTTCCAACAAAAAATCTAATGAGATTTTCATACTAAGCCGACGAATTGGCGATGAGTAGCTTAGTTGCCTTCTTCAGCGTTGCGAATAGCTTCCCTAAAGTGCAAAGCCCTAAATTAAACCTTAAAGTTAATTATTTTTATCTCACATTACGGTTTACTACAAGATATCTGCTGCACCATTGAACCTGTTAACTAAACCGTTTAATAATTCTCTCCCTTTTGAGAAAAACCACGTATTGGGAAAGTAAAAATTTCAAACTTTTATCATTGGATGCAGTTAACGAGCAAAGTTGTTCCTCTTAAACTGCAATAAAACAATTTTCCAACAAAAAACAATCTTATGAGATTTTCATACTAAGCCGACGAATTGGCAATGAGTACTTTAATTGCCTTCTTCAGCCTTGCGAAGAGCTTCCCAAAAGTGCAAAACTGCAAAGTTAAACCCGTTTATCTCATTTTCATTATGTTTATTTAACCCGTTCCCGCCCCCTGGTTGAAGAGCCGCGTGTGAAGCGCCTGGGCCTCGCGACAGCGCAGGTACCCGCCCAGCGCCAGGCGTTGCGGCCGGGCGACGGCGCTGATAACCCAGAAAGCGCGCAGACGGTCGTAAGACGCCTCCTACGCGGTGGTGCGCCTATGCGCCTGCGCGTAAACTGTCATTGAGCGGATGTAGGTTAATGACGCGTAGACGCTGAGGCGCCAGCTGCAGTCGCGTATGTGCGACCCACAACAGGGGCCGGGAACCTCTTGGACGCAGCATTAAAAAATACTATAAAAAATGAAGTTGTCTGAGGAACAATAATAGTTATCGAAGGGTCAAGGGTGAGAGATAGGTTTCTGTTATGAGAAAATTCAAGTATCACAGGTTACGTTTAATTCTGGAAATATTTTTTTGTTCTTCAGCTTTATTGTTTAACCTATTACCTCCTCGCTAGTATTCCTTAATCACAAAAGTTATGTGCACTTCACATATACCTTTCAGTTAATAACGAATCAATTTTCACGCAAAATGCACCCATCCCATTGGGCCTTTGAATCCATTATAATCGTGTTTTAATTGTGAATGGTGCTGTTTCTCGACATGCCTGCAAAGAATGCGGGTTTTCTGTCTTTTTAAACATATAATTCTATTTTCACAGGCTATTTTTCACAAAAGTCTTAATGTTGTTTAAAAGTGTTCGTAGTATTTTCTTCACATAATATCATTCTACTTGTATGCAGATAAAATATCTCCAAACGTATATTATTAATTTCCATTTTTTTCTTCTTCTTCATGATACGAAGGAGCATGTGCATGTAACATAAAGCAATGGTTTGAAAGGTAATTTGCTTTTCATGAACAGTAATATAAATATGTGGAAGGTAATTCGATAGGATGTACTTCTTGATTCCTTGAACACTTTTTGCTTTCTTGTCATTGCCATTTCTTCCTAAAGAGCACAAAGCGTACCCCCAATTAACGTGTGGGTCCCTAACAGCAAAGCGGACTACTTTTTGAGAGAATTACATATATTCATGTTTAGTATTAATATATGTGAGATGTTTTTGTTAATTAACTTTTAGGACATTGCACTGCATTGAGATCTGGCATGCAGATGAGCTTGGTACATTTAAATTCATCCAGTCGATGATATACGTTCTGTGCTAATAATCTCTGCTCTATGGTCAACGACCAGAATGAGAAGTACGGTGAAGGAGAATAGACGCGACAAAGAAAAGGTCTGTTTTAGTGAAAAGTTCTTTGCGGCGCCAGAATATTTCCCACCCCTGGCTTGCATGGCGCGCCGGCATGCAAAGTCATTGCGTGTTGATGGCAGGATCTGCGGTTATAGGGGTGTTAATGGAAGGTCGACATTCAGCTAAAAGCGAAGGAAATTGCGAAGGCGTTTGTCGGAGCCATCACGTCTTAGAAGATAGAGCTTTTCTATCTTACTTGTCTAATCACACGAAACGTTTGTCAGTCGTAACTGTCTTCTCTTTTAAGAACTTGAAAACCAAAAATAATTTTATATTATATTTTCAAGAAACTTCGTAATGATTACGTACTACAGTACCTCTTACCACCTACGAGCGATATTTCTTTCCACATACGCTCCTGGGCGATTTGACTTGTGTGCCGGTGGTCGCGCAACAGTATTAATTTCAATATAACCTATTTTTTGTATGTTGCCAAAAACTAGGATGTCAAATGAGGTATTACACACGACAAGAAAGAAACTTTAACAACCCAAGACAGAGAGAAAATATCATTGAATGAATGTGTGTGAGTAATCAGCCATAGATTAAATGTAGGAGAGATGAAAAGACGAAGAAAGAAATAGGTGATAGCTTGAAGGGAAGAATGAATGTGTATGACTGAATTAATGAATGTGTGAACGAAAGAATGAATGAATGAATGAGGGAACGAATGAATGAACGAATGAATGAATGTGAGAATGTACGAACGAATGCATTAACGAGTGAAGGAATGGGTGAATATATAAACGCATGATTGAATGCCGAATGTATGAATTAAAGTGTAAGTGTTTGATCGCGTGAAGGCGCGAAGGGGTGAAGGCGCGAAGGGGTGAAGGCGCGAAGGGGTGAAGGCGCGAAGGGGTGAAGGCGCGAAGGGGTGAAGGCGCGAAGGGGTGAAGGCGCGAAGGGGTGAAGGCGCGAAGGGGTGAAGGCGCGAAGGGGTGAAGGCTTGAAGGGGTGAAGGCTTGAAGGGGTGAAGACGCGAAGGGGTGAAGGCGCGAAGGGGTGAAGGCGCGAAGGGGTGAAGGCGCGAAGGGGTGAAGGCGCGAAGGGGTGAAGGCGCGAAGGGGTGAAGGCGCGAAGGGGTGAAGGCGCGAAGGGGTGAAGGCGCGAAGGGGTGAAGGCGCGAAGGGGTGAAGGCGCGAAGGGGTGAAGGCGCGAAGGGGTGAAGGCGCGAAGGGGTGAAGGCGCGAAGGGGTGAAGGCGCGAAGGGGTGAAGGCGCGAAGAGGCGAAGGCGCGAAGGGGCGAAGGCGCGAAGGCGATAAGGGGCGAAGGCGATAAGGGGCGAAGGCGATAAGGGGCGAAGGCGATAAGGGGCGAAGGCGTGAAGGGGCGAAGGCGTGAAGGGGCGAAGGCGTGAAGGGGCGAAGGCGTGAAGGGGCGAAGGCGTGAAGGGGCGAAGGCGTGAAGGGGCGAAGGCGTGAAGGGGCGAAGGCGTGAAGGGGCGAAGGCGTGAAGGGGCGAAGGCGTGAAGGGGCGAAGGCGTGAAGGGGCGAAGGCGTGAAGGGGCGAAGGCGTGAAGGGGCGAAGGCGTGAAGGGGCGAAGGCGTGAAGGGGCGAAGGCGTGAAGGGGCGAAGGCGTGAAGGGGCGAAGGCGTGAAGGGGCGAAGGCGTGAAGGGGCGAAGGCGTGAAGGGGCGAAGGCGTGAAGGGGCGAAGGCGTGAAGGGGCGAAGGCGTGAAGGGGCGAAGGCGTGAAGGGGCGAAGGCGTGAACGCGTGAAAGCATGAATTTTACATGAATGAGTGAATGAGAGCATAAACGAACGACTGAGTGAATGAGTGAATGATAAAACGAAAGAGTGAGTAAATAATATCAAAGCCGACAAGCCATCACAAGAAGCCGAGTCTCCCGGTAGTCACAAACTCGTCTACGCCCCCGCAACCACACAAGGGCGGCGCGTGGTGGCGCGTGGCGGCGCCAACATTTGCGTGGCGCTGGCGCTGGAGGTCACCGGCGGGGCGTACGTGCCGGGCACCGAGAGCGGGACCGCCCTTCGCCGCGACGCGCCGGTTCGGTGCGCCTCGTCAGGGTGCATTGCGGGCTTTATTTTGCGGCGAGCGCCTCGACTCGACTCGACTCGTGTTACGTAAGGTAGGGTGGGATGGAACCAGATGCGGCCGGTCGACGCCGCCGCCGGCCGCGGTGGCGAGCGCGCGACGCGACGCCTGGTGGGTGACGTCTGCGTGACCGCTGCGGTCGACCGCGCGGCAGGAAAACGCCGCTCTGCGCTGGACTGTGAGCAGGATGGTGACCTGCGTCCGTTTCGTGTGACTTATCCTGTCATATTTCGGAAACATCTCTCGATTGCGAAAAACCGGGAGAGGTGGCTTAGGGCATTAACTGATGTCACTGTTGTATCTCTGACCGGGAGGTCCTAGGTTCGAGTCCCTACTTTGGCAGGATTTTGGACACTTGCTAGATATCTAGGACGGGTTATGTCGCTGACTGAAGAAGAATACTGGCGGCTGGCGGCTAGTGTTCCGTGGTATCGCCGATCAACACCAGGTGAATGTCGGAGCGGACAAACGGGCCACCGACCGGGCGCTATCTTCCTTGTCCTATCCTCTCTCCTTACACGCACACTCACATGCACTACACTACCACACATGTAGGAAGACCAATCAGGAGCTTAGAGATAAACCTGACGGGGGCGATGCCACTCTGGTGGGAGATACCTGGTTGGGAAAATCCTCGCAAGCCGACGTTGGTCGATGCCGAAATCTGAATGTATCTCCCCCAGTTTCAGCCAGGAAGATCACCGCCAGCTTCCGCGATAAAACAAGCACTGCAGTTTCGGGACTAATGACTTTAGCCGTTACAGCGCCCGGAAATGGCAATCAATCCATTTACCATTATTTACCCTCTTATTTTGGAAAAGTCTCTCTAATCAAAAAGAACAAACAGCGTCTTTCGTTTGTATTTTCCCAAATCAAATATCGGGTGTAGTGGGTCGAGGAGAAAATAAGAAATTAATAAAATCCACGATACTCGACACATAATAGACAACAATTTAATTTCGATTTGTATAGGAAATTGAAAGATCTGTCAAAAATATTCGAATTACAAGAAATTCTAGTTCTTTCTCGAATATGCGGGAAAAAATTAAAAAACGGGGATCATGTATTTGACAAAAATTTTAGTAAATCAAATGTCAGATCCACAATCACAAATTGAAAATAATACAATTGATTTTTTGGTATTTCGACATAAACGGTTGAGATTCCTGCAAATACGTCTGGTGGAAAGAAGGAAGAGCTAAAAACAAGGCGAAATAACAGAACACTGCCGATGTCGAATTGATTTATTGATTAGTGTTTCTGGGCGCGTCTGAAAAACTCAGGCTTTTCATAAGTGTAGTGCATGTTTTAGTGTGGAGGGTGGCGGTGGTCTCCCCCGCTATATGGCGAGATCCAGCGCTGACCAACATCCTCGAATTGCTAGGGTTTTCCCCAGCTAGACGATACATTGGACTATGAGTTGAGATTTATCTGCATTGAATTTTCCTTATTATTCGCATTTTATGGTGACGTCCGCGTGCCCACAGCGGTAGGGAAGAGGTACACCGCACTGAGCTGAGAGCTTGCTGATGTATTGCGTCTGTTTCTTGTGATTTATCTTTTCTTGAAACTGGGAAATGTCGATGTGGAGGAATGTAAAGAAATTAATTTAAAAAAATCAGTTATAATATATATATATATATATATATATATATATATATATATATCGATACGAGTTTTGTGTTATCCTAAACTGAGTTTTGGATGCAGAGGGTGACGGGTAATATGACGAAGGCTATATAAAAATTCACTTGCTATTTTGGCATGAAGAACATCAAAAACTGTTCTGATAGGTATAGGTAATCTATACTCACTTTTAAAAATAGTGGCACTTAAAGTGCACAAGCAGGACGGAGAGAGAGAGACACTGTCATCCATTCGAGATCTTCGTTACGACTTAAATATTTGCTATTGAAACTCCCGCTTGGATGATAAAAGTCCCCCGTCTTTTTCCCGCTCGGGACCTTGAATTGCCACAGTGTTTAAATTGCAAAATAATTATCGGATTTTGAGGTTGGCAGTGGATGGCATAATAGTTCCTTTTCTAGTTATATTATCTATTCCTGCTTCGATATGTCGGCCCCAAAAGGAAAAGTAGGAAAAGTCCAATTATCAGTATTTCTCTGAAATGCGGTTTTAATTGCTTAAGTGCAGGGAAAAGGTAGTAGGAAAAAGATGAACAACTGGAATTGATATTCTCTTTACTAACCTTCAAATCCCATATAATTTCGACGATTCGAATCATCATTCGCTTGGAAGACCAAATTTCATTTAGTCAGGGTGAAGGTTTCTGCATCTCACAGCTATCTTGGCTTTGTGTATTGTGATTCAAAACAAAAACTTGAATGTGTGCTCCTGATATTCTAAACACACAAACGTATTTGTACCAGCATAATCCTACGTAGATCTTGGCTTACGTGGTGATTGCTAAACGGGTCATTTTGGAGTCACGATGGAATGTTCTTTCTTATGTGGATACCGTTGTAGTGCATTAGAAGATGAATTACCACACAGTAGGAATTCAAGTTTCCTTATTCTAGAAGAGATTCTGAAATAAGCTTATTATATTTGACAGTTAATGAAAAGAATATTCAAATTGACTGTGTAACTTGTTTGAACGTCATAATAATTAAACAGATATTTGGTATTTGTGTTGTGGCAACATTTGTTGTATCGCTGTAACCCGGAAAGTATCGTTGCCTCTACTGTTCGTATACGTCAAATCTAATTGGAGGTTGTTGACGTACATTTAAATACATTTGTGTTGAAAGGCCTTCGCTGTCCATGCAAGTTTAACGCCTCATCGGAGAGCAATCATTTGTCAATTTGGCCAAAGCTCTTTTAATGAGAAGTCTCGTGGGTGGTCTGCTCAATTCAAAAGAAAAGAATAATTATATCGAATTTATTAGCTCTACTGAGCATCTGACGCTTAATTGAGAAAGTATAGTCAACATATTTTGGTTCTTTGATGTGACATAAATATACAGACTAAATACTAGAATTCTGCAATTTTTGCGTATAATTCAACATGGAATCGACCTGGTTTCCTAGGTAGCTTATTTTGCACATATAGCCGATATTAGCAGATATAAAAATGGATCTGACGTTAGAAATTGGAACATTTTCTCTGTATACAACTTTAAAGTCACATTTCACATACTAAAAATGTAGTTGTCACAGTAAACGCAACTACAAGTTCTTCGTAAAAATGTTTAAGGTATGTCCTTAAAACAAAATACATTCTTCAAAATGATCCCTCATCTCCGATTATTTTGATGATTATTGCGGGCAATGTAGAAATTCTCTTCATGCTTTGTGTACTGTGTCTTACTTATTCCGCATTATACGAAAATATGATCCGCTCTTGCTTTAAATGTTTCGACAAAATTCCTAGTGTTGGTTATTGCATAGAGTCAGTGGCGCATCTAGGATGAGGGAATCCTGAGGCTTCAGACCACCCAACAACCAATACAGTATATTAGTATATTTTCATATAGTATACAGCTTTTACCAATTGTCTGTACTAATTATAATCATTAAATATATCGATTGTTAACTTTATTTAATATTAAATATAAGTCAACAAAGAAAAAATGTATTTTTTATCTATCCTAAATAAAAAATAGTTCTGAGAAAATATCAAGTCCTCTGTATATTTTACCTGTACCGCCCTCAGGTATGTCCTGGGTGCACCTCTGCGTATATTCATTGATTATTACTTCATAATAACACTAAATACAGAGGTTTCTCAGATGTTTTGCAGAATAACAGTTTATAACACAAAGTTAAACATTTTAAAAACGAAGCTGCTTTGTAGTATTGTGAAGATTTCATGATTAAAAATGTCGTTACTGTTATTAAGAAATAAAAATAAACATAAATGAGAGTTAATTGTGAGTCATACGTAATAGTTTAACTATACACCTACGAAATATTCTTGGTGGATAAAATAATATTAATATTTTTACAGAAAATCCATGAGTAGGAATATAATTTTAACATTACAAAATTTAATACATAAATAAAGAAAGTTAAATTATTACATCTTGATACATTCATTGGACCACCCGATCGAAAGCCTCTCAAGGACCCTGAAAACGGAGGAACCCCGATTAATAACTGTAGATTCCCTGGCGTTGACTCCGCCTCCGAACCGATGCAGCGGGCGCCCATAAATCATGGCGAGCGCGAGTGCGGCCGCAAGCCGAAACGCAACGCCCTCGTCGGGGCGGCGCAGCACAGCACGCGGCGAGCCCCAACCGCTCATTACGCGCGCTGCTTGCGGCAAGGTGCCGGCAGCGCGGGCACGGGTGTGGCGTGGCGTGGGCGTGGGCGTGGGCGAGGGTGTGGGCGAGGGCGTGGGCGAGGGCGTGGACGAGGGCGTGGGCGAGGGCGTGGACGAGGGCGTGGACGAGGGCGCGGGCGCAGGCGCGGGCGTGAACGTGAGGGGTGGGCGTGGGTGCGAGCGCGGGCGCGGGCGCGGGCGCGGGCGCGGGCGTGGGCGTGGGCGTGGGCGTGGACGTGGACGTGAGGGGTGGGCGTGGGGGCGGACGCGGGCGCGGGCGCGGGCGCGGGCGCGGGCGCGGGCGTGGACGCGGGCGTGGGCGCGGGCGTGGGGAAGAATGCCTCTGCCGCTGCGATCCCGCCCTCGACACGGCGGCGAGCAAGGGAAAGTAGCGCACGTGGCTCCCAGCGGACAGGGCACGCGGTTCAAAGTGGGATTGTGTTGGGGTCACGAGTGATTTTGGTTTGAAAGTGGGGAAATTCTGTGTTGTGGTCAATATGAAGTATGGTTTGAAGGCAATCAAAAATTGATTGTATTTTGGTCCCGAGTTTTGTTTGAAGGTGGCAAAATGCATGTTGTAATCAGTAGGAACTTAGGTTTGAAGGCGGTGAAAGGGGTGTTGTGATGAGAAATAACTTTTATTTGTTTGCTTTTTACGTAATAATGAGTGTTTATGGTGATCACCGAAGTTTCTTTGAAGCCGTTCTGCACAAAATATGTTATACCATAATTCTTACTGATTTATATTTACGACAATCGTGCAAAACTATATTAACTCTTGGATTCATGATCAGCATTCGGAAATATGCGTTGTGGTGGCATAGAATATCCTATCCAGTTTCAAGTCAAGAGCGAGAGGAATAATCACAGATCTGAGAACTCCGTAACAACAGATAACGCATTTAAAATATAATGTTTAATTAGATATTTTTCATGCTAATTCTATCATTTACCACACCCTCTCAATTTCCGTAAGAAACTCAAAAATGTTCTGCAGTTTATCCACGTCGTCGTTAATAACCACTTTTTAATCCTAGGGGTCGAAAATAATAATTTGTTACCAATGAATATAGTGGGGGAAATTTTATATATTGAAGTTACATATATATTACATTTTCCATTTTTTCGGGACCTCTTTTGCACGGATGTTTGGCAGGTCACGTTCTGATGCAATCAAGGAGATTTCATGTATATGCCGAACATCTTCGCATACGGGTTTGCGTGACAGTCAGAGGAAAATGTCACATGGGTAACTCTGTTATATACAATTTCCCTCTGAATGTTGATTGGCAAAAAGTAATCAAGTTCAAACCCTCTAAACTCTAGACGTTTGTCACATTTATTCTGAAACAGCTGTATAATTCACATCGATCTAAAAATAGTTAAAGAAACATTGGAACTGTTGGAACTTAACATTGTTAATATCGCAGGGTTTATGAAAAAGACGGAACAACTCAGTTGTAATTAAAAATTGTATGTGTGGACAGAACATGATTCAATATTCTTGGATACCAATGAAAATAATTCCTTTAAATAACCTGAAAACCATTTCAATAAATTTGAAACATTTGTCTCTGATGATGCTAAGGGAATTATAATTGTAAAACAGAATTGAATGAATCAGTTTCAACATATAATGTCACAAATTTCATAGTCACGTAATTTACAGTGAATTTATGTAACAAGCCAAGCGCTGTGAATGTTAATCAACGAGTTTGCGCATAGCGTTCGTGCGACGTAGGCGTTCCCAGTGGGAAGATTGGAATTCGGGTGCGAAACCACAATATTTTACCCTCTTTATTTTTCTACTTTTTTCTTATCTCTATAACAGTAGCTGAAAATATAGATTTATTCACATAGAATCGTTCAACTTTGAGTGTGACCCTATTCCATGAATGGAAACAGGTCAAAGATAACTCCACAGGTAATTTGAAGATTACTCTGATAATGAGGCAATATAGAAAACGTAGAATAAATGAATATTCCAAGTCTAAATTAGTGTCCAGACTTTCAGAGATTTACGGAACTTTACAACATTTGCACGCAAGCAAGTAAGCATCAGGGTGATACCATTACGTTTAAAAATCAAATTAATCACATATAATTTCAGCAATTGGCATTAAGTTAGTCCCAATATCTTCGATAACGCGTTTAAAATTTTAAGAACACTTGAGACACTTACGGAGGTATGGCTTCACTTTACGTAACTCGTACAGAGATGTGAATTTTGATCAACCAGTTCGGCCGTAAGCGGCTGGGCGACGTAGGCGCTCCAAGTGAGAAGGCTGTAATTCGGAGGCGGGAGCGCAATTTTTCACCGCAGTGTGCCAACGATAGGGAAGCGAGATAATCGACGGCTCGAGAATCGAGAGCGGCACCCGCGGCGAAGAGAAGTCGGGGTGCACCGGGCACCTTTCACCCCAGCACGGCCGCCTCTTCTCGGATGCATGCACTGATTGGTATCTTGGCTGTGAGGCGTGTGAGAATAATAACGCAGAAGAACACTTGTCGGGGCGTGAAATCGATGGAGACAGTGAATATGATTTACCTTAACTGGTAATTATTTGGAGTTTCACCCGAACAATCTTGTTTGATTTCTTACTGGAAATTTGGTATTGTAATGTTTTTGTAAAAAATACTTTTAAGGCATACCTCGTTCCTTTACGGGATTGAGGAACCAATGCGTTGATGGTTTTTTTACACTTTTCCTCCTCTGCTATGTCCCAGGGTCGGCCCTTCCGACACATGCCAGATTTCCATACCTCACGCCGATGCAGCTTGTTGTCCCGTTTCATAGAGTGATGTTGTCAGCTCTGCCTAGTGATGCCCGCAGGCTCACCGTGCCAGTTACGAGCTAAAGTACGGGAATCAGCCAGTAGGCAAGGGACGTACTGCTGTGGCTCGTAAGCCCGTACTGTGTGCTCCTCTAGCACCAGCCCCACTAATTGCACGAGGAGAGGAGAGGATTTTGTGGAGTGGCCTCAGTGTAACGTGCATCAAACACGTGCTCCTACTGCATCCGGATGGGTGAGGAACTGTAGGATATTGGAGGGAAGGTTATGCTTGATGGATGGTAAACAACACCACACGTCACAATACATAGCTAAACAACCTTCTGTGTACGAGACTCAAGCTCGCGGCTAGTGAAATCCAGGGCCAGTTACTATACCTAGGGGCATCGGCGGGTATGGAATATTATATAGTGCTTCTGTAATATGGTGAGTATTGCAGTAGTAGGCTCTGGTGTCTCTCGCGAAAGTTGAATGTAAGTTCGAATCACATGCGCCATTTGTGATGTATGAGATGACGGTAAATCATCAAGTAACCCATATTGTCAGTAATTTATATACAACCAACCAAAAAATACTACAACCAAGTCACTGTTGTTGTTCACCTACGATTGGTCATGAGTTTCCTACATAAAAAGAATGTGCTGCTTGCCATCCCCTATAGTATTCGTAAAATATTCCAACAAATTCTCAATTGTATAGCATTTGTTAAAACACATTTTAAAATATTGTGAAGTATAATAATTGATAATAAGTATAATATAAGTAATATATTCTTCAATTTTCTGTAATGTAAATTGAAGGTTTTATTTTATTTTGAGAATATTACTAAATCTACAGATTCAATCTACATTTCCCTATAGTAATATTGTTAAAAACATACGTAATATTACACATTTCTCGTTAATAAGCGTACTTTGTTTATGTAAATACTGTCTATTATAACACCTATTGTTGTGATAAGTGCAATGTATCCTGTTAGACGAACAGAGAATGTAGTCCTGGTCAGACGTCCTTTCAAATTAGTGTATATTTCTGAAAAAAAAATATTTTGAGTAAAACTTCTCATAAATGTAGCAGTAAATTAAAGTAAGAATTCAAAATGCTTCGACAAATGAAACTCAATTAAAAATTGTAGGACCATTGTTTTGTTTAGTGAACAGTATTTACTTTTCAATTGACAACAAACATCCATTAAGTTCACCAACATGGAAAGAAAATAAATTGTCTCCAGCAGTACCAATCAAGAACCTTTTCTGCTCTTTCGAACGAAGTCAAAAGAATACTGTATCTCAAAATCACGTCAATAGATCAGTCTCGAACAAAGTACGGCAAAACAAATTGAGTTCGGTCGGAGAGATCTCGGCTTCGCAGAAGCAATGGAGAGAAGGAAACTCGGAGTGGCAATGGAAACAAGAGATAGAGAATTATTTCGAAGTCGGCGAGTAAGGGAACAAGTGGGCTAGCATAAGAACGAGAGAGCGGAAAAAAACTAGAAGTAAGGAAACGACCGCAAGCGGAAAATACGATAGGGCAGCTCAGTGACACCATTGCTTCTGCAACGGTGTCCGGGAGATCCCAGTAGTCATTACGGTAGCAGAGTTCCCACACTAACTTCATAGATGGCCTATTTCAACCATTGCCCGGAGAAGACTATTTGTGATCTGTTCTAATCGGCAGATTTCTATGGTTTCTTCGGCTAATACCATGCAAATTCCGGAAGACTAACCTAAAAAACGGGACTGAAACCCCGCGAGATCTTTCCTTCCTCATTCCTTGTCTTCCCCTACTCCCCCTCACTCTTACACTTACGTGCACAACTCTAGCACTTAATTTGACGGGAAGCCAGTTAAAAGCTTAGAAATATTCCCCGATGGAGGCACCCTATGAGGAAGGGAAGAAGGATATAACTCGCAAGCCGAAGAATTGGTCGGTGCCGAATTTTTGGTTCTTGCGAGTGAGAAACTCTACTAATTTCTGGGATCTAACATGTATTACACTTACGTGTCTGAAGGTCCAAATTGTAGAAGCATCCGGAATCTCTAAACACTCACTCGAATTGGGAATGATTCATGTATCAATTGATTGGTTGATTATATTTCCGTTTGTCAACTGCTATGGTCACTAGTTCCCTACGTTTAATGCATGATTTTATCACGAGAAACGGCGGTGTTCTTCTCACGCCGGATGGTGAGTCGGAGTGGCGAAGGACGCAAGGGAACCTGTGCCTTAACAGAAAGAACGAGAGTCGGAGTAGCGATTGAAGCTAGGAAGGAAGGAGTTGGCGGAGAGAACGAAAGACGCAGTGGTATGGAGTGGCGATTGAGTGGCGCGCACTTAACGGTGGGCAATTTCTCTGTCGTCGACGGCCGGCCCGTGTTCGTCGTCGCCTCGACCAAGTTCGGATTCACTTTGAAGCGTCTCGGGTGACCGTACAAGTCTCTGGGCCCTTTCGCCCTTTGGGTGAAGAAAGACGGCCCGTCGCCCTTGGAGGACAGGCAGGAATCCGATTCCGCAACTTCAGCGAGCATACGCGGGCCTACACGTGTCCTTTATACAACTTCGACAAATGTGAACCAATGCGCATAAAACAATATATTCATTAAAATAAATTCTTTTCTTCTTCTTCTTCTTCTTCTTCTTCTTCTTCTCCTTCTTCTTCTTCTTCTTCTTCTCCTTCTTCTCCTTCTTCTTCTTCTCCTTCTTCTTCTTCTCCTTCTTCTCCTTCTTCTTCTTCTCCTTCTTCTCCTTCTTCTCCTTTTTCTTCTTCTTCTCCTTCTCCTTCTTTTTCTTCTTCTCCTCCTTCTTTTTCTTCTTCTTCTTCTTCTTCTTCTCCTTCTCCTTCTCCTTCTTCTTCTCCTTCTTCTTCTTCTTCCATTCTCTAATTTTACGGCAACAATATCACTACCTCATAATTACTTGTTTGTCCGTTTCCATTTCGATAAAAAACTTAGTATCAAGGACATTTTTGCTCAAATACAAGAAAAGTGTTACAATTCAAATTATGTAAATTTTGGTTTTCGTATGTACGTAAAAGATAAAATAGTGCGTGAACTTCTAATACTGAAACTTCTCTTATTATTCGCGATGCTGAAATCTGCTATTAATTACTTTATTATCCATGCGTGAAGCAAATCTGAAATAAATTATTATCCATGTGAAACGTTTTGCATTGTGAAAGCACACCTGCAGTCTATTAACTAAAAGGATATACTACACTGGGACATCATGATTAATGATACGAAATTCCCACATATTGCATTCAGTATGAAGCTTGTAATATCTCATGAAAAATTCAGCACGCATTCTATACAATGTCCCCGAGTCTTGTGATAGCCTTTGTACTTCCCACACAGTGTATTGTTTTGTAATTGAAAGCTTGTTTAATGTTCGTCCAACGAATTGGAAAAACAAGGAAATTATTAATGTATTTCGGGGTAAGTAAATCATTTCTTATATAAACGTTATTGACAATGTTTTTTCACACATATTATTGACTTAATATGCTATTTTTATATGCGAAATACTAATCAATTTGCTGCTTTACATTAATACGAGTTAAGTGCGTCTATTACTTTGGTGATATTGCTTCATATGTTGTTGTTTTTTTCAATGAAAAATCATGCATAGTTTTTAGGGAGGTTTGTTTGAGGTTTTGTAAGTGATTAGAGTAGTAAGTTGAATTGAATAAATTTACAAATATATAAGACACACTATTGTTATGTCTTAGTATTAGAGTAATTTGTTCACTCATTTTATTAGGTTCTTCGTTAGAAAATCTCTCGGCTTTAAATACGAAGTAAATTTGATAACAACTTGTTTATTCATTGACTTATGTTCTTCCTTAGAATATCTATTAGCCCAAAACATGGAGTAAATTCCATAGTAATTTGTTTAATCATTTTATTATGTCCTTCAGAAGAACTCTCCGCTTTAAAGATGTAGTGAATTCGATGGTCTCTTTTACCTGGGAGAGAAAAGGGACTTCCCCGTTCGAACTCCCTGCCGGGGTCGTGTTCGCTGCGTATGCGACTGCAGACTCGGTCCGGTTTTCAGGTCACTGGGCGGGCGGGCGGGCGCGCCTCTAGAGACGCGCTGGGAGCGTGCAAAGGGAGTGGAGGGGGAGGGCAGGGGTGTGGGCGGGGATCGAACAAGCGCGGCGGCGGCGGCGACGACAACCCCGGGCACAGACCAACTCTCTCGAGTTGGGAACGCGGACCCGTCAACTTGGAACTAAGCCCTCACTGAGGGCAGGAGCGAGGTGGGGCTGGGGCTGGGGCTGGGGCTGGGTGCGGGCGAGGGAACGCCCACATCTCCGCACAGGATAAGCGACAGCTTCGCCACTCGGCCTCTGGGCCGCGCTCTGTCCTCAGGCGTTGGACTCTTCCTGCCTTGCCGTGGTCCCTGTATTCGTGGTGCCCTGTTCCCTCTTTGTTCCCGTTTATCCTTTATTCCCGTTTTCGTCTCCTTTCTCGTTCTTAATCCGCAACCCAGTCCCATTCACGTTTGCAAAGCTGTCCTCGTCGTCTTATAACCCTTGCCTCGACACCTGGCATCTTTCTCATACCATCCTCGACCCCGTTCTCGTTCCCATCGGTTCTGTATCAATTCACATCATCGCCCCAACCCGTTATAATCCATGTCCCCATCCCTATCCCCATATTCATCCACATTCCCATTCTCATTCCCATCCTCAAATCCATTATCAACCCCAGATCCACTCTTATCTCAGTTCCCATTCGCATCCTCAACTTCATAATCATCCTCCTTTTCATTACAACCCACTCACGATCCCCATTTTATTTTCCGTCACTATTCTTATCCCCTTAGTAGTTGCTGTTTTGGTTCCTTTTCATGAACCCGCCTTCGACAATGCTATGAGCAACGCCCCAATGAACACTTTCCTGCAAAACTAAGCAACACGCAGGTGCGAAAAATAAACGGTTTTACGTTGAAGATCTGAAGATCGAGGAGGTGGTAGAGATTATCAGGACGGATCCAACTCTAATTCGAAGACGCATTTCCGAAATATGAAAAATTACCTTCAAAACATTAAAACAGCAGAGTACGTGCTAGTGAAACAAGAGTAGCACGCTCTCCCATACGCTGTGCACATCACAACCCCGTCGGTGCGTCCTCTGGATGCAACCACGCGCAGCGCCAGAGACCTATAACTCCCATATAACGTGGTGGGGTCCTCGTACAGTGGCGCGCTCTAGAGTATCACATTATTACACGAACTAAAATACGAACTTAACGTTATTTAAAACGTTACCAACGTTATTTAAAACGTGCGTGGATTCTCGGGACGCAAACACACGCGCTTGATACAAAAGATCTCGCCGCTGTTTGCGCTACCTTTTCTTTAATGCGTGCATTATTATGAATAAATGAATTTTAGAAGATAAACACATAGTATTTAACTTCTTTTGTAATTTATTTCAGAAATCGTTCATAATCAAAGTATATTCGTATTTCTTGACCAATTTTTATGTGCGAAAGTTGGCGAGTCTTACCAGCAGCTGTATTCGGCGACACTAGCGCATCCTATAGTAGCAACATCTAGTTTTGTCCTAAATTTTGATGGAGAGTTGCCGGGCCCTGCGCAGCGCCAACGATCAACGCCCACCCAACAGCCTTTCCAGGCCGCCGGAGGAGTGCGACGCGACGTGAGCGCAGCCAAGCGGCAAACCTGCCCCAAGCGACCGCAGCGTGCGCTGCACTGCCCGGCGCCGCGTGCCGGCTGAAATTTCAAACCTTCTCGGCGGCTCCACCCCGGGCATCGGGTTCGCATTCCTTGCCCGTGAGACTAGGCGTTGATTCGGGGTCATATCGCACGCGATGAAGATTTGTTGCGCAGCAGAGAAGTTATGGAAAAGTGATGGAATACGTGATGTATTCGGGTTACATCCGTGTTGTATTGTAACATTGTTGATAATGCGGGAAATGTTATTCCGTAAAAGTTTTAATTTATAAGGCCACCGGTTTCCGGTTTTGAAATTAAGGGCTTCGCGTATGTGCTTGAAAGTGCACCAGTTCCGGTCATATTGCATCCGATGTTTTTCGCAGCGGTGGAGTTCAGGAAAATCGACATATACGTTTATGAATTCAGGTTAAATCGTGTTCCGTGATATTGATGAAAATGTTTAGTTAATGCTATTATGAAAAAGTTTTAAAATATTATGTCCCTCGAAATGTGTCCGCTGAATAATGAAGCGTACTGTTTTTTTAAATAATTTTTCCATACATTACGATTTAATTTTTTGGTATGAGATCATTGGTAAATTTTTAAGAAATGTACTATTGTTAAATTTTGCCCATCTTAAACAACTCAATAAAGATAAAGTAAAAACGATTTTAAATAATTAGATATTGCTGCTTGAAATTGTACTCATTGACAAATTAAATTTTTTACACTATATGTTACAAGATAAGAAACTAGAATGTATCATTGATTTATAACTTCTCATTGAAAATAAAATTTTTGGAAGAAAAAAATACTATTTATGAATTTGCATATAATTTTGTATAATATATTTGTCACATCGATTAACTTCCTCCAAAGGCAATTTATTCCCATTTATACGTCCAATCAGTATTCCCCAATTTTTTCCGGCCATATATTTTCCTTCCTCAAAAAACAAGCATAGCGAGGGATGTTGTGAACATACCATATATGTTTAAAATGAAACCAAAACTACAATAAAACTGGCAAATGAAACCTCAATTCATCGTTCGGAAGCGTTCAGACCCCAAGCTCTTTGCTTTTTTTCATTTCTGTAAGTGATAACATTTGAAAGGTTCTAGGGTTTGAGATCCGACGGGTCAAATGACCATGAATAACGTGATTGGAATCATCAATCAATCATCCTGCTGTTGTAAATGCAAGCAGTAGGAAAACGACGTTAGAGCGGACGTTAGAGCGACGTTAGAGCGGACGTTACCTTCCAGCGGATTTCATTGATTGATTGAGTATTGATTCCAGGCGCGTCAACTACCAAGGTCATTAGTCCTGTTAGTGTAGTGTATGTTCTCTCGAGATGTGACGGCGATATTCCCACACTGGATGGTGAGATCCGGTACCGCCCATCTGTCGGCTAACGGGGTTTCCCCATAGATGTTAAGATAGCGTATGGGAGAGCGTGCTACTCTTGTTTCACTAGCACGTACTCTGTTGTTTTAATGTTACCCCCCCGGCTGGGCACCGCCACCATGTGTGGTAGTGTAGAACGCAAGTAAGAGATGAGGATAGGACAACGAAGACCAAGGAAAGATCGCTCACGGTCCGTGGCACCTATGTTAAGATACTGCTCCGGCATTCGCTTGGTGAAGATCGAAGAAACTACGGAAAATTACCCATCGGAGCATCCGACTGCTGGAATTGCCCTCTAAACAGCATCAGAACTCGACCTAGCAATCTAGCTAAAGTCGAAAATCCTGCCACCGTCTGCACTCAAACCTAGGACCTCCCAGTCAGAGGCACTGCAGTAACATCAGTCGAAGCCCTCATTCCAGCGGAATGGAACGCCACCACTTCCCGGGATATAAGATGTGCTGGACTTAAGGGGCTAATGGAGGCTTCCGCGGCCGGAGGTTGTGTTGTCTAGGCTATCCGTGACAAGCCGCGTCACTGACATAGTGGCTAATGTTTCGACCAGCGTATTGTGGCCTTCTTCAAAAGCGTACTGCTGCACAAGGGGCTAATATCCATTTTTTGTCAGGTCTGGAGAGGAAATAATCAATCAATAAATCAAACAAACCACTGAAAAATAAAACAATTATAGCACGGAAACGCACTTGTTCCGCTGAACAATTCCTCCTTTCTCTGACAATCCCCCTCTCGTTCGTTGCACTCGCGGCAAATCCAACACGCCCCCAATCGCTGCCGCCCACATCTCACTCCCTCGCGGTGCGACGGGGAGAAAGTGTCGCCTATATTTCACAGGCGCCGCCCCTCCCCCCTTCTGTCGATTTCTCGAGCGCTTTTTCCTTGCGCTAGGGCCACCTCCCCATTTGTCATCGCTGCGCCTGTATGCACGGAACGGGCCTTAAATAAAACGCTTTGATGGTGAAACGATGCGTTTGTCACGCATGGAGGGCGCTCAAATTTCGCGAATGAAACCGTCGACAAACGAGTCGTAAAGAAAAATGTTCTTTACAATCTCTCTCGACGAGCTGAGATTATTCGCAACAATTAAAGGTGTTAAGAGGGACGTGGTTAGTGAAAACAAGATGGCCTTGAAGAATGTTCTGTGTGTTATTTCCGGCACGTCAACTGCTACGTTCAACGGTCCCTTTGTTGTTGTGAATGATTGGTCTCAGGCCTTACACTGCGAGTTTTGCAAACTCTACCCCTGGCGGGTATCAGCTGTTGGCGGCTTCATCCTACCGGGAATTGAACGTACACATAGTGACGTCACCATGGTGACGTCCAAGCTCCCGAATGGATGAAACTGTCAACAGCTGATACCTGCGAGGGGCAAAGTTGTATAAATCGCATTATAGTGGTGATACCTTCCCCGCTGTATGATGAGAGCTACACGTCGGTTTGCATGGAATAACCCCCCCCCCCCCGAGGTTGATCCATCGAGCGAGGCACCGCCCCAGCACAAACAAGCTGCAAGCTCCCGGAAAGAATTTCGGCACGTGTGGTAGTGTAGTGGGCACAAGGGGTAAATGTAAGGAGGAAAGATCGCGCGCGGTCCGTGATTCGTTTCTTAATTATTCTGCTGCATCGTTTGCCTGATATTGATTGGAGAATCCGCGGAAAACTATCGATCTGCGTAGCTGCCCGCTAGAATTCTCCTCCAGACAGCGGCTGAATTCAAGATAGCTGTACGGCTACGAAATCCGACACCATCGGGACTCAAACCCGCGGGCTTTCTGATGAAGGTCGCTGCAGAGCCAGTGACAATGCTGCCTCTGAGCTAAACGGTTCCGCCGTTTGTTCTACGTATACATCACATACATTTTTTAATACGTTCCACAAAAAAATACTCAATGCATTTATAAATTCCGTGCTCATTAATTTTAAACTAATCCTTGTTAAAACATAATTAAAGGGGTATTAAATAAAAGATATACAGATGTTACGATTCTGAGCGATCAAATTTCGATCAAATTTCGCGAATGTAATGGGACAAGCGCATGGTACTAAAGTTGTCTGAGGCAAACATAAACACTTACTTTTCTCTGAGAGCGTTTGGTGTAATCGAAACCTTCCATGGGCATGATGTGGGTGATGTGATGGAATTGGAATGATGTGGAGTGCAAAACTCACATGCCAATGCTACTTGTAATACAAAGGGGGAAGTGAAAGTGACATGTCCATAAAATTTTATGTCCGTAATATTTTCTTTAACATAGCACTTTTATAATAACTTTACGTACTTTTCTGCAAAAGAATTGTGGAATTCAAGTTTGAAAGTCGTTTATATAATCCTGAAGTATTACGCTTATTCAGAATGAATATTATTAGTGAATGAACTAAAACTGGGGCACTATTTTCATCCTCTCCTCTTCCTCTTATTTGATTGCAACTACACTTAAAAAATACTGAATAGTTTTGTCTAAAAAACGAATTACCGGGGCAGTATTTATCTTGCAAAACAAAACAACAAAAAACACACAGTTATGGCACTAGAGTTACGGCACGAACAACAAAGTAATTCTTATCGCCGAAATCCTTATCGAAGTCATTTTTCGGGTCCGCGAATTACATAGTTGGGCGAAACGGTTCCTCTGACGGCGCGCGGCGTTCCAAATAAGGAAGGGCATTTCATTGAATTCAAATCGCCGGCGATAACGAAAGCGCGGCTGAGTGCAGCTGGTGGGTGAAAGGGGCAGGCGCGGGCGGAAACCAGAGTGGCCGGCGCCGTTGGCAGCGAGTGGACACGCGAGTTCAGCGGCCGCCGTTCGTGACCTGGCGGCGGCGGATCCGCGCCCACCGCGGGCGCGGAGAAAGCGCTGCTCGCGTCGGGCGCCGTCGCCGCTCGCTTCCGTCGCGTTCACGCCTTCCGCCGCCGCCGCCACCGCCGCCCTCCTCCCCCCTCGCAATCCCACTCACACACCAGCCAGTTAATGATACGTTATATTGTGAACTTACTCACCAATGGCTCTGATCTGGAGATGCCTACACTAGATAGGTCGATTTTTTGGATTGATTCATTAGTGACTCCGGCCATGCTAAGCGCTCAGGCCATTATTCCTGTAAGTGAAGTACATGTGTTTCCCTCGAGAGAAGGTGATGCTATTTCCCAGTTAGATAGCGAGATCCCGGGCTGACCTACAGGTGGCTAGTGGTGATTTCCCCAACCAGGTATTATCTACCAGCGGGGCACCACCAAACCGGGACAAGCTCTAAGCTCCTGACCGGGCTCTTGGCATGTGTGAGAGTGTAGTGCACGTCAGTGTATGTGGGGGTGTGTAAGGAAGGTTAAGGATAGGAAAAAGACGAGGAAGGATACATCGTGCGGGGTTCGTGAACCGGTTTGTTAGGGTACTGCTCCGTCATTCCCGTGGCGTTGATCGGAGAAACCACGGGAAACTACCGATCAGGGCAGCCGGCCAGGCAGTGGCTGAATTCGACTAGCTTGTATCTAAAATGCTGTCTTCCTTCTCACTTAACCGTCCAGTTAACGATAAGTTATATTGTTAAGTTATCCATAATTTTGGCTCTGTTCGGGAAGTCCAAGGGTTTGAGTGCCGATGGCTATGGATTTTCGGTACAAGCTCAATAATTGGGTCGATTTCATTCGCTGTCTATAGAAGAATGCCAGCGGCTGGCTGCTCTGTAGTTTCTCTCTGTAGTCTACTTTCTCAGATAAATAAAGGGCGAATGCCGGACAAGTATTCCAACAAATGGGTCATTGTTCCTCCGACAGTCGTATCCCCTCCTTCCCCTTAAACACACTCTTATATGCACTTCACCACCACACATCTCGAAAGACCAGAAACTTAATGTATGTTCCGACTGAGGCTGTGCCCTGCTGAGGGGATACCTGGAGGAGGAATACCCGCAAGTCGACTTGTAGGTCGGCGTAGGATCTCACGTTCCATCGGGGAAGAAGCATTGACACTCTCTGACAATAACATGCACTTACGAGGCAAACAACCAAAGTAGTTTACGCGCTTGGTAACAGGATTTATTCACTTACCTGGGCCCGTCTCCCTTCTTCACCTCACTCTATTCAATCCATAGTATTTATGAATTTAGTATTAAATCTTGCGATGAAAAAATCAAAAATAAATTTTGATTCAAATTTAAACAAATTATTAAAATAAACAATTTTTTCAAGAAACAATGTTCCACTTGATTCACTTAGGCGAAATAGTAAGAGTCAGTAAAACTGTTACTTTTCAATTGCTTCTTCTGCAGACAATTTATGTAGAAGCGTTTCAATTGTTCCCGTTCCGAACGCGCTTCGTCTGTCACCGCCGCCTCTACCACTACCGCCAATGAGCCCGTGAATGGCCGGACCATGCTAATCACGCGCCGCGACACGCCAGCCTGCGCGGCACATGGGGTCTACGTCCTGCAAAACACACTGTGCACAGTGGCAAACAATGCGCGACAGGAGGAAGTAATTCAATGTTTTTTCTTCCTCTCCTGCTTTCTCTTCCTCTTCTTCCTCTTCCTGTAATTATTTCTCTTTTTTCTTCTCTATCTTCCTCTTCTCTTTTCTCTTCTTCTTTCTCTTTTCTCTTCTGTCTTCCTCTTCTGTTTTATCTTCTTCTTTCTCTTCATATTATTTTTCTCTTCTGCTTTCTCTTCTTCTTCCCTTCCTTTTCCTTTCTCCTTTTCCTCCTACTCTTCATGTTCTTCCTCTTCTTCGCCTTCAGGATTTTTTTCACTCTGTTACGTCTGCGTTCTCGTCTGGTCCCGTCATCGCTTCCTCTAGCGACTAGGACGAGTGATACTGTAAAATTGTCGTCAGTAAATGCTTTCTTCTATCCTTTGAATAAATTGGGTTCAGGAATTTCTGTAGTAATTATTTATTTCTTGAGTGTTATATGTTCCAAGTTCTGGGAATTGTATTTTTTTAATAAATAAGTTAACCATGTTTATACTTCAATATTATATGTATATATAATACAAAACTTATATATAAGTTTTGTAGGATCAGTGAGAGTTTGAGAGCATTTAAAACAAAATCTATGACAAAGGGAGACACAAAATCTTTCAGTATCCTTCCACATTAAAACAATAAATAAGAAATGAACTGTAGAATGATACTTTCTGTTTAAACCGCAAGCAAAGAGATTATACACACACACATTCCCCTTCATAATACGATTGATTATGGATTTCATAATGACAGCGACCTAACTTATAGAAAGCGTTTACATGTCCAGTTACATTTCCACTCAACAAAGAAAATCACATTCATTTCATTGACATTTTTTCATGCTGCGAGTAATTCAAATTAATACTCACAACATTAAATACTCATTCAGAATATTACATATTATATAAACACTTCTATTTCATAGACCTTGCATATTACATAACTTCAGATACTTCGATAAATTGTTCAGTATTCATTTCCGCCATGCTGAATTCATTGTTTTAAATTTGATCAGATTCTTTCAACCACACAATGTAGAATTAAACTCAGTTGGAAATGCCTATTGTGTAACTTAGTTGTGATTTCAATCGAGGTGCTGAGAATTATAACGGCAGATCCCACTGGTATTCGTTTTGAGAAAAAAAATACATTTTTCTGTTTTTGTTCACGTTCATTTGCACTCCGGACAAATTTTTGAAGGTGAAATTTGAGGGTTTTGTCATATCCCAATTCGTTTGTTATTTCAGCATGTGATACTTGTATGGCAAGAAATAACCGCCTTACTTCTAACTGAAAATGAGAGGTCGGTTGGGATCAGCCGCTATTAATCACAGCGCCTCAATTCTTTTACTTTCCGAACCTCTGTTCCGCCGTCGTCAGGGGGTACCATCGGGGCCATACACACAACACCCACTGCCCGTCACCTCGAGCCGCTCCGCAGCTAAATTACGTGGTAATTCGCAGTGTCACGCGCGGCAAAATGGTATTGTTATCTCGTTTTAGAGTTATTGCTTTTGTAAAGGGGAACGCTTCGGCGTGGCTGATTATTCTGTTTATACGCTTATGGAAATTTTTCTCCATTGTGTGCGACTGGCAGAGGAAGCGTAGCATGGTAGAAAGAGACGATTGGATTATGAAGGTTTTGTTTCTTTGCAGCTGACTTTATCTGCCAAAATACGATGTGTTATGAATTTTTGTCAGGATAATTAATGCATCTGATTAATTTCATTCACTCCCCCTGGGGTGGCTCATAGACAGTGGACAGCGTGCTAGCCTTCTGTGAGGCGGTCCCGGGTTCGGTTCCCGGCCAGGGCCCAAATGAACATGTAGCTTTCTAATTCAATTTGTCTCAGTTTTTATAGCTGTGCGATGAAAGAAAGAGCTCGGGCAGGCCAAATAAGCTAGGTACGGTGATGGGGATAAAACAAGCTCACCACATGTCTGCCTGCCCCCCCCCGGCGTGGATAATAAAAAGAGCAGGGTCCAGGCCCGGAAACATCACTTACAAAAGTCAGATTAATCTGACCATAAAATGCCAAATTCATTAAATCATTTCATTTTATCTCGAATTCACTATTGTATTTACAGAGGCTAGGCTATTATGTGCATTACTTTTTATTGCCTTCATGTTGTAATGAAATTAAAAATTTAGGGCAGGTTAAATTCCCCCAGCCAGGTCATAGACAACTTACAGCGGATAAAACTGGAATTAGGAAGACGTTAAATAAAGAACTTCATTTTGGGATTATCAAAACCTTCATGAAGCCATAAAATTTGAATCTTGTAAAATGAGTATTTGAATATTCAATTTACTTTAATGTTCAGAACAAATGATAAAAAAATCTCTTTTTAAAATAAATACAGTTCTAGATTTTGCTTTGCAGCGTGTTTTGATTTATTGACATACTTGTGTTATGAATTAAATTTAATTTTTTAACTTGTTAACGTTTCGGTCACTATTTGGACATTCCCAGGCAACCACTAACCTCACAAAACAACACGCGACTTCGAGTGGCAAACAGTTGAAAAGCCCCTCAGTGCTCCCCCTGCCGACGCCTCAGCCAACACATCCCCGCTCTGTCTTCGATCGCCACGCCGCTGTCGTCGCCGCCGCGTTATCTGGCCGCAACTGCGTTTACGCGCCGCGGGCATCGACCCGATGGATCCTTTTTGCGGCGAAGCGGCCGCTTTTTCGATGCGGTCCTCGCCACCGCCGTTGTCAGGTGTTGCGGCCGTAGTCCTCTACAGCAGAGCGCCTCAAGTGGCCGGCCCACTTGTCGTTCCCTGGCCCAGCGCTCAAATGCCAGCAACCGATGCGACCCGCTGCTTGTCGAGTCAGCCACTCGCTAAGGTGGCTCAGAACATCAACTGATGTCACAGCAGTGCCTCTGACCGGGATGTCGTAGAGTTCGAGTCCTGACAGTGGCAAGATTTTCGACACGCCGTGAGACGAGTCTGGTGCCAAGAGCTTGTCCCGGCCGGTGTGACGCCCTTCCTTCATTGTACGTACTGAGTTTAGCGCAGAGCCGTTGCATTGTCGTTGTCCCAGTAGCGGCTCTGACCAGGAGGTCCTACTGTTCGAGTCCTGATGGTGGCGAGTTTTCGATACTAGCTAGATAGCTAGGTCGAATTAAGCGTCTGTCTGGAGGAGAATTCTGTCGACCGGCTGCTCTGATCGGTAGTTTCAATGGTTTCTTCGATCAGCACCAGGCGAATGCGGGAAGTACTCTTACAATTTAGGAATTCACCCTCAATTATGTAATTCATAAAATTGTTTTAGTAAGATTCTCAAGAACACCCTTTTTACTAATTACCGTAGAATTATCGACATTCCATGTAATTTTATTTAGTCAACTGCAAATATATCATAGTTTATTGTGCTACGAAATGAACAATGAAGGAAATTATTCTTATGGTGGAGACACTATACTTAAATTGAACGCTAAACCTGGAAGAGAGCTATTCGATGGCAACGACGTGGACCTGATGAATGCCCATGTTCCGCCCCAAAGCGAGGGAACACTTACACTTGTTCTTACTTATCATGTTCTCTCCTTCCCTGGATAGATGATGACAGTGGTGGTTTATCGTTGCCTTCCAGTTTGTGAACGAAGTGATCATGAGGAGGCGAATGATGGTGCGAGTTGAACGACTGTCATTAGGGAAATGATTCAAATGTGATTGTTGTGAAAAGAGCCAACCGCTTCATAGTCTCAAGTTGACAACACCAATGCTTTACGCGGGACTCCTATTTGGACATACGTACGTCAAAGCCCCAGAACCAAATACGTCAGTTAGCACAGGAACCATATGTTACCACATGTTAACACAGGAATCGTAGTAATTGAGTCACGTTAGGTGGCACTGTACTGTAACGTTTCTCGTCTCGAGCTCCCTTTTACTTGGTGTGGAGTCGAGTTTTCTCTAACTCTTTCCGCGTTCTGTGACCGAAGCGCGTGTATCATTCCCTAGCTCCTCTATCATTTTCTCCATTCCAGTTTTTGTTCGCGGCTTTCTGCTGTGATGTAATGTTTTCTGGAGATGATCCTTAATGTGCATCTCCAGCTAATGTGAGAGTCCATTTTGGTCATTGAGGGGTTCACGCTATTTTTATCTCGAAGTTATGTTCAAAGAAATTAAAAAAAGCCGTAAGAAATTATTAATTTGAAAATACACGATCATTATTTTAAATAAATATGTGTTTCATTTCTAATGCATTCCTCTTTTTATATGAGGTCGTCACTAGGTTTCATGTATTTTGGAAAATAAAAAATATGTTTTCATTAATTTTTATTGACTATGGATCGAATACGTCTTTCAATGACCCTCCTTCCTTAGACCTCTTCTGCCTTGCCTCGCTCCTTCTCTCTCTCTCTCTCTCTCTCTCTCTCTCTCTCTCTCTCTCTCTCTCTCTCACTCTCTCTTTCTTTCTTTCTCTCTGTCTGTCTCTCTCCACCTCCATCTCTCTTCCGATATCTCTCTCCTCCCTCTATCCCCTCTACCTCTACCTCTACCTCTACCACTTCCACTCTCTCTTCGTCTCTCCCTTCTTTCTCTCTCTTTCTCTCTCTTTCTCTCTCTTTCTCTCTCTTTCTCTCTCTCTTCTCTCTCTTTCTCTCTCTTTCTCTCTCTTTCTCTCTCTTTCTCTCTCTCTTTCTCTCTCTTTCTCTCTCTCTCTCTCTCTCTCTCTCACTCCCTGCTTCTCTGCGATGGCGCTGAAGACCAGATGCGGATCTTAATTCACATTCAGAGAAATGTTCATAAGGCCTTTCAAGAAAACGGAGAAATATCCAAATAAGGTTTGAACAAGGGTATCGCTCGACCACAAGAGAGGTAGTGGTGGATAGAATAGGGGAGGGAATACCTTTGAAGGTCCAGTATTGTTGAAGTGCAGTTCTGGTACTCTTTCTTTTCTAAGCAAGAACCGCCTCCAACCCGAGTACTTAGTAGATGTACTTAGCAGGTGTTCCTCGACCATTCATCCTAGGAAATGCTCTCGTAGAAGCAGCGTCAGTTGCAAACTCAGCACTACATTTGGACCAAGTCGTGACAATGAAAGTAAGTAATATGTGTCAATATGCCTATCTGTAACCCACAGCTGTGGCCAGGGACCGTAAAGCCAGCCCGACGTAAGGGGAGGGGAAATGCTCGGGCAAGAACGGCTCTAATCTAGTAAAGAGCAACCAGCAGGCGGGAAACTGCCACGAGCCACCACGGATATCCCGGCCTCAACTCCTCGAATTTGATGATTGATTCTTTGTGATACCGAGTCGCGTCAACTGCTAAGACCATTAGTCCCATAAGCGTAGTGCACGTTTTTTTCCTCACCAGGTGACGGTGATCGTCCCCCGACAAGATCCAGTTCCGACCTACCATCGGGTAGCCGGTTTTTCCCCCATCAGGCATCTTCCACCCGGTGCCCCGCCCCAGTCGGAACAATCTCGAAACGGACTCTCGGCAAGTGCGGTAGTGTAGTGCAGTTAGTGTGAGTGGACCTCCCGGCCAGAGACACTGCAGTGACATCACTTGACGCTACCTCTCCCGGTCTCTTGCATTTGACAAGCCTGGCTTTTCCTATACCAAGGGGAACTTCGACTACATTCATTCCAGCTTTTCAACGTAGGCGAAGGCACTCGGCAAGCGAAAGTAGTTGGCGGTTTGCAGATACGTTTTTCAGGGATCGCTCTAACCTGAAATGGAGTATGCTCATGGTACGGATGGCGCCCGTTAATCGACTCGGCGCATCGAGGGCGGTAACGGCCGCGGCGCTACCACGCCTGCAGCGTTTTTTGTCAGGCGACCTTGCGGCTGGCGTGGCGCGTTCCTCGGTTTCGGCCGCGCCGTTAAACGGCGCTGAAGCAGCTGCGGTGCCGGCGAGGTCACGAGCTTATGTCCCCGTCTGGGGCACTCTTGTTCGTGTCTTACTGGTTCACTTCGACCGAACGACGCGTGGGGTAGCAGTGGGCCGGTGGCTTGCCATCCCTTTCTGCACCGGGGTTCAACTCCGGGCGATTCAAGTGGAATTGTTGGTGGATGAACGCCGTTCACGGAAGTTTTTACAGTTTGTTTTGTTTCCCCTGCATCTTATTGCACCATTACGCAATCATCATTCATAGCAAAAAAACGTGGAGCGCGCCGTGGCGCTGCAAGGTCGTCTGACAAAAATAGTTAGAAAAATAGTTACAAAAATTAGTTGGCAGTATTTGATAATAATAATAATAATAATAATAATAATAATAATAATAATAATAATAATAATAATAATAATAATATACAATGATGGTACATAGAATGATCGAAAATTTCAATCTCTGTCTGAGATGATTTGTAGCGGCCAGCTGCTCTGTGTTTTCTGTGGTTTCTATGATCAACACCAGGCGAATGCCGGAGCAGCCTAACGAACGGGCTCTGGACCGCGCATGATCTTTCCTTCCTATTCCTTGTTCTATACTCACCTCTTACGAGGGAGATGCCTCGATGGGGAAAACGTGAAGTTCGGCGCCTGATCCCGAGGGGGAGGATAACCACCACTTCCCATGATATGAACATCATCGCCGTTGACACTCCCGGAAACACGAAGTAATTAATCAATAACTTCCCAAACGGAAGTTTCCAGGCTTAAGACAACAAGCAAAAAGGTGTAAAAGTATGCCGATTCTGATGAAATCACTTCAAACTGTTCCTGAGTATTCGACTATGTATTCAACTTTCAAAACAATAGTATTACATCACATTTTTTGCATTTTTATAGTTATTTCTTGCACTACATACAGGCATGCATTAGTGATAAGAATCTAGAAGGCGGCGATCTGAAACAAAGTTTTTTATCATACCGTCAATGGTACTATACCCATAAGTTTTCTTGAGCGTCTATCCCCACTGTGATAGCCACAAATGTTCGCTCCCGTGTAACAGAAACAATTTAGAATCGAAAACGAGCTACATTTTTGATATAATAGTCCTGCCGTTGAAATAAACACAAAGACCTCACTTCTTTCGAATCCAATAAAAAAAGTTTAAAAAATCGTTCGAGCGGGGGACTTGACATCAATTATCACTTATATTTTAAATTTCTGTTTTTATTTTGTTTTATACCACTACATAATATAGAAAAAGTATTTAATTCTTTAGAAAAATGGGCCTGCTTTGAGGCAAAAAATTTCCTAGGACACGGAGCCCTACCTAGTCCCTATGTCCGCTTATACCGAGATGTGAATCTGCAATTTTGCTCTTCACTTGTGAAAACTGAATATTTTCCTCTCTTTTCGATTATTTTTTTCCTGATTTTAATTTGTACTCACCTCATTTATCGCAATTAGAATACATTTTGAGCAACAGAATATGCATTCTAAGTTTAAACCGGGATCTAAATGAAAAGGAAAACAAAAATTCTCGACTGTTTTAATGCACCCAGTGGATAACATGTCGAACCTCAAACTTTTTGTAATTTGTATCTGTAGGAAATAATGTTTGGAACGTATTTATAGGTTTCTTGAAAATGAATTCACAGTCCTATTAATGATGATACTGAAAGCTCAATTTCGATAAAAAAATAAAGAAGTTTTGAAATATTCCTCCATATTTTATGATCATCAATAATTTTGTGACTGCTATTGAACGTTCAATTAAATAAACACACACCTTTCAATGGTCTGAAACACTTAAATATAAATAATTGCAATAGCTGTTTTTTCTTATAAGTTTTCTATCTTTCGATGTTTTAATTTTAAGAGAAAGAGAATCAGAGCAAAAGTCAAAGCGATTGTCAATAAATATACAATATTTTTGAGTGACGCTAGGTATTACAGTTTTTACCTTCTGTTGAACAGTAATATAAAAGTCATCATTTGATTGTTTATTGCAGAAAAGTCTTAACTCGTGTTTGCTTCAAATAAGAGTTTATATACGTTTCGTAAACATGTATTCATTACCTCTTATTCCTTGACGTAACCTTTCTGTAAAAGGAACACAAAAGCATAATACCATCGTACGCTGAGAATAGCGCTAGACGACCGTTAAAGCAACGACAGCACTCGGCTAAAGGCAGATTGTGAAGGTTAAGTGGATATAGATATCTCGCTGACGCCATCGGCGAGGACCCGTTTAATCTTCCGGGGATTGAATCTTCGATCCCCGCCTGCTGCCCTGCGCCCCTCCCCGCCGGGGACGTCATCGACTGTAACGGCTGCTCCGGAAAGAGCTGCCCAGAGCGCCGACGTGCGCAGGAAGACGGGCGGCGCAGGGCTGCGGGCAGTGGGTGAAGTGAAGGCCGCGGTGATGCTGGTGCTGGTGGGAGATGTAGTAGAAGCAGCAATCTGCAGGAGGGAGTATTGTTGTTGGTAATGATGTTGGTAGTGTTTGTGGGGAGGGGGGTAATAATATTAGTGATGGTAGTGGTGGTGGTGGTGGTAATATTAGTGATGGTGGAGATGGAGTTGGTGGTGGAGGTAGTGGTAGAAGTACAGGAGGTAATAATTTTGGTGATGGTGTTGGTAGTGATGTTGCAGATGGTAGTAACGGAGATACGAAAGGCGATGGAAATGATAGTGATGCTGATATACTGCTAACGGGGATGATGATTGTACGCGAATGTTGGAATTCTCTGCACTGATCTTTGAGTCACACTGGACAGTTTGCGAGAAAGTACATCGCAATGAGAAAACTTCCTTGTGCCCTTGTGTATTTGCTCATCTAATTTAATGATTTATTTTTTGTGTGTTATTGTATTCCCTATTTTTTTCGTTTCTTTCCTCTATATCTCGTTTTCATGTCTTCTTTTTCTTTTCCACCTTTTTTCCGAATTCCCAATTCGGCCACGATGATTGGTGAATATCGATTTTGGAGGAAATCTATGAACAATATCGTCCTTATTGTTCCTCACAGACTGACAGATTGACAGATTGACAGACACACGTATTGAAGAAAACACGTAGTAATTATTACTAATTCCAAAAAGTGTGTTTCTATTAAAATCTTAACATTATATTTTTGAAGGCATTACACAAGTTTCTCTACACTAAATGTACGGGAAAGTAAAAATATATTATTAAGTTAATGGAAATACGAAAATTAAAATTATTTGGTCACGTGAAAAGGGTCATATATAAAAAATTTCCAAACATATTTGATAACGGTGTCCAATCGAAAAAAAGGTAGATCCAGAGAGGAACGTCTTAAGCAGATTATTAAGAACACTAATACTTATGAATTGAAGACAATGAATGGGATATATGGAATGTATAGATTGTGGTGTGCGAGATGACCCCAAGTGCTGTAAAAAACTCACAAGAAGACGAGTTATTTGTAACACTTCTTAAAACGTTTTATTGTATGCATGTTTCTTCACGACGCAATTCGTTTTGTGAAAATTAAAATGAAACAACAATGTATTACCTTCAGTACAAGCAAGACAGTATTTTTACATAATACCCTTGATAAATCTGTGAGGGTTTTTTGTTAAACAGAATATAAATAGCATTACATAAATTGCTTGACATTTTCTTGAAAAAAAGGATTCAAAAATTGAAAATATCTTTATATTGTGCTTTATATCGTTATAATATGCAAATCTTTGCTTTGTCAAAACGTTATTTCTGGGTTGGGAAAGTTCAGTGTATTTTATGCTGCCTCAAACACTAGATGGCCATGGAAATATTTAGGAAGGTTCTTCATTAATATACACCTCGTTTGTAGGTCTTGTATTTTCGTTTTCTTCGTTCGTTTCAGAGTTTCAATTCTACAAGACATTTTTTTAAATGCCTTTTCCCAGTCTGTTGTCATCTAATCAACCATGAATAATAGGTTAAACCTCGAACAAAGTAACGTAAAAAGTAATATTTAAAAAAAATGTCAGCTATGTTTATAATTTTACATGTAAAGTGTTTTCATGCAAAACCTTGCTCCGATGCATGCCCTGTCATATCATTAGCCTCTATCTTCAAATTACTCATTCTCTCTTCTGTAAGCAACCCAAGGCTTGTGTTGGCACTTCTCGCCGCTTTGGCGCTTCGCTACCAGGGGCTGAACTTCGCAGTTTCGTAGTTCTTTCCTTCCCTACCATCACATTCCTCCGCATCCATCCCCTCTCCTGTAGGCTCGGGAGTGCTCGGTGCCGACCAACAAGTGGTCTCCGGTTTATTCATGGCCCCTCCATCGACGTGTCTTCGCTAAACTCTGCTGGAGGCGACGACGCGCATCCCGACCCAAGACGTGGTTTTCGTGTGGCGATGGACCCCTGATATGAACTTAGTACTTCGTACGTGAACTTCACGAGAACTTTGGAGGAGTATTAAAGTTCGTATCTCAATAACTCGGTCTTCCAGATCTTCATTAACATCACGTTGAGTGACTGGAACTGCGTCGTGACTTCACTCGAAGGGACGTGCAGGATAATCGGACAATTGACGCGTTCTGTGCCTCGTGAACTTGATAATATATGAGCCGGCAATTAGAAGGGAATAAGCTCTGATGAGTTTAAACGTAGTTTTCTCAGAAAATGTAAGAGTGATTATACATTAATTAATGTAGAATTATAATCTCAATTTGTTATTCAGTCTTAAGCAAATAAACAGAAGTAATATGACTGAATATAGTAAGTAATATTATAAGAGAATATATTTTGAAACTGCACAATGCCATTACCTGACGAGGTGGACAAATAAAAAGTTGAAATCCTAGGAATGTTAACGTATAAAACATATCGATTTACAAATGATAATACTGCATTACAAAATTTAATTCAAACAGAAACAAAGACTAAGAGATGCCACCACAATATGCATGTACCCTAACATGCGATTTGACCCTGCCCTAGGCTACGCCTCATGACTCACGTAGACTGCTGAGTACAAACAGGGAAGTCTAGAGATACTTTCTCGGCTGTTCATTACAGCGAAAGTCAGTGGGTCAAAGTTATATTCTAGGAAGTAGGAGAAGCCAAAGCCAAATTTTATACTACGAAGTAGAGAATCCCAACCAATAAGATATTTGTTAAAACGTGTAATATAATCGAATAAAATTAAATGGTCTCGAAAGAAATGCGTCCTGTGTTTGCTATTTTTTTAAGTTTCCCTATATACCTTCAATATATACTAAAGAATGGCATTCGTCGTCTTAGTGGGATGTTACACATCACGAACGATTCCGTCCTCTGTTGCTATTTTAGGTAATTTCCGGAAAATGGCCCATAATTAACTACCATTGATTACTTATCGTTATTTTTGAAAAAGGGACTGAATGTAAAAATATAACTCTACCATTCACACTATTGTTATTTGTAGTATCATTCCAGCGTTTTTTTAAAGCTGCATTCACATTTCACTCAATATCTCGATATGTAAGCATTTTTTAAAATATAGAAAAATTGAAGTACAAACTTCTGCATAAAGTATATTGACCAGAATACTATATATTGATAATTTGAGAGGTCCTGCCCTTTGGTAATATAACAATGGACACTCCCATTAAAGAACATATTTCTACAACACTTACAAGGAAACTAATTTATTTAACGTTGGAGGTTACTGTGTATACAAGCACCTTCTGGTATCTCCTCCTGCGGGGCAAAGGCCAAACCGGGTAACGCGCTAAGCTTCCAACTGGTTGTGAAATGCACTTAAGTGTAAGTGTGTAATGGGAGAGGATAGGAAGAGGAAGGAAATATCACGCGCGCTTCTTTGCCCGTTTGTTAGGGTACTTCTCCGGCATTCGTCTGGTGTTGATCTGGAAGACTACCGATCAGAGCTGCCGGCCGCTACAATTCTCCTCAAGACAGCAGCTATATTTGACATAGCTAATGTCGAAAATCCTGCTGCCCTCAGAACTTGAACCCTGGGACCTCCCGGTCAGAAGCTCTGTAGTGACATCAGTTAATACCCTAAGCCTGTCTGTCGACCTGCAGTCGAGTCTCTGAACGTTGCGGAGTCGTTTCATTATTTCAACGAGCTGCGAGGGCGACCGCCGCCCCGCCACCGCCCCCTGCACTCCCACTCCCGCCGCTGCCACCGGCGACGGGGTCGCGTGCGGTGAGTGCAGGGTCGGGGGCCCTCGCCGGAAGCTCCTGGAATACGCGCGGTGAGCCATGAGTTATGCAGCGCCTGCTGCGGTGACGGCGACGGTTGTGTGATGTGCACCAGTGAAAAGGTTTGAGAAACTTCCCAACGGTTAAATCCTCGTAAAATTTGCCGTCCGTGTTCGTGGCATGTGGGTTCATACATAGTTTCGCGAATACCTGTTGGACATCCCCTTTTATAATGAACACAGTTTTTATAATGCAAAATGACTTTCTTTTTTTCTGGAATAATGGCATTTACATTTTGTAATCTTATTAAAATATGTTATTTATTATATGGTTATTTGTTATATTCCTTAATGTATTCATAATTTTTATTAATAACAAAGCTAATTTATTGCAGAATATAATGTAGTCCTCCAGATGGTCAATATTGTTAAGGCAGTAGTGCCACAGCGATCTCGGATTGAAGGATCGCGAGTTAGTCTTGCTTCATGATTGTGCGTGTTGCCTATGTGAAATGTGCTTACGTGTCGCCTGTGTTTGGCGTCGGGAAGGACATCCGGCCCTAAAAACATCGCCAAATCTGTGTAATAAGGGTGTATGCGGAGATTAATAAAAAATTAGCCCGCACTGATTAGCGCCGACCCTGTAATAAAGGGAAAAGGCAAATTAATAATAATAGTAATAATAATAATAATAATAATAATAATAATAATAATAATAATAATAATAATAATAGTAATAAATTGCAGAATACTATGTGACTGGGCCTAATATCCCTAACCCATCGTAAGCCCTACATACTACGATATTCTTTTCACTCGTGGTACCAGCAAAGAGCAGTGCCGCTGATTCTGAAGCGAATCTGACCAGAATATTTAGGGTCCGAGTCCTAACAGTGCCAGAGTTCTCGACACTAGTTATGCAGCTAGGTCGATTTCAACTGCCGAGGTCCTTTGAGACACATGCGGCATTCGAGCGCTGTCTGATGGAGGAGACGATGGACGCTGCTGGAGTCGAAGAGCGAAAGCGGTATCGCGCACCGCGTACTCGCGCGTCGTCTCGTGCGTCGCTGGACAAAGTTGCTGCGCGTCGTCGCTCAAACTCTCGTGGCTATCTCGCGACTGTCCGGTCTGGAAGGGCATCGTTCCCAACAGCTTCCACCAATTCCCTGCAACATTGTAGATCATTTCTTCAACAGGGAACGGCTATCTTGAACGGAGCTACATTCTTCTCGTACAGAAGTAGTTACACAACAGATTTAACATTGCTTTCTGTGCTAATAGAGACACTCAAAGTGTTTTTGAACACACACTAATACTGCATTTCTTTCACGCAACAAATAAAGTTATGTGATTCAATTATATTTATTTTCGAAACAAACATATTTTTCATGACATATTTTCTAATCCTAGTATATGAAATAAAATTAGAAATGACAAATATTGCAGAAAGAACACTGGTGGTTCATCAATAGGTGAAGAATGGACGCAAAACCCTAAGAAAAGGACCACGTTCTACCCTCTCCTCTTCAATGCATAACAGTACCACACATGACGGGAAACCGCTTGGGAGCTTAGACTGTTTCCCGAAGGGGGGTGCCCCGCTGGGTGAAGGTATTGGACGGAAGAACGACTTGTAGGTCGGCGGCGGGTCTCGCCATTCAGCGGGGAAAAGCACCGCCGCATCTGATATAAAACACTCACTATACTAACGGAACTCATGTCCATAGCTATCGTCCCCGGAAACATATATTGAATGCGATGTAGTATTGAAAGAAAGAAATAGTCATTTCATACAGGTGCGGAATATTATTTCACAAACAAACATTTGCTCAAGTAATATAACGATCAATTCAACTCTCATGGTATTGAATTGAATTGAATTAATGCCTTATTTTACGTGGCGAGACTCGGGCAACGAAACAGGCGATTTGAAATTTAGCTCAGCGGCGTCATTTAGGCTTGAGGATTTTTTATATGTAAGTAAATCTTCTAGCATGGGACTGCCGGCTTTACTTCCCATCCGAAGGGAGGCGTACGAAGGTTTTCTTCGCCCTTAAAAAGGCCTCGATCGGGTTCGAACCCGCTAACTTGGGTATAACAGCCCGATACGCTAACCGTCACGCCATCGCCGCCGCCGTATGTTTTATTCGGGAAGTATTTCTCCCAGTCAACTCCTTCCTATTAACGAGTGAAACCGTGCCCTACTACTAGTATCTATTCCACACTAGATATGCGAGCTTTAAGAGCCACTGTAACTTTGTAGTCTCCTGCGGACTTCGAATCCGCATACAATTATTTTCCCTTTCCTTTTAATATGTTTGATCTTAGGAATCAAGTGCTTTCAGTTCCTTCCTATTAACTTTTTCATACGTCTTTTGCTTCAATTTGAGCAGGGTAGTGGTAATAGAGCTATCAGTGATTGCTGACTTTCAGTCTGACGAGATTACTGGCATTTCATCTCATGCTCAGAATCAGGTACACAAGTTAAGTGAATGGAATGTGTAAACTTGAAGTGGTGTACCGTTTTACGTACATTTTCAATCTTGCCCGACTTTTCAAAAATATTATAGCTAAGAAATTCACAAAAATGGTGTAGAAACAATATAAAATTTCTCGACAAGTATTTTCTTTCTCCACTGGATGGTGAGTAGTAGTGGAGTTTGATGATCAGATGGAAGAGCAGGCCTAAGGACCTGCTCCCGCCACGTAAACTAAGGCATCATTAAATTTGAGTAATATACCTTGCTTCTTCCGCAGATCACGCGTGGACTCTCAGGCTGACAATTAAAAATATAACGCGACTGTTGCTTGGCTAAAAACAAGCAAGTGCATTGCGTTCTGTGGGTTACGCGTCGTTTGCAACGCAGACCGAACCGGCACTTACGCTCGCTGACTGTCTGTGCACGCTCCGCCCTGGCTGCGCACAAAACGTTCGATCCGAGGCCAACGCAGCAATTTCAACGCGCGCTCATGAGCGTAACGAGTGTCGTTCGAAATTTCTCGCTTGTACTGAACTTCACCTCACCCTCACCTGTTAATATTGATGAAGTGGACCCACGAGAACGAGTGAAATTCCGAACTTTGCAAGTTATTGTTTCTTAAATGTAAAGTTACTTTCGCACTGGAATTCGCAATATTTTTTTTGAAAACCCGCAGTACAAAATGAGGGAAGCTTCCAAAAATGTAATAGAATGTCAGAAAAAGTATCATTGTGAACGTTTCTCACTAGAAACTCCGTGTTCCTTTAGAAATATATAACCCAGTTTTATGGGCCTATCGTTTCCCAGTTACGTATGATGATAAAATATGTATCTGTTTTTACGTGTGTTCTGGGTTGCATGTGCGCAAGATTTTTTCTCATAATTTGTGAACTTATTCGACGTTTCGACTTAGATTTTTATGATGCAAGCCTAAGGGGTAATTTCGCATCCCACTGATGCACGCTTATGAGGTTGAGAATATTTTCTTGTAAACGGTACGAAATTTGCATCTTTCTTTAGTGTTTTGTGTAGAGAGAACGTATTGAATGTAGAGTTTTCTGCAGGTATTAACGCATCAAAGAATTACAAATAAAACATTTAACTTTCAAAACTTACAGATGCAAATCTCATTATCATTGATCTCTCTTTAAATGAGGTCACAGACGTTGGTATGACCTATTTGAATGTACTTTGGCACAACAGATCTTTACGAGCTAAGGCCTACCAGCAAAGTCCCGGCCTTGCGGCCATGGGTTAAAGAATACGTGTGGTTAGCACACAGCCATCCCTACGCTGCATTTTGGTCTTCACAACCACAGAAGTGAGCTTTCTCACCTTCACACAGCAGCAGACACTGGAACATTACAGAGAGAGGGCACATTTAATTTTAACATTAATTGTAAGGGCATAATTTTAATTTAAACGTGCACGCTAACCCACAAGCCACTAAAGGCTACCGGTATGACCTATTTGTTGCATAATTATTGTAAACGTTGTTTTAAAAGAACAACACACGAAAGTTGGCGTAAAGCATTGAGAATTCATTGTTATTTGTGATATCGATATGATAATCTTTTCTCAAGATCTTCAGCAAGTTAAGTCGATAAAATGAATATAAGATATCAAACAAAATATATTTCACTACTCTCTCACTGTACTCTTTGGAACACTATAATGTACTTCCTTAGCATTCACAATTTACCGAAGAGAAGATGAATGAACCAATAAGGAAACGCAACGGAAGGAAAGTTCTAATGCTTGAAGAAGAGGAAGAAATAGTGGAAGAAGGAGGAAGAGAAGCAGAAGAAGAAAAAGAAAAAGAAGAAGAAGAAGAAGAAGAAGAAGAAGAAGAAGAAGAAGAAGAAGAAGAAGAAGAAGAAGAAGAAGAAGAAGAAGAAGAAGAAGAAGAAGAAGAAGAAGAAAGAAGCATTCACAATTTCTCAAACGAGTTAATTATGTGAACGCAAACGTTTGATGATTCAACATATTTAGCATTTCGTATCTACAACACTGGCGTCTTATTATTATTATTATTATTATTATTATTATTATTATTATTATTATTATTATTATTATTATTCCTTTATTCAGCTGTATTGACTTATGTTTTTCTATGTTTGGCAAACATATGACTAGCAAGGAAAACTAGTGGGAATGCGCGTCATTGTGAAACATACAGTCTTCTTAGCGTTATTGCTCACCCATAACTCAGATTTTTTAAAAGTTTATCGCAATTTAAAGATCTGCAATTTAATGAAGTTATGCAAAACGCACCCAAGACTCAAGAATCGTGAATAACATTGTTGGTAAATTGGAACACATCTTAAAATTTCCAGCAGCAAGGATGCACACGTAAACTTGGATAAATGTGAGATGTGGCTTCCAGAAAGTTAGAAAAGTTCTACATATTCACTATATTAAAAATAGAAAACCATCCAAATGTTGTTGAATGTCTTCCAGTAAAAGATTAATGAAATGAGGGAGGTAAGCACATTCTGGAACAATCCTTATTGACTGTGAACACAGTTCAACACGATTCTGGAAATGTAATGAAAATATTGTGTATATTCCCATATCTGTGCACGTATGTTGTAGAAAAATATTCAAAGACATTTTGCAGTCAACTTTCCTTAAAATTGTAATGCATCACATAATTATAATCACCAGAATTTCTTTGTGAAAGGACGTACTGGTTAGACGATTGCTGAATTTCATGTTTACGTACACCTCAACTATACATAAAAAAGAATCATTTTCAACACATTATTCGAACCTGACAAAACTCGTTATTTTTGCGTCTCCAATTACAACCTTACACTCACATATTCTTTTTAAGAGGAAATGAACGCTTTCAATAGATTAATTACAACGTTCACAATAAAATAATAATGAAGAAATAATAGCAGATACGCGTTCGCTTAACGTATTATTAACTTATTGTATTAAAATTTAGTGTTTGTTTTATAAAACAGGTCTATAATAGAAAGCGATTAAATATCTGAAGCTTAAGACCTTTCATTTAAAGCAAAGAAATCACGAAGTTGGTTGAGTGAAAATCACAAACTTAATTCCAAACTGGAACTCTGTAGCGTTTTATATAAAAAATTGACAACTTTATAATGTCTGAGGTTTTAATGAATTCGGAACTTAAGCACACTTGTACTTTCTAGTATTTTAACGAAAAAATCAAGAACAATGTTTTAGACATTTCCCAGTAAATATTTAAAATGTCACAGAGGCTTCACGAAAAGAACCCCCCAAAATTAAAATATCATAATGATCTTCGGAACGACATACCTAGATCTTATTCTTGACGTATTTATCATGTTGCAGCTCAGAATCTTATAATTTAACAGCCTTTTGCGCCACACCTCAATCCATTCATATATACAATTCGGTTTAGTGGTACAAAATTGCATGTCTCTCCTCTCTGTCTGCCCCAATCGTATACATTTTTGAAGAGCATCTTAATTCTGACGTGTGTGAGTAGTAACAGCTGAAACTAACCCTACACACGGATTTTACGACTTATGTTCGAAATCATATTGTTGAGGGGATTGCCATACTTTTCTTCCCTGAACTATAGTTCAGGAAGAAAAAGTTTAAATCTTAAAAAATTAAAAAACACAAAAGATGTTCAACAAGAATTTTGTAATTTTATGTTACTTCGATTTGCATCTGTATGTAATATCCTCCTCTTTCGTGGGGAAATTAATGACCACCCACAGAATATTTACAAATACAACACGTTGTAAAATCTTGAAGTACAAGCGAGAAACGTGTGCTATTCTTTGGAAAACTTTGCTTCGTATGTTAGAAATTACTGAATGTTGCTCTGCATAATGCTAACTGCTACATAAAACACTCGATATTCTTCAATTTTCTCGACTATGAAGTTTGCTAGCGTCGGTTGTTTTGTTAATACCCTATCTCGGAACGTTTCTGTCTACTGGCTCTTCGCGTTTGACTTCAATTCCAGTTTTGTCGGGGCGTTATTCTCGTTACACTCAGATGTAAAGTACTTTCCAGCCAACGAAAACTCTTGTGGCGCTTCCATCTAAAATTCCAGTTATTGCAATTCCTTCCTTTACGTCCGACGCTTTCAAGCGCTTCGGAGGCTCACTGGAGCTCCAAGCAGTGTTTATACGCCGTAAATGCTAGACGCGGCGAGTGTTTACCCAGCAGAGCGAGGCATAATATTTGCTGCCTCGTCCTGGCGGAATCGCGCGGCGCCGCGCGGGGCAGCCTGCAGGAAGGCACACGCACTCACAGCCTCCCCTGCGACCTGACCACCCCCGCCGTCTCCTCCATCTCAGAGTTTGCTAGTCACCCCCGCAACACACGACACCCTCGGCCTTCCGGACACACTCGCTGCTCTAGGCACGTGCTCACCGTTCTCATTCAGCGCCGTCCACATTCTCCGTCCTCACTCCTCGCAGTCCTCACTCCCCGCCGTCCTCACTCCTCGCCGTCCCCACTCCTCGCCGTCCTCACTCCCCGCCGTCCTCACTTCCCGCCGTCCTCACTCCCCGCCGTTCTCATTCCCCGCTGTTTCACTCCCCGCCGTCCTCACTCCTCGCAGTCCTCACTCCCCGCCGTCCTCACTCCTCGCCGTCCTCACTCCTCGCCGTCCCCACTCCTCGCCGTCCTCACTCCCCGCCGTCCTCACTTCCCGCCGTCCTCACTTCCCGCCGTCCTCACTCCCCGCCGTCCTCACTCCCCGCCGTCCTCACTCCCCGCCGTCCTCACTCCCCGCCGTCCTCACTCCCCGCCGTCCTCACTCCCCGCCGTCCTCACTCCCCGCCGTCCTCACTCCCCGCCGTCCTCACTCCCCGCCGTCCTCACTCCCCGCCGTCCTCACTCCCCGCCGTCCTCACTCCCCGCCGTCCTCACTCCCCGCCGTCCTCACTCCCCGCCGTCCTCACTCCCCGCCATTCCAATAACCCGCAGTTCTGATTTTCCGCTGTTCTCAGCCCTCGCCATCCCTAGTCCCCGCTGTACTCATTGCCTGCCGTCCTCATTTCCCGCTGTTTTCAGTTCTCATTGTCTGCGTCTCCTCGTTTTAGACCCCCCCCCCAACTTCGGTCCCAGCCGTCTTTAGTTCCCGCCGTCTTCAATCCCCCCCCCCCATCCTTGTCGGTAGTTCTACGTTCGCCATCGAAAACACTGTCAATTCCGGTCAATCTCCGTCTTCATTCTCTGATGCCTCAGCTCTCCTGACGTCCCCACCTATTTCATAATCTTCATACGTATTCTTTATACCGTTCCAAACTCTTCACTTCATCTCTTCCGCCGACCCTGACCACCCAGCCATCTCACAGCCTTTGCCTCCCTCGCGATTACTTCCAAAGTCCTCGCTGTCAACGTGCTTCACCTCAGCATCTGTCTCCACATCCTCCTCCTCCTCCTCTTCCTCCTCCTACTTTTAATCCTGGGCCTCCTCCTTTGCCGCCACTATCGCCTCATTCTCAACTCCCACCAGTCCTCTTTTGCCTCATCCACGTTCTGTGACGCATCCATCTCCGCCTCCGCCTCCTCCTCCTCCTCCTCAGTATCCTCCTCCGCTTCTGACTCCGCCTTCTCTTTTACTCGTCCGTCCTCTTCTTTGTCCTCCTCCCCATTTTCCTACACTGTCTCATTTCCATCCGCCTGCTCTTCTTCTCTCCCCCTTTCACCTCGGCCTTGTCCGCCGCCTCTTCCTCAGCGTAATCCTCTGTTTCTTCTTCTACGTCCTACTCCTCCTCCGCATTCTTCTCCGCCCGTTCTTCGCCTCCTCCACCTTCGCATCCTCCTCCTCTGCCATCTCCTCTGTCTTTCTCTACCTCCTCCTTCGCCTACTCCTCTACCTCGTCTGCCTGCGATTTCTCCTAATCCGCCTTCTCCTCCTACATCGCCGCGTCCGTCTTCTACCCCCCCACCTATTTCTCCATCTCATCCTTCTCTACCACCACATTCCCTCCTTTTCCAATTGTTCCTCCTCCATCTCTAACACCACCTACTCCTCCTTCTCCTCTACCAACACCACCAACCCTTCCTCCATTGCCGCTGCCGCTGCCGTTGTTTCCATGGGAAAATGCTTTTAAATGGCGCGAGGCAAAGCGCGTGGTCTCGAGAGCGACACGGGACTTTCTCGAAAGAAAGGCCGACCGCTGCGGAGCAGATTTGATCTCGACCTTGTTGGCAGCAGCGCGGCGCGACGCCGGAATACAATAGCCCGGGAAATGAAACGGATAGGGTTGCGAAAGATTTCGGTGAGAGGACTATTCATTAAGCGAGATTTTAGAAAGCCTTTTGTTTACAATGCGCTTATCTCCTGCGCTATCTGACGGCAATCGATGAATCGATTCCTTGTCTCGAGGGAGCGTTGCCGAACTGCCGGCTTAATGGAAGTAGGAGGTTATCTCTAGCGCCTACACGGGTTTGAATGTGCTGAAAGTATTGTTGGAGATACGCACGTGTTTGTTAATGCTGAAAATTGAGAGAATATTGTGCGAGGACAGAATTCGGAATGTGAATTGATATTGAATGATGAGTTGCATGAAATTTAGAAATTAAATTAACGTATTTTTGTCAGAAAACACCTTTTTTATGTGCGAGAATTCAAAACAGTAGGAATTAAGTCGTTGTTTAAAAATAGCAATACTCGTAATCCAGTGAATGATGGAGCTATATTCCTACCAACTGGAGTTTCCCCAATTATTATGGAACTTTTTTCTACAATAGTTTCAAACAATTTCTCAATAAAAATAATGTGACTCAAATACAGATCTTGGCTTCAGGAGTGAATATAGAACTATAGGCACAGTCATCTTCATTGTATTTTATATGAAGTGTACTTATATTGGATGAGGAGAAAATAACCATTCGGTTTTTAATTTGTGAAAACTTTTTTACATTATTGATCGTAAAAATGCATAAAATCATATTTGTCAAAGCAAATAAAAATGTCACTCTCCAATATTACTTCTTATAAAAGAATGTATAATTCCATGAAAGTGATGTAGAATACACGATTCTGTTTTCTTCCTTCACTCAGGATTGTTGGTTGCATTAGACATAATTGCTTGTAATAATCTCAATTAGTAATATACTCACTAAATACGATTATATCTGTATATTCATTATATATCTACGATTATAATTGTATATCATTAGCCTATACATCATTAATTATTATTTGGACCAATTGTTATCACAATCATAACTGCACTAGGAATTAAAATTGCAAAATTAATGCAATTATGAACAAACGATTTGAATGAGAGAATTTGAGACAAACGATATCAATTATTCATTCAATAAGTATGTTTTCAACATTATAAAAATAACAAGACGCCTTCACAATAATTCCAGTGGCGCAAGTCACCTGCGAGGAACGATACTGCGAGTATTTCTAAGAAGTTGGCCCTGCGCTATTGACTTGGGGACATTTTCAATGCTCTGACCTTCCGAGAAGTGCTAATAAATTGGATTCACGCTTCACAATTCTTGTACTGAGCTACGTGTTCTCGCTACCGTCCACGAGCTTTAACTGGAAGCTGCCTTTCACGAACAACGTGAAATGCGAATGGGGGAGATCGGGAATGCGCTGTGCCTCGCTGGTGGCTTGTTGAAGAACTCTACTAACTGAATGCCCGGCCTAATAAAATGTTCCATGAATCATGGTTCTAATCAGAACTCAAATTTAAACCCGACCAAGTGGTTATGTCGGTCCCAGAAGGCGAAAATAGGATATCCAAAACTGTTAACATTAGGCGCACAAGTGGTACAAAAATTCAAACATTCCCAATAGCACAATTCATATCTGCAGCGGAACATTATACATGTTTGCAGAGCAGAATTACACGACGACAACAATTAACGTAGCTAAAATCGTTGAGGTGATGTATGTATAGAAGTTTATGTTCCATGAAAGGCAGGCTTCCGAAAATATTTTTGAGAAGTTATTTCTTTAATTAAAAAAATCTGTTTTAATTGAGTGTATATCATAAACATTGAATTTATTTATTACGGTCAATTTGATTTCTATTTATAAAAAATTAAAAATAAAAACTTATATTTCATTAAAATTTCTACTAATACTACTTTTCCTACTTGAAAATGTTTTCATTTAAACGAGACATTTAGAATATATTTTACAAACAGGTCATTTCTTAATATCGAATAAATCCAGTGGTAATAATTAATTTTAGAGCAATTTCATAAATATTCCTAGGGAGGCGAGTTCACGCCCAGTAGGGCAACGCGTTTAGAGGCCATTCGCACACTATGTTCACATATTTGATTTTATCTCTCCATCTTTACACCTTCCTCTAACACTGACAAACAATTCTTCTCAGGTTCATTTTTTCTACTGACTCCCCACTTGTATAAAAGTGACTTTATTAACAATTAGGTGAATTTTCTTACAGATTCTAAAACAATTGAACCACGAGATATATTCATTTTTAATTCGAAGTTAATAATATAATAATCATAACAAATATGACGTTTATATCGAACATTTCTGGTATATTTCCGAGTGAAGAACCGATGACGGAATTTTTCTGAGAATTTCCAGTTCATGGGTGGTAATTATTAACACAATTTACAAATGAAATTACCTTCAGAGGAGATTCAGAAAATGCAAAATATTAATTTTAGTTATAATTTTCGCGATTTCAGTATTCACCACCTCCTTGATAGCCACACTGAATTGCAACTTATTGTTAGTCAGTAGGGAGGAATGGTAAGAAATATTAGATAGAATAAAATAGATACATCACCCTTATTGCGTCATTTTAGATTTATTGTTAAACACTACTAATGATAATTGTACGTCTTGAATTCTCTTAGAAATAATTCGACAACGAGTAAAATTAATCAACATCCTGGCTTCCTCGTATGCTTTTGTCACATTTGTGGGAACCCCCCCCTTCCAAAAATGTGATAGATTCTTTTGAATTGAGCCCTTAGTACTTGTAATCCTTTTACTACCATTTTCGGCCATTTTTGAGATGAATGTTTTTTATTGTTATGTCATTGAAGTTTGATTTACTGTGGTGGTCTTTGGTGGAATGAGAAACGGGAGAACCCCGAGACAACCTGCGACAAACCCTCAGGGGAGCCTAGAGAAAACCAGGGACCTCAGGTAGTTGAACCATGGGGCCCCCTCATTTCAAAGAAAAATATTCCCTCGTCCCCCAATTCATGAAAAGAATTCATGTTTCCATGCATCAGAAATAACTTGAAGTGTTAAAGTTGTATTAGAGACACACTTTTAATTTCTTTTTAAAGAAAAAATATTGGGGGCCCCTATTAAGTCGGGGTCTGAGGCTAGTAGCGCCAGCTGCCCGCCCCTCTTATTGTCGCCCCTGCATAACGTGTTCCACCAACGTAGTTCAACATTTCTACCCGGGTATACTGAGATCAAAGGTGAGCGGTCTCACCACTACACCACAGATTGCCACTATGTCATCCGATTTGTCATATCGCTTTGTGTGTTCCACAAAGTCTCGTTCTTCTCAACGCCGACCGCAGACTCAGCTGAGCTCATCGTCACCATCGCTCCCCGAGAAAACTTGCGGGGATGGGCTCACAGGTACACCAGCGATTGCGTGTTGTTTATTTTAGGTTTCAACTTTTTAGGAAGCTGAAAGTCATTGCTTTTGTTTCAGATGTGCATTTTGTTTCAAATATATCACAAGTGTTGGTTATAATTTCAAGTTCAGTTACAGTCTTTGGGTCTGAGGTTATGTCTTAGGCACTATTCACTCGACTGAACTTAATATTGAAAATACAGTTTGGAAACATTTATAGTATTGTAAGTCTTAGTTTAATGTATATTTAATACATTACTATTTTTACATAATATGGCTATTTTTACATAAAAGTGTGATATGTTTTTGACATTGAATATAAATATTGATGTGGGAAATTCGTTTATTTTTTCATATGTAGAGTAACAAATTGAATATTGTTTTTGTTTAAATTAATGCTGATGGATATTATTATTTTTGTATATTTATTGACTTATCAAAATCGTCAAAAAATTAATAAAATCAAGATTTTAACGCTCTGCTTTAGAGGCCGGCCGCCGCCTCCTTAGTAATGTGTGAGACATTTCACACCTTCGTATTGCTAGGGCTATGCGTTTTCGGGAGCGTGAACAAGTATTGCTTTGTTCCCGTAGTTTAGTGCTTGTTATGTCTCGGAATGTGACGGTGTCGTAACTGGAACTTGCGATCCGGTGCCGACCTGCACGTCGGCTAGAGAACTACTCCTGGCAAGTATCTTCCTCAATAGAAGCTTCCCGAATGGTGTATAGTTGTATTCTTGTAATTGTGTGTGTATGTGTGTGTGTGTGTGTGTGCAAGGGGAAAAGAGAAGAGATTATAAAGATGAGAAACGAAAGATCGGTCCGTGATCGTACTGTGCAGAGCTACTGCTGCGGCATTCGCCTGGTATTAATGGGAGAAACCTCAGATCAGAGCAGCGAGTCGCTGGAATTCTCCTCCAGAGAGTGGTTGACTTCGTAGAATCTACTTAGCTCGTGTCGAAAGCATAGACTCGATTCCTAGGACCTCCAGGTTGGCGTCTCTGCAGAGGCGACGTGGATGCTGCCGCGGAGCCATCCCAGCCAGCATATCGCGTGTTGCCCGCGTCGCGTATCGCTTTGTGTGTTGAGCAGCGCGGCGCGGCGCGGCGCGGCGCCGCGTTCCCAGCGCCGACCGCAGGCGCGGCGAGGCTCATCTTGGGGGTTGCGCGGACCGTGACGCTCGTCGGTTTTGCTTCCCGGCCTCCGCCGCCGCCGCCGCCGCCGCTGGCTCATTTTCTATTATTTCACGCAGGTTTGCGGCATGAGCGCGCGCGCGTTGGCGGGGAGGGGGTGGTGGGAGAGGGGAGGGGAAGGGGAGGGGGAGGGGACGGGGAGGCCAACCGCCCTCAGGCGCCGGCGAGTGGCAAGCTATTTCCAGCTTTCTGTGAAGAGCTAAAGTAACCGATGCGCTGCCACAGTAGGGAGAAATGGTGTTGTTCGTGCGCCTAGTGTGCTGGGATTGTGGGTGCTACGTCGTGAAGTTATTTGGAAGGGAAGGGTTTCATCCGCAGAAGAAACGTTTACGCGGGAACAAAAAAATAAGCGCGGGAACAAAAGCGGGCCAAAGCAACTGAGCGCGGGAACAAAAAAATATGCTTCTATGTGCAGTTGAGTCTGGCTTGGGAACTATTTTTAGGAATTGTTTGGCAGTGAAAATACTTTTTTTCTAAAGATATTTCTTCACTTATCTCATAGAAGATATTTTTATAATAGTATTTAAATTTTTATATTAAGTCCTTTCTCGTATTCTCCCACAATACCTGCTCTTACGAGATTGCGATCCAGGTTCTCTAAGAGAAACGAAGAGAATGCTTTGAAAGTGAAGAAAATTTGACGGCCGTTCCAAGTATCAAATTATTATTTCAGGTGAATTTTTGAACAAAGAAAGCATTGTGAAGCATTTGAAATATTTTCTAAAAGTACGAGTATGTTATTAAGGTTCTCTCGTAAATACAACAACTTTGTAAACTAGTATATGATACTCTGTGCTTTCGACTGCATGAAATGTGATAACAAGAATGCGAATTTTTGATTTACAAAAATTTAATAACTGGGAACATTTCTAGACAAACGATACAACAGAAAATTAAGCTTATCAAATAAAGTAATGAAAGTTATGAGGATTACCTATATTTCGTGACCTTTTGGTACTATTTTCATAAAAGAAATAAGAATATTTTTTTAATTAAAAGGTAACCATTTTTTCACAACTGAACAAAAATTTTTTCTTCTCTGCATTTACAGGCAAACCCGTAACCGGCCGTGAAACCGAAAAAAGATGCTCACAGTGTTAACACATGACCTCGCAACGAAGTAGGAAGTAAATTCCTAACGTGGTAGAGCTCACTTCATTCTTCACAGGTCGTTCTGGTGGTTTTATGAGCATCTTGAGTGAAATTCGTTTACAGTCGGAATAGAACACCTCCGAACGTGCGCGCTTTGTGCCCGAGATGAGCTCCTCGACACGCTGAGTGCTGCTGCTCTGACATGTAACGCAAGAGAAAGACCGGTTGATTTCATTGTTACACAAAACTCTAATGCGAAGCCGTTCACCCCTACTATCTATTTCTATTAACTCAATTATTTCCATTCTAGTTATTACACGTGTGGTAGTCAAATACACGGAATATCATTTATATTAATTTGTACTCATTATAAGGGGAACTTGTGAACATTTTCATATTTCGAAAAATGAATGAATGAATGAGAATGAATCGGTTGTGATTGGTTAATATTTCTTTTGTCAGACATACTTCTAGAATAGTTTCGGGACACTTGAAACTGCTCTCAAATTATCTCATTTCATAATATTAATTTGGTGTCTCTTAGAGAAACTATAACAGTAATACCTGATCAGAGCGCATTTTCGAATGAGCATATATCTTGGGAGCGAATGATAAACTACACATTTTAATAATCATCTAGTCTGAGTTATGTGAAGAAATATCTGTAGATAATAAAATATTTTCACAGGCAAATATTTCTTAAAAATAGTTCACAAGGCAGCAAATAGAGATGCAGTTTTTGTTACCATGGGATAATACCCTTTTCTGCTCAGAATCAAATCCTTCTCTCCTAAATAACTTCATAACATTTTGCAGCCTCTTGCATCTGAATTCGACTTAGCCATCTTGCTCGTGTCGAAAGTAGGTATTTAATAAAAATGTTCAGCTCGTGTTCCCACAGAATCTCTGTCTGGTTGAGTTCAACCACGTCCAAAAGTGTACTAGTTCCGTTTCTCCGAATGTCGAGTCCTTTATCCCACAGAATCCCTGATTGCGAACTGTGCGGGTGGATAGTTCCAAGAAAAGGACCCGAAATAAAATGTTAACACGACACCGTCATTCCAAGGTTCGGATTCCTGTTTCCACTAAATCCTAGTTGGTATGAGCTTTGCTTTGGCTCCAAAACTAAAGCTTGTTGTATTCAACCAGAACCGAAATTTTATATTCTCTAATGTCCTCCCTTGTACCCAAAGATCGCCATTTCCCTTTACTGTACGGGCGCGGCTCTGGAGTATTTTAAAGAAATGTATGATTGAGTTCATTCCCGAAATTTTAACTGATCCCATCGGAATGACTATTCTTCTCCCCCTCCAAATCACCGTTCCAATAAACGGGCGCTGCTTTGACGAATTTTTAGGAAAATGTTGATTGAGTTCGACCTGAAACAGAATTTGAACTGCTCATTGTTCTTCCGAACGTCCATCATTGTCCCCGAATACCGCCGTTTCGCGTTCCGTACAGGCACTGCTTGGCGTACTTTAAAGAAAACGTTTATGCAGAAACGAAATTTGGACTAATGGACGTTCCTCTAAAGGTTTATTATTGATTCACAGGATCGGGCGCTGCTTTGGCGTATTTTCAAAAATGCGCTGGTTGTGTTCAACGTGAAACGGAATTTGGACTGCTCACTGTTCCTTCCAACGTCCATCATTGTCCCCGAAAACCGCCGTTTCGCGTTCCGTACAGGCACTGTTTGGCGTACTTTACAGAAAACGCTGGTTGTGTTCATCCAGAAACGAAATTTGGACTGCTCGCCGTTACTCTCAATGTTCTAGCACGGGCGCTGCTTGGCGTGTGGTCAAGAAAGCGCTGGTTGTGTTCAATCTGAACCGAAATGTGGACTGTGCACCGACCGCCCACCATTGTCCGCCAGGATCGCCGTTTCGCGTGCTGTGCTGCGCGGGCGCGTTCCGAGAAAACGTCCGGTGGTGGCGCCGCACTTTATGGCCCGTGACGAGCGGCGGCAGGGGCCGGGGGAAGGGGGGGGGGGGGCTGCGTCGACGCCGCCCGCCGTTTATGACGAGACTCTGAAAGATCGCCGCGCCGCGCCGCTCAACATCGTTGCATACTGGGAGCCCTTGGGACTTCCTTTTTATGATGCGGAGTTAGAGTCGTCTACCCTATGCCCTGTTCGATTCGCTGTGACCCGTCTACCCTGCGCAATAACTAGAGATCGGGTTTGAGTTTTGGGGATGCCGTCCCCGAGGGCGTTGGTGATTCTATTAGTTTCTACGAAGATGAGAAGCATAGGCTCGGTGAGCACATTTCGTCCTTCACTGCTCATCTCTCTGGGTCTTTTTTGTGTTCCCCATTGATGAGTGAAATCTCTTGATATTTATGTTTTAAAAATTTGATTTTTTTCGAAGATAAACTCCCCAATTCTGTTATATATTCCTCTCTATGGGACCGAGTTTTGTTTCAGGGTTGACTCTCCAATAGGGAGTGGGTTACGCTGTCTATCACTTTGAGGATAAGATTATATTTTCTGACCGTATTCCACCAATCACTGCTTTTCTCTGTGGTCTGCTTTCTGAGTACTCCGCAATTCCAATTTTCCGGACTTTCTGGGAGTCCTGTGACCTCCATTTTATTTTTTCCTGACACGTCCGATAATGATATTCTGTCTCTTCGTTGACCAATTGGTTTTGTTTTGGGGGTTGCATTTTTTTAGGATGGTTGGTTCACCTCACGTGCTTCCTCTTACCCATTCGCTCTTGCTTTGTCAGTTTCTTATGCTTTACCATATCCCAGACTTCACTGCTATTGGATTCTTGAGCGTAAAGTGTTACGATCATAAAGGGGAACGGAAGTATCACTAAACCTCCTTGGTCGAAGATGTGTAGCTGAGAAACTCTAGAGCAAACGCTTCAGAATTTGCTTTTTGAAACACGATCGTACTCAAATCTAAACGCTGTTCCAAACTTGCAATACCTAAGCATATCGGTGATGCCCGTGCAAGTCAAGAAAGATTTAAACAAATTGGAGTGAAGAATAGAATTAGTGAAAAATTTATGTTGATTTGAAACTGACATAAAACGCGTCTTTAGAAAATGTCCCAGCCCTGTTTAGGAAATAGAGACATCAAGAGACGTCATGAAGTCTTATGTATCTGGAGAAATGTTGAGAGCATCAAGTTTCATATGTGTTTTACGTAGGTTAAAAGTAGCGAATATTACAGACCAAAGGAATGACAAAATTAGCTTCACTAATCATATCAGTTTGAATTTAGTTCATGGATTCGGTTCGCAAAACAGAAACTTACATCTCATATGTGTAACCAACTTGCGCTCAAGTGACAGTGTTGCTTTACAAGAAACTTTTATGTCGTTTTGGTCTCCCGTCATGCGGTAAACATTCCATTCATCAGCATTTAGTGACTTCCTTAATAATATGGTATGTTTGTGTACGCAATTGTATATTCTTAATCAGGTCTTCTGCGTTCATCAGTGGAATGCCGACGAACAAAAAACGCAATTTAAAACATTGGAAACGATAAATTTGCAAACCGCGGTCTAGAAAAAATGTGCTTGCAGTGCACACAACTAATAAACATACTTCAAAATACGTTAATTTCGAACTTATTATCCGTGCCCATATCTCAGTATAACTTTCAGGAAAATTAGGTAAGAGGTAAACTTAATTAAAGAAAGTAAATTTCATGGTGAGGTTAGTGCAATATAATTTATTTAATTTTAATAGATTTAAACAGAGAGTTTTTTACAAAGGTTTATTTTGTGTGTTTAAGATTGTGTGAACCTTTTTAAAAACCATTGGTAATTAGCAACTTTGTACTAATGTGTATGTAAAACTTCTAGTGACTGACACAAAAGAGATTTTCTGAGTTTTTGAGATTTGAATTTTAAATGAACAATTTCTGTATACAGTTCGATTTTTTAATTACACCAAAGGCAATATTCATTCTATTCACAACCTTAATTTTGTGATCTTCGTTTTCCTCATTTTTCTCCGCTATTCTTCCCTCTTCGAACCCCTCTCTCTCACTCTCTCTCTCTCTCACTCTCTCTCTCTCTCTCACACACACACACACACACTTTTGTTCTCTTCTCTCTTGCCCACTTTTCTCTCATTCTCTCTCTTCTCTTTATCTCCTCGCTTCTGCTTTCTCGTTTCTGTTCTGTTTACTACGGATTTATCTTCTCTCTCGTTCATCTTTCCACCATCTCTTTTCTCATTCCCTCTTTCCCTCTATATTTATGTTTCCCACACGTAATTACAAGTAGATATATCTCGCACACGTGCCCAGCTTTATGGTCGCCCATGCCGCAGGATCCTTTCCGTTCCACGGCGCTCGAGTCACACTTTTTCATCTCACCCAGAACAATTTTTGATTCAAAAAAGGGCCCTGTGAGATCCGCTTCGAGAGGGGGCCTTACATAAGGAGCGCCGGCTTCTCGTCGCTACGGTCGGATGACGGGGCCAGGGCCAGGAGCAGGGTCGGGGGCGTGGGAGAGTCGAGGAGAGCAGAGCGCGTGCGGCAGATAGCCATCCCAAGCCGACGGAGGCCAGATACAGCTGGCGGAACGACGCAGTTCCGACAGAGATGTTCTGAAATTTAAACGTTTATTTGTAAGCTGTTCATAACCAGTGAATTTGCTAACATAATTAAAACTGATAAGATACTAATTAGTATCTTTCCATTAACACAGGTTTTACACGTATAGGAACAATTACTCTTCAAAATCTGTTAGTCAAATCCAGATCCCTGAGCTTTTTCAGACGTCTCATTTCTAAACTAGCAGAATGGTGGCTAAAATTTGTGTGAATTTCTTGCTTATGAAAATGTATACATATATCCCTCGAGTGGCTCAAGGACAGCGTGCGCTTTATGAGAGGCGGTCCCGAGTTCAATTCCGCCCGAAGCAAAAATTAAGCTGCAGCTTTCTAATACAGCTCGCCTCAGTTTCTACAGCCGCGTGATGAAACGCAGCTCACGCACGCCAAACAAGCTAGGGACGATGGTGAGAATACGTCATGCGTTCCACATGTCTCCCTTGCCCCCAGGCGTGAGTAATAAATAGGGCACGGATCGGGTAACACCGCTAGCTGGCAAAAGTCGGATTATTACGCCCCGAAATGCCAAATGCGTACACATGCCAATGCACAATCCATACACCTACATCTCGAAAACCCTCTCACCAGCGAAGGTGGTTTAGGGTATCAATTATTGATGACACCAGTCCCTCTGACCGGGTAGTCGTCGGGACTGAGTCCCTGCGGTGACAGAATGTTCAACTCTAGCTAGATTCTAGATCGAGTACAGCCGCCGTCTGGAGGAGAATTCTATGGCCGGCTGCTCTGATCGGCAAATGTCCGTGGATTCTCCGATCAGCACAGACGAATGCCTTTACGAAATGCTACGGACCACGCAAGATCTTTCCTTCCATTTCTTCTTCTATCCTCGCTTCTTACTTACACAAATACATTTAAATGCACTACACCACCGCACGTGCCGGGGGAGCAGTCGGAAGCTTTGGGCTTGTCCTGACTGTGGAGGTGCTCTCTGATGGCAGATACCTAATTGGGGAAATCCCTGCAAACCGACGTGTACGTCAGCGTTGGATCTCATCTTCCAGTGAGGGAAGAGCACCCCCCCTTCTCTTATAAAAAGGGCATTACACTTACGAAAGTAATGACATTAGCATTTGACGAGCTCGGAGTCACTATCTATCAATCAATCGAACAACCTCTCTCCTGTTCTTTCCCCTCCATGTTTTCCTTACATATAATGGAATCACTGTCTATCAATCAATCGAACAACCTCCTTTCTATTCTTTCCCCTCCATCCTTTCCTTATACATGATGGAATCACTATCTATCAATCAATCGAACAACCTCTCTCCTGTTCTTTCCCCTCCATGTTTTCCTTACACGTAATGGAATCACTGTCTATCAATCAATCGAACAACCTCCCTTCTATTCTTTCCCCTCCATCCTTTCCTTACACATGATGGAATCACTGTCTATCAATCAATCGAACAACCTCTCTCCTGTTCTTTCCCCTCCATGTTTTCCTTGCAGATGATGGAATCAATCAATCAATCGAACAACCTTTCTCCTGTTCTTTTCCCTCCACCTTTTCCCTACACTTGATGAAATCACTATCAATCAATCAATCAATCGAACGACCTCTTTCCTGTTCCTTCCTCTCCATCTTTTCCCTACATGTTATGTGCAGTACTAACAGCATGATTACTCTGCGCCGAGTGATTCCCCGAGCGCGCGAGGCCGAGTTCTGCACGCGCACCTCGTCCGGCAGCCGCTTCGCGCGCGCATTGTTTTCGGTTATGAGCCACGTGTTGCACAATGGGCGCGAGCGACGCTGCGGTTGAACGTGCGTGGTGGTTGGTAGTCGAGATACAACCGACTGCGATTGAGATGGGGAATCGGCAGATGGCTGCGCTGTCTGATTTCCTAGAATGCCATTTATCGACTGCAGACTTCGTGTTTCATGGGAGTTCGTCGAGAAGAAAGATGATGTGTAAGGAAACGCCTCAAATACATTAGAATTTGTGATTTATAAAGTGGAATTTAGTGAAGATTCTGGTAGGAAAATGTCTTGCGGGCCGGTTTCAGTCCAACGCTTTCTTCCATAAGATGGAGGTTTAAATGCGTATTTACGGTTATTATTTCACCACTATTTTTCGCACCGAAGATGTTGAGACCAAACATACACTTGTGATTAGTTTAATGTTTTCTTCTATTTAAAAGACACTATTTAATATAAATTCGTTTAAACAGAAAAAAAATTGCTCTCTCAATTCACATTGAAGTAGGAAGTCAAAGTACTGGAAGACAGTAAGATAGAAACATCCTCAGTTTACAGTGCTTCCGACTTACAAATTCAGTTCGCACACGAGTTCCATTTCTTAAAGTGTTCTAAAGTTTTCTAATTGTATTTAAAAGGAAATGTGCCAATCCCATCCGGCGGCCAAGATTAGAGCTGCTACTTACACGAAACTTCGTACTTGATACAAAATACGCAGGTTTTACTGTAACCGAACGTTCAAAAAGTATTTGCCCGTTGTATGAATACTGTTTAACCGTTTTTCGGACTCTGATCGCGTTTGCCTGGTCGTTTTTGGGCGCCATTTGGACGCTGTTGGTATTGCGAATAGACATTTTCCACCGACGTTTGGTCGCCATATGGATGCTGTTTGACTCTTTCTGGTCCCCTTTTTTCCTTTATTCGAACGACACTTGGACGTCCTGCATCTGTTCTGTTCTTGGCAATCTTCAGAAAAAAAATATTGCTGTTTAAACGCTATTTGGGCGTTAATCGTTTCCTGTTTGTCCGTCTAGTTGATCGCGGTTTGGCCTATTTTTGGCCACTGTTTGATAGTTGCTTGGATGTGGTTCTGACCCTATTTGGATGCTGTTCGGAAGTGCTCCGTTTAGTCGCTGTTCAATCCCTGTTTGCCTTTCTCTTTTTTTTATGTATTTGCTTTTAGTTATACAGCCTCTTTCGCAACGGGTTAGAATACTCGTACATTTGATACAGAGTTAATGAGTTGAGTGTGAATCCATTATTGCGTTAGAATTATTTCGAGGAGTTATCTGCGCGATGGGTGTAGGGTGGGTCCGCCCCTCTCATTGATCGCTGTTTGGGCGCGGGCGGCGGCGAGGGCAAGGTCGAGCGCCGGGCTTCCCCTGGAGGTGCGACGCCGCCGGAATGACTCCGCGTTCCGCTGTTTACCCGCGCGGCATGCCGCCGCACACGCCGCCCCCACCGCCGTACGCCGCCCCCACCCCACCGCCGCCTCGCTCCCATCCCGAGAATTATGTGCCTGCCTCTCAGCAAAAATGTTATATAAGGCTGAATGTAAAACGAAAATAAACAAGAAATTGTAATAAAAAGTAAAGAATCGTCTCTTATATTATTTCAGTAGAGGAGGAGGCGTGAGGCGCCGATCTTTGCGCCACCAATCTTTATAAATGAGGTCTCTACAGAAATAGAATTTCACGTAGGTGTGACGAATTGCACACTGACGTTGAGGATATGAAGGATTTGTTGGGGAAAAGCATAATATTAATGTAAAATATTCATGTAAAATGCAACCCGCAACACTCGGGCACAATTATTACAATCGTTTTAGTTAAGTAATTCATAATCTAAACGTTCTAGAGTCTTAAAATCTTGAATTTTGAGGTGAAAAGTATCAAAGAAATATTCCTCGCATCGCAATCAGACACGATTTTCTTGCGTGTTCTATTATATTTTTGCTCGTCCGGAGCTTCACGTTACCTCCCTACCTGTTTAAAGACGTGCAGAATCTGCAGTTCTATGTGTGTCGCGAATTCGCGATCTAGGCCATCTACTTGATATTCTATGCGACTGAATGAATTGCGCGAATGTACCTCTCTGTTCGATAATAAAGTTAAATAATATTGCAAAAATTAGGGTTGTACTTACTCGGTCCTATATTTTCACATTGGCAACTTTACGTAGCTTTCTCAAGTTTAAAAAGCATTTCTAATAGTATTGTGACAACCAAGGAGAGCGAAATGCTAATTGTCAAGCAAGATTGTATAATTACGTCAAATATTGTTTTTAACGAATTGTTGTGAATTGTTTCAAGAACATCTCTCTATAATACTTAATATATCTTTTTTGAAAATTTGTTTCAAACATCAGTTGCAGTGTTTTTATTTTTATTTGACATTCTATTAACACATTACAATTAAATTCATACATTTTAAACAAATAAACACGTTTCGGTAACAACTTTCCCTCTTAATATGGAAATGGATAGAAATGGAAGAGAGTGGGGTTTAATTTACGAGAATTTTCGCACGGGATCGCTAGTATTAACTTAATTAAAATCTTGATTGTTTGATAAAACAAATTCGGCAACCGGATTTTCGTATGAAAGCAACTTCAGCTTGCGCATGAACACTTCTTTCCGAATTTGAAGGGGAAGTATGAGCGGACTAAGGGGAAGTTGCCCCTGCTCGCAGAAGGCCCTGGCTTCCCAGGCGTACAAATAGCTCGTGCGAGCGCTGTTTGGCAGTGTGCGGCTAAATGCCTGACTTGTGCGCAGTGAAAGGGCTCAGTGCCGCCTTCAGATTGTCGCGATCTAGGTTAGCAGAATGCCTCCAATTCCATCTGCTGTTTCGTGTATTCGAGTTTCGTTAACATCGGGGCAGACTGCAAGGGCAATACTGTCTCTCTACAGTCTCGAGACCCCTCGATCATCCTCTGGATGCTTGTTTTGCGAGGAGTGGGAGGTTCAGTGGCCGTTCAGTGACCCATCGCGGTGTGGCTTTCTCAGATTCGGGTAGATTTGACTACTGGTATTTAGAAACGAAGATGACATGCCCTTTAGCCGCTTCGTTGATCTAGGAACTTGCACTCTAAATATCTGAGTCTCCCCGTATATGCCTATCTCGCTCTTAAGGTGTCTGTATCACCGTGTTGTGAGATGCATCGAATTGTTTGAGTGGCCCTTCACATGCTTATGTAAATGCTTGCCTTGTAGATAATGACAATGTCATGTAGATGCTTGGGCCGTGCACTAATAATGCTTGGGGCGTGCAATAATGACTAGGTAGCTCACTGTGAGGGATACAATTAATATTGACAGATCCCTCTTCTCGATAGTATCCATTCCGTAACACATTAATCTCCTTAAAACATACGCGAAAATTGAAGAATTTCTACTAGTGGCAGAGGAGGGGAAAGAACTTGCAACGCGAGATTGAGTAGACGGTAATGGCTTTGCCTCCTCTCAAATAGTATATTGTGACGTATTGATTCTTGGGTCGCCGTATATATCTCTGGATCGCCCTCTCAAAACACAGTGCGCTGTCTAAATGCCTAGGTAGCCCTTTAGACGCCTGGCCCCACGTCTACATGCGTGGATAACCCTCCAGACCCGGGGCTGCCTCGCCTTGCCTCGCCTTGTAGGCAGTCGCAGGAGCGGCGGCGGCGGCGTCGCCGGTTCCCAGGGCCGCGCTTGGCCGCCGACAGGCGCCGCGCCGGGCCGCTGCCTGGGGACGTGTGCGGGCGTCTTCCGGGAGCCCGCGGCGACCGCCCCCCGTGAGACACGGCCCTCGCGAGGCGCAGATAAGCGCGTTCCTCTGCCGCCACCGCCTCCACTGCCACCGCCTCTGCCACCGCCACCGCTACCACCACCCCCCTCCACCTTCTGCACCTCCACCATCGGTACCTCCACCGCGCCGCCTCCACCACCACCTCCACCACCGCCGCCACCGCCACCGCCGCCGCCACCACTGCCACCTCCACCACCTCGCCGCCGCCACTACCACCACCACCACCACCACCACCACCACCACCACCACCATCGGCACCACCACCGCACCGCCTCCATGACCATCGCCCCCACCGCCACCACCGCCGCCCCCGCCTCCGCCTCTGCCCCCGCCTCTGCTCCCGCCTCCGCCTCTGCCCCCCCTCGGCCTCCGCTTCCGCCTCCGACTCCGCCTCCACCACCGCCGCCGCCCCCGCCCCCGCCCCCGCCCCCGCCATCACCACCGCCATCACCACCGCCCCCGCCACCTCCACCGCCCCCACCCCCGCCCCCACCACCACCGCTGCGCAGCCGCCGCCGCCACCGCCGCCGCCGCCGCCGCCGCCGCCGCCGCCGCCGCCGCCGCCGCCGCCGCCGTTGCCGTGGCGGCGCTGACCCGTGACTCGTGCGACGTGCCCGACTCGAGGTCCGCGTGAGGCGTCCGTCGTTCTCTCTCCTTTCTACTCTCCAGGGCTCGTGAATTTTCTTTCCGTACTTCTTAACCCTTCTGAAGTCATTTTGTGCCACTAGAAATCGCGACGGGATGTCTGGCATCCCTATTCTCCTCTTTCTATTATCACCAACACTTATTGAGACTTATTTTTCGTCATATTAAATTTCCTTCAATAAATGTTGTCCATTTTTAATATCTAAATTCAAAAACGAACTTTACTTGTTTAGAAAGCAATACTATCTATTGCATTGTCTCCAAGATCGTACAATACCTTGCATAAATAACTATAATATAGATGGCTTTTATTTATAAACAATTAAACTAATTTTATTTAAATATTGTCATTAATCTCTTATTGTCCACTGCAGACCTAATAATTCAATATTATATAATATCACGAACTAATCTAGACACGCGTGGGAATTGTAGGAGATTCTAGCCACAAAGAATGCGTTCTTATAAATAGTACACATTAACGCGTACATCAGATTTCGTTTTCTTCGAGGGATGGTAAACAACTTGCTTAAACGAACGTGAATTCAAAAAAAGTATAAAAAAAACTAATTTATTTGGCAATTATCACAAATGGTCTGGGGATACTAATAGTCCTCAAACGACTCATACTTAAGGGTTAATTATGTCTTTATTTCGTGTTGTAAATTGAGGATGTAATTAGTAAATGTTCATCTAAATTACTGTTTTTTCGTAGAAATTATGAAACATTCCCCTAGTTAAACAATTGATAAACGATTTCCACCCCAAGTAACTTGTAGAAGAACACTAGAAAATAAAATTATAACATAGCTGTGAATTGTAAGCAAGGTTTTATCTCTACAATATGCAAGAAAATATGTCACAAAAATGTTCGAAAATTCACATAAATGTTTCAAATGTGCAGCGTTTGCTTACAGAACATATGTTTGCGGTGACATTCACATTTTTTTGCCACCTACAGGAAGAGGCGTGTAAAAATTAAGAAGAGATTATGAGGTACAACATATTTTATTTTCCATTAGGGATATTGAATATTCAAAACATTGTGTTAAAGTTTTCTGTTCTTAGGAAGTGCCTTTTCTAGTCTAGTGAGTTTCAAAGTCCTTTTTTGAAATGCAGCATGTGAAGACACCGTGTACGTTTGTGTTAAATACATTCACTGCAAAGCAATTTAATTTCTCATTCGACAAACATCTTCCCATTTTATGAAGTTCCCACTCTATATTTACACGATAACTCAACTAATTTTACTCTGTCCGTCTTGTCCATCAGTTATCTAAACACCCGTGTGTGAATCATCTACGAACTTTTTTGTTTTAATTATGTTGCTTAAAGAGAAAAGCTTTCTTGAAAATATGTAAAAAAATGCACTTCTTCGCCAAAATGTCTAAAACATTCAAAATGCGCATTATATACAAAAGGGTTTTCTCATTAAATATTTTTCCATGTTGTCCAATCTAAGTGGATCATACCAAGTGGTCCCAGCCTTTTTCACAACCAGCCTGAAAACGACTTACGACATCAGGTCATCAATCACTTATTACCCTAAGGCTTTTTGTGGTATTATGTGACTGCGTGTTTTTGTTGATTAGAGACTTTTGTTATTTTTATTCATGAATATGCATTCATGAATATGCAGTACACAATTCGAAAAAAAGAAAGAAAAGAAAACGTTTAGAACAGAGCCTGAGTCTACGTTTTTTACTTTTGGGATTATACTATAATGCTGACAACTGTTCACTTGTTTGTGAAACGTCTCTGAAAACTTTTCAACACAGCCTCTGTAGTCGCTGTATACGAAAGTTATTATACGATTTAATTCAACATTTTAATTCAAGCTTGCTGATATCCTCGATATCTGTCTTCTTGAATATAATAAGAATCAGTATTATTGCTTGTAATTTATTGGATAAGTTAATAAACTTTGTTCCAAATTTCAATGCCTACTGGTCTGAAAGCAAATGAATGCGAGTAACTTGTCTCTGTCGTCCGATTGGGCTAGACACGCAACCTGTCCCGACATACATTTCGCTTTTCCAAAAGACTCTACCGACTATTTCGGTATTGACTACTCACAAATTGTCGGTACGTTGCTCTCTCGGTGTAGATGATGCCTTACGGGTTTTCCCTCGCGTATCTTCGAATCCTGAAGGTCCGGATCGCGAGGGCTTGCAGAGAGACGCGGGGCTGGATTATCTCTCCTCCGGCAGCCGCACACTTCCTTGGCCGACCGCGTCCGGGTCAGCAGGAGACTGGCTACCGCCGGACGCCGCCACGCGTCGCGACGTGGTGAGAACTGTGCGATGGCTGTCGTCTCACGTAGCAAGTACTATTCCTAGGATTACAGATTCAAAACATTTCCAGAACACGCTGATTCAAAATTGCCTTCGGGACTTGTTTTAAATAACCCTGGTTTTGAAATTATCAAAGAAAGATTCTGCCAATGGCAAGACTCGAATGCTTAACTGCCCAACCAAAGTACACATGAACATGTTCAAATTTTGTTGTCGCTCAGTAATTTAAGCAGCTTCGGCGATGTGACAGCATATGGGACTGCTATACACAAGTTCGCGGGTTCAATTCCGAGCGATGCCGTAGGTTTTAACGGCGACAAAATTATTCGGACGCATCCCTGAGAGGGGAAGTAAAGCCGACTGCCTCGTGTTGTAGGGCCCTTTTGTTGTATGTTTACTATACGTAGAAGCTTCTGTAACCTAAAAGCAGCATCTCAGCTACACTAAAATCGCCTGTTTCATCGCCCGAGTAATACCTGCTAGATGGCGAAAGTAGAGAGGGAAATTTGTGGTCGGGGGAAGAGCTGACCTGAAGGACTCAGCATCGCCAAGTAAAGTAACGCATTATTGATTGATTAATGTACGCAGAAGATGAAAGGGGGACTCATATGACACCAGTAGTATGATAATGCCGACGAAATTAGGAAACTGAGTGTCTTTAAATCAGAGAGCTATTTCCATAATTTTCGCCATTTCCCCACGATATGGTTTGACCTGATTCCCCTTTGTAGCGCCGTCATGACATCTGTCCGTGTTTATCGAATGTTTTGTTCATCATAGGGCAAGACATCGTACTCTAAAGAATTTTCCAGAACAGTAAAACATGCGATTTATCAGCTCAATTTCAGATTCAGAAGATTTTTTGAAACATATTGTAGAATCATATTTTTATTATATATATTAGAATTATATTTTGAATCATATTGAGAATTGGCGGAAAACATCATAATAAAACTAAACCGACTTATGTAAACTGAGAGCTGCTATTAGGAGTTTTAGGGGCAATTTTCATAGGAAAAAATGAAAAGAAGATTGATATAAAATTGTATAGCAGTTTTGGTTTTTCACGTCAAGTATAGGTACCTTTTATTAATCTCATCTAATTAATTTATCCCTCTTCTTATTTGCCCAAAGAGTTGTTTTTTCTATTAACCCATGTTCAGAACTTTTTTTATTAATCAATTTTGTCTAAAAATATCACTCACCCACGACCTTTTTCTTGTTCTTGATTACATCTATCACTTTTATTTCTTATTCTTTTCGTTCTAAAAGGGGTCATATAAGTGAAACCTAAAACTGTGAATGTCCCAAAAATTGGAAAACAAATGCTCTTAGATTTCCATTCTCAAGCGGAAGAAACATTTCATGTTTAGTGTCTTTCAGAATTCTTTGAGTTTTCCAACAAAAATTAGTGCATCTAATTTAGTGCATCTAAGACCTTCAGATGGCACGTAAACTAGCTCCACCCATTCTCCAAGAACCAGACCTGTCTAAACTTCTTTATACTTGGCATCCGCTTCTATGTCGTTCTACTTCTAGCGCAATCTTCCCTTCCTTCACTGAGGCCGACGCAGGTTCAGAGAAGTCGGATATGACGGTACTCAAGCGGTTCGAAGGCGCCTGGACAGGAATTCACTAGCTTGGTGTTCCGGAGAATCCACATCCTGGAGTCAATTTTCATGATGGCTGATGGAATGGAAATGAAATCCAGTATGCTGTGATTTCCAAAGCAGGGTGATATTCCAAAAGCCCGGTTTTATGTGTTTCTGGATCTCAAGTGTATTTTCGTCCTCTTTCTGTATGCATACATATGCATGTAGTACATGAGTGTGCACGATAATCACGTATAGCTTCACGGTAGTTCCCAATTCTTGCATCAATATAAACATAAGCAGCATTGAAGGACGAGTATTTCATATACAAAAAAAAAGGAATTCGTATATATTATAAGTTTCTAAATGAGAACACTTCATTTTATTTTCTTCAATCCAACGATTCAAGTGAACTACTGGCTCAAAAGAATCTATCAATTAATGATGCCTTATTTTACGTGGCGAAGCTCAGACTATCAATCCTTCTCTCCCGCCTGACCACGCAAATTTCGGTACTATCCTTGCACGGCATTTGCAGAGAAAGAAGGTATCAGTCGGACGAATGAACAGACAATTAGAATTTAGCTCATATGCTATTTTCAGGCTTGAGGATCTTTTACATGCAGTAAATCTGCCACATGGGACAGCCGGCTTTACTTCCCCTCCGAAGAGAGGCGTACGAAAGATTTTTGCGCTCTTAAAATCCACGGTTTCGACCGGGTTTGAACTTCTGAACTTGGATAAACAATGGAATACGTTAACAAGACAGAATCCACCGAACAGTATAACTAAAAATTTCTTTTTAAATAGCTTTGCATTATTCTTGGACGTTGCGGCGCACGGGACGTTCAGCGGAAGCGCTGCTTCGTCCCGCACCGGAAGGAAACTCCGCCACCGCTTCCACCGCCTCCGCCGCTGCTACCGCCGCCGCCGCAGGCTGTGTCCTTTCGCAGGACAGACTCCGCGCCCGCGACGCTTCCACATAACGGTTTTCTCTTCATGTGTGTGTCTCTCCGTCTTTCATGTGTATATTTCATCCACTCTATTTTTTTATCGCGAAGATTCGACAACAATTTACAAAACTGGCGATATCGAAGATTCTGAGATAACAAAGAAGTCACAAAGTTCGAGATATCGAGGCGTTTGTGACTTCAGTGCCCGTCGGAGTTTCCGCTGTCCGGAAGCCGAGTATTCATTAGAGAAAAACTAAAGCACATGTTTAAATGGATCAACGAATCCTTCTGATAAACGATTCCAGAGTTTTAGCTGAGGCGCGTGTGAGGAGATTCGCGAAGCCCAGAAGCCGCCCGCCGCAGGCATCCGTGCGCTGAAACTTTTGAATCGTCGAAAGGAAACTATTAAATCGAGTCATAGGGCGGATGCCCTGCAAGAAGGTTGCAGTATGACGGCCGAAACATTAGAGAACGCTGCTGAGGGTGCGAAATCTCTCGAACATCGAAGAATCATTTTTCTCTGGCTGCAGAAGCTTTCGTTTCCTTCGACAATTGCGTTGTCAAGACTCCATTTTATCATTAATACTATGTATCATATTGAAGAGCCAGGCAGATCGAGATGGCTGAGATTGTTAGAGCAATAGTGCGTTGGAAACTTGGACCAGAAGACCGCGGTTTCGAGTCCAGCCTCAGACATGGGTGTATTTGTGTATGTCCATAAGTGTGTGCCGTCCATTCATCTCTCACTATCATCATTATCATCATCATCTCATCATCCATACCCCCAGGACTGAACACTTTGGGGGGATAAAAATCGGGATTCAGCTGAAATGCTAATCCCCCACAGAGAAAGGTACTTCCACCTGCTGAAGCAGGATGTACGCGTGGTCGGAGTTGGCCTATACGCGGGGGCAAAAAAATGAAGAGCCTGAACGGTCAATTACTGTATTCCGCATGCAGTTTAAACGTCCCTCCGTTGCGGGGTCATCCCAGAAGAAAAAATAATGACGGGTGACTATCGTGAAAATTAAAGAATAATATTAGTAAAAATTCAGCAAACAACAATGATGTCTATAGAGCAGTAATCATCTCGATACTTTTCACATGAAGTGTTTGAAATGAAACCTTGTTCAGATTAAGAGACGTCAAACTCCTATGTCTGACATACTGATATAAAACATCGTGACCAACCCTTAGAATGGAATAATTGTAAACGTTGTCATTGCCAACAAAAGTATTTAATATAAGAGCAGCTTTCGATGGCTTAGCCATCATCATCAGTGATGATCAGCCATCACTCATCAGCCATCACTGATGATGATGGCTAAGCCATCGAAAGCTGCTCTTATATTAAATACTTTTGTTGGCAATGACAACGTTTACAATTATTTCATGAAAAATGCCAACGATAACGCACCACAACACCTATACCTTAGAATGGAATTGTGATGTGATCAATTACATCTTTTTATGAAATTTCCTCTTTGAGTAAATCAAGCAATTCAGCGCCACAGTGGGCAAGCGGTGCAGCCGCGGTGGACTGAGCCTCACGGAAGAAGAAAAGACCGCGCACAATCCATGTCCCGTTTGCTAGGGTACTACTCCGGCATTCGCCTGGTGTTATCGGGAAACCCACGGAAAAATACTGATGAAAGCAGCTGCCGCTACAATTCTCCTCCAGACTGGGGCTGAATTCGACCTAGCTATCAAGCTAGCGTCGAAAATCCTGCCACCGTCGGGACCCGACCCCGAGGACGTCCCTGACACAGGCACTACGAGTGGATGCCCTGAACCACCTCAGCTGGTAGTATTCTTTCGTCGCCTATCGGTTTACTGGTGGAAAACTGGCGGTTTTGTTGGGGTGGGTGAAAACCAGAACGGTATATGTGACATTTTATAATATCTGAGAAAAACGTGTATATTTACGTTGCAATGTATTTTCGGGGTTTTAGTGATGAAACAAAGCACCACGACTTTACAGTAATATTGAATTAAATAAACAGATTTTTCAGAATTTATAAAATTTCATTTATGCCGTTCTAGTTTTCACCCAATGTTATAATTTTAATATAATGAATTACTCCTGTAATCAAATACAAAAAAGTGTTAAAACTGTTTAAGGTAGAAACTGAAGGAAAAATGGAAGCATTCGTTTCGATCTGTTCCTTGCACATTGTCTTGTGTTGCGGGGCAACGACTGTCGTACATAAACTGTTAGCCATGAGCCTTCCGACGATCCAGGCTCCGAGAAGATGTCCGACGATATCAAACATTCTGGTCAAGCGCATTCGCCACATATAACACAGTCACGAGATAAAACTTCATCCGCGGTCAACAAGGACTTTCGGGAGACTGAAACAGAATGGCCTCAAGTTCCGAAGAAACTTTATGCGATGAAACCGAAAGTGACCAAAACCTCCTCGACCATGTTATGGTACTCCGTCAAAACGGAAACTTGTTTCAAATGTTGGGCGGTGAAATAAAGAAAATGGAGATCCATCGAGAAGGGAAAACGGATAATAATGGTGATCCTCTCAATAGTTCCTTTAATCAAGACGTTGATCACCTCGACTGCACTTCTCGAGACGATGAAGACTTGGTAGATGGCGATGTGACTTCTTTCTCGAGCACGTTGCACGACGATTTAATACATTTGGCTCATCCGTGTTCCAGCGACACTTCGCTGGATGAAATTACTCACAGTCTCACCTTTTCAGACGCTATGCTGCAAAATGAAATGCTGGCCATGGAGAATCTAATGATGGGAGGGTCACCTTTGGTCACTTCTAAGACGAGCTTCGAACGTGAAGCTACAGAGGTAGGAAAGGAATCTGGAATGGTAAATATTAAAATAATATTAAACCGTGGAGTTGATTTTAAAGATGTGAGATTTATCTTTTATAACTGGCAGAATATGATAGTATAATCTCGGAACCTGAGATTCACACACAAATTCTTTTACTTCGTAAGTGTCCGGGATGTTGGTTTCAAAGTTATATTACCTTCTAAGCCAAAGTAAAGTTCATCTCTTCTAAGCTCACAAAAGATAATTTGACATTGAATATGTGACGATCGAATCCAAGTTAACGAGGGCAAGACGAAATGAAGTGTACAGAGAAAACATTCTCGTGTCTTTGCACATTCGTGAAATAAGACCCACTTTCTAGGATTTTTTCTCTCACCTTTGGATAAGCAAATGAAACAGAAAATGCTCATAGAGCCCACTATGGAAAACGTAATTCTACTTTATTCGTACAGTTAGGTAAAAAGAGTTGAAGGGACAGCATTTGGCCCGCAGACCATACCAGATTAAGAGAAGTATCGCCAATATATGACCGTGTCCTTAAAATATATGTTCTGTTCATTGTGTGGAAACACTAAAAGGTTGTTTGCCACTGTGACTGTATTAATTTCGTTTCCACTCAGAAGGAACATCTAGGAATAAATAACTATGCAGCCGATACTAGTGGTTTTGTAGGTTCGTGGTAGAGAAGAGAAAGTGCAGAGGTGGAGATGGAAAAGCTTTTATTTCCTATGTAGATTGCAGCTTCGGGATTTAATTTCCCCCTTTTTCGTATTATAAGTTTCTAGGCTTATATCCGTATCACGGTTTTGAATGATATAAGTGAAATGGCGATTTTAATTTTATGATAAAAAATAAATGAGTAATTGCCGAATGAGAAGTGGATGGGAATCTGGTGAACTCTCGAACACTGCCTGCTGCGAACCTCGCGGACCAAAAAGGTCCACTCAGATCGATCGGATTTAAACCCCAGACACTACGGTGTAAGACGAACAGTCTGACCACTATCCTAAGAGTCGCTCCCTGCAACATTTTCTGGCCTGTTAATCGGGCGTGAGGAAGCGCGACTTACCATGAACATTTTCTTTGCATTTGTGGGAATTCGAGTTTTCACGGCATCCTGCTTTGACAGGTCAGCTGCATTGAGCGTTAGTTGGAGGTCCTCATATATCATCGCAATGATATATTATTTTATAGGGCGAGAACTGATATGACGTCACTGGTTTGTTGGGTGTGACAATGTGATTTTTCCATCCATTATTGTACTGGATAAGTCGAGAAGTACATTTACTTATCAAATCCAATCCTCAGTCTCAAGCGACACTTAGTCTAAACTCGTCAATTAATAGGTTATGGGATATTCATTATTACCTGACCAGTTCCTATGTCCCCCGTTCTTTGCCGTTGGCGGATTTACGAAAGTGGCTGGGTTGCTGGGTTTAATTCTAACGCTGTCTGCAGGAGAAATATACCGGCTCCTCTCAAATGCAGTTTTCTGTGGTTTCTTCTAACAGTACTTAACGAATGCCAGAGCAGTACCCTGACAGACGAAGATAGACCTTGAACGATCTTTCCTTCGTCTTCCTTATCCTATCTATCCTTCTTCTTTACGCACAATTACGCACTACACTATCACACATGTCGGGGATCCAGGTGGGAGCTTAGAGCATATCACCACTGGAGCATTACCTCCTGGAGAGATACTTGGATGTCGGTTCCATCCGATTGATTGATTGATTAATTAGTAAATCTGGGCGTGTCAACTGCTAAGGTCGTTAGTCCTGTAAGAGTGCATGTTTTTATCGCGGGAGGGGGCAGTAATCTTCCTTTGCTTCATGGTGAAATCCGGAGCCAACTTACCCGTCGGCTTGCGAGTTTTTTCCACACCCAGGTATCTCCCACCCGCGTGGCACCGCCCCAGTCGGTACAAGTCGTATGCTCCCGACTGGTCTTGCAACATGCGTGATAGTGTCGCGCATGTAAGTAAGGTGCAAGTAAGGTGGCGAGGAAAAGAAGTGGAATTAAAGGTCGCGCGCGGTTCGTGGCCCGTTTGTATGGGTACTGCTCCGGCGTTTGCCTGGTATACGGAAAACTACCGATCAGACCACTTGGCTGCTAGAATTCTCCTCCAGACGGCGGCTGAATTCGACCTAGCCACGTGGCTAGTGTCGAAAATCCTACAACCGTCTGGACTCGAATCTAGGGCTTTCCAGTCAGAGGCACTGCTGTGTCATCCCTGTGCTACCTAAGCCGATGGATGGGGGTGTTCCCACCCGAAAACGGACAGGTAGGTCGGCTCGGATGTTACATTCTAGCGACCACCTCTCCGCCATAAAATATGCACTACATTTCCGGAACTAATGGCCATAGCAGTTGGCGCGCCCTAAAACACAAAATGACTAATCAATCAATGAATGAGATGGTGCGTCTGGTGGTAGGGCGACGAGGCGAGCGACTCGAGGGCCCCTCCGCCGTCGGCGGGCTGCTTCTTGGAGGGTCCACGTCCGGCGGAGCGGCGCCAACGCCGTCGCCCCGGCCGCCCGGCGACCGCCCGCGTCGCAACCACCGCCGCCGCCGCCCACCGCCCGCGCGGCCACAAGCGCGCGCTCAGCTCGGGCCCGTCGCCGCCGCCCAAGCGCCCGCGCCTGCAGCTGGGCGGGCGCACGCCGCTGCACCTGGCCATCGAGCTGGGCTTCCCGGAGATCGTGGAGATGCTGGTGGAGGCCGGGGCGGACGTGAACGCGCTCGACGAGTTCGGCCGCACCCCGCTGCACCTGGCGGGCGAGGGGGGGCACGCGGACATCGTGCGCGTGCTGCAGAGCGCGGGGGCGGTCGGGGCGGAGGGCGCCCCGTTTGTGCCGCAGAACTTTTGAAGCAATGAACCGTTGGGAAATGAAATGGCCGTTCTTTATGAAATGGCCGCTTTTCATCAAATCGCTACTTTTTATCAAATGGCCACTTTTCATCAAATGGCCACTTTTCATCAAATGGCCACTTTTCATCAAATCGCCACTTTTTATCAACTGGCCACTTTTCATCAAATGGCCACTTTTCATCAAATCGCCACTTTTTATCAAATGGCCACTTTTCATCAAATGGCCACTTTTCATCAAATGGCCACTTTTCATCAAATGGCCACTTTTTATCAAATGGCCACTTTTCATCAAATGGCCACTTTTCATCAAATCGCCACTTTTTATCAAATGGCCACTTTTCATCAAATGGCCACTTTTCATCAAATCGCCACTTTTTATCAAATGGTCACTTTTCATCAAATGGCCACTTTTCGTCATATGGCCGCTTTCCATGAAATGGCCACTTTTGACTGCTTTTCACAATGATTGCTTTTCACAATTACTGCTTTTCATAAAATGGTCCCCTTTTATAAAATGACTGCGCATTGAGTAATGACCATCGTTTTCCCAACATGTTTGATACTTGTCGATAGAACCACAAATACATGCCTACTACTCTCATGGTTTACCTATACGAGTTGAATAAATAATTGTTTCGAGTTTGAAATATTACTCGATAAAACGTCGCGAATACTTCCAGTGTCATTGGGTCTGAATTACATACATGTTAACTAAATATATCTCTTTTAATTTTGTACATTTTTAAATAAATATTTTTTGTTCAAGTTGGTTTCTGTGCAGAAGAACAAATCTGGATGATTTTTGAGAAAAGAACGGTTCTTGTAAAAAGGTACCTCAAGAAATGCGCCAAATACACTGAAAATATATTTACAAAACTAGTTGATTTTCATGTACACTGTATTCAATAAGAAGGATGGGAAGGTAGACAATTTTTTATTGGTTATGTAATGTTTTATCCAAATTTTTATAATAATGCGATGACGGTCACGTACTATAAAAATAGTTGAGAACATTGCCACGTACTTATCAAGCATGTCTATCGAGATGTGCTGCCGGGAAGCGGGTAGCGGACGCCGAATGCCGGTTACATATGCACAGTAGTATCTAGAAAGAGTAATGTAATGCTGCAGAAAATCGATTTCGAGATTTTAACGCAAATGCCGTTTCGAGATTTTAACGCCGTCTGGCCGTCTATCGTCTGTGAACAACAGTAGCGCCTTAACTATATGTATAGGAGTTTTTAAAAACTGAATAAACCCTATCGATCTGGCCTCACACGAAGCTCTGCGATTTTGAAAAACATTCATTAATTTTTAAGGGTACTCCACGTGAAGCCCCTGAAACATTTTCAAACTTGTCTCAACAATTACTCCAATTTTTTTAAAATGGCCGCTTTTCATGAAATGACCACCTTGTATAAACTAGCCGTGCTACCGTCAATGTAATGGTAATGACCACCTTATACCCAAGATGTTCAGTAATGGTCGGCAAGACAGTAAATACATTCCTGCCTCTCTCATGGTCTTTATCAGTTGAAAAAACAATTGATTTAATTTTATTATATTGCTATAAGAAAAAATTATTTCTAGTGCCATTTTATACTACTGCCTTGCTTATTTATTAGTCGCCGTTTAGTAGTTTAGAGAAGCGGCATTAATAGTTACCTGACGCTTCTGAACATCGGTTACGCATGTAATTCACTGATTTTAAGGAGACTAGAAATATGTGTTTTCGTACGTCGTCCTTTTGAGTTCTGAAGAAAAGTGTCCAGTGAGTATTTCTCACTTACAGAAAGTCATGGAGTTGCGTAACATTGATAATCTAAAAAAAAGAAAAAAAATAGTTAAGTCAGCAAATTAGGTTGAGTTTGTCTCGTAAGTCAAGGTTATAGAGTTCGTCTGGAAAGTTCCGTTCTCCTGGGACTTTTGTATATTTTAGGCGACGCCTCCTGTGAAATCTTGTGTTTTTTAAATGGAAAAAACATAATGCAACTAATTAGTCACAAAACATACCGGAATGCATAACAATTAATTTCCCTAATGCTATGGTGCACGTGTTATGAGAAGTCTGGCAAAAAAATGTTTCTTTGTGCAGACAATCAAATTTGATGGTGAGGATAATGAGTAAAATAATTGCGTGAAATAAACGACAAACACAATTTACATTTTTAATAACACAATTTATTTATAATTATTTTGCATTACCAACAGAATTACTTGGTATTTTCAATAAAGCTAAAGTGTATATATTTTTGTTTCCTTTCAATTTTAAAAGAAATCTTAGACGATAATCATCCATGGCGCCTGGGCATTACATCGTTTGTCAGGATTTTTGCAAATCAATCTTTTTCTTTCAAAAAATAAGCTGCTTAGGATTTAAAATCATCTGGTTTCCTAAACAACTTAATTAATTTCCCATATCACACTATCTCAGTAAAAGTGAAAAGCGGAAGAATTAACACTTAATCACCACCAACTTCCACATCTGCAAGCGCAGCACACTTCCTCCTCTGCCTTTGCTGTCTCACATTATCCTTTAGAGACTCCACTGCTGCCGACATTCTCAGCAGGACCTTTCCCTCCGTTTCTTCTTCGGCGACTACAATTGTAGTAGTCGACTGCGCATCATTGAAAGAACCACCGGAACCTAGTACCGTCGCCGCTCAAAATAGGGAGACGACAGCAGCCGCCGCGGCGCCGTCACGCGCGACCAGGCGCCGAAAAAGGAGGCACCACCCCTATCCGGGGGCTGGCCAGTGGACCGTCAGCCCCAGCGGGCTATAGAGCAGCGCCCCGGCGGGCAGAGGGCAGTTGAGCGCCTACCAGCAGTATCGAGTGCATCAAGTGAATTGTGAACAGTGTTGATGGAACAGCAAAGCTCTCTCGGACAGATACTTCGCTGCTACGGCAACTAACTTTGGTCATCTCCCTGGGCAACGGCGACTTTGGCATACACTGGTACATCTTCAGGAAAATTGTTGGATCTGGCTTGTATATGGTTACTCTGTACTGGTGTGAGATCAGAATAAATCTATTTTTTAAGAAATTACTTTTTTTTTGACATAACAACAACCAACACCCGGTTCGGTGTCGTAGTTCCACCACAGACGCTGCCAACTTCGCTACTGCTCTGCCACTGACTGGCGTCATTCTGGAGTTCACTGGCGTCACTGGCGTCACTGGCGTCATTCATGCCTTCATCTCGTAACGTAGGAGGTTGCTGTTGTTTGTTGTCTCCATATGTAGAAGTATCCGCCTGAGAATGAGCCAAAATGACAGTTTGCTAAACAAGTGAACGTCACATGTAATTTAGAGAAATATCCCTCCGTCGCGACAGCTGTTCAGCCACGCCTCTTCGTAAAGTGTTTATGTTTGTTTATGGCTCCCGTTAAGACATCATGGCTTCTTATGGTTCACAACCGTGTAATTATATAAAAAAATAAATATAGAGAGCAAAACAAGGAAACTTGAAACGCTCTCGATCACAGCTCGCCACCTTACAGCACAGGAACCGGAAAGGCATGTACCAGTACGCATCTTGCATTCAAGACTCGGTTTTAAAATAAATACAATATTTATCACACAAAAAGTTAATTTAGTATAATATTTATTAAAAATGTGTACTGAAGAGCACATAGCACTGCATTTTCTAATTTCTATTATTTCTCGTGGCGTTTTCGTCGGACGAGGACATGATAAAAAAAAGTTGAAGCCATTTTCAACTTAGCCAATTGCAAACGAACGAATGGAGGAAAGAGGTTCCACGGACACAGCGATCACAGAACCTTCAGTTATGTTGCCATCACTGGCTGTCAAAACGATCTTTTCTTATAAAAATCACTCTAAAGAAACAGGGTACCATTTTAAAACACCGCAGATTATCGTCGTTAGTTGTCTTCTCCTAGCAACGGGGTATTGTGATAGAAGAACCAAACTGAACAAGCAGAATGCTTTGCGATGTAGTGGAGACAAGTTCTAAGATTGTCCGATCCACGGGAATGTGTCTTTATGAAAATGTTTTCTTGTTTATGATTGGAACATTAACAGTAATAACGTCTAAGTTACTAAAAAAAGTTGTTGTAAGTTGTGAACTGTCGGCAGAAGTCTTGAAATTAAATTGTTATTAATTTTGTTGTTGTTGAGAAAGTTCATTATTTCTCCAAGAAGAACAGATCGAAGGAAAGTCGATGAAAACGTAAACGTGATGCTCTAACGATTGAGACGTTACAACCCCCGTAGATCCCCTCCCATTACTTCCTCTGCCACAACAACCATTGCAGACTCCACCTTCGGCTGGCCTGGAACTAAAGTGGTCTTTGAAACATTTTCGCTAAAATAGAGCTTATGCTAAATTTTAATCTCAACAGGTGAGCATCTATACATTCTAAAGTATGAGCCATTTGTTGTTGTGCCGCATAATAAAAGTACTACTTTAATGTTTGGAGATGGTTTTAATGTTAGTCAATAGTGCTGTAAGTCACATTGTGATTCGTACCATAGAGCGCATTAGTTCAAGGCTAGCCTGTTACACTCATCTTCATCCGTGTCAGTAGCTCTGCTACCGCCGAATCATTCGTCTGCTATCGTCTCAACCTTCGAGTATATAATACATAGATGCGTCATTACCGCTTCCTTCCTTGCGGACAGTTAAGGCAAACATAAAGCGACAGATGACATCCCAGGTTGGCAGAATACCGCTATCTTTGTAGGTTTCACAATGGCGATTCCCTTTTTGTCGCAATTTTAAACGAATTTGTTTCCGTGGAAGACATGTCTTTGTACATCGGTTTGTACACTCTACACTTGTTAAATTCTGTACTGTCTGTGTACATTTGTTAAACTCGCTTGGCAATTTTCGGTATTTTTTAATTAATTTAATCAGTAAGTTACGTATCCGCCTTTGATTAATGAAGTCGTTGAATTCCAGGAGTTCAATTGTCCTAAATTATTAGTATCTCCTTTTCAAGTCACGTGACTGAAAATATACAGGAATATGTATTTGAACATTATTTTTTTGTTTCTTAAAAGCAGTTTTACATATTTGGACATCAATGCATGCAGAAAAAGTATCTTCTGTCTAAAGACAAATTTGACAGAGTGGACCTCAATTTGAATTGTCTCAATTTTTTTTACTTAGAGAGTATTAATTGTACACTAACATTATATTTGGACAAAACTTCTGATTTTCTGTTCATCTAATTTCCATCAGATATTTACTGTTTTACCCACCTTAAAAACCAACTTGCATCTTATTGAGAGTATTCTCATGGTTTAAGATTGATAAATTTATTTCCTTAAAGTCAAGAGAATATCATGGATGTCATATGATATGCAACGGATTAAGACATTCTATCTTTTTGGTAGTTTTGAACAATTGAAGGTTTAGGTATTTAGTTTGAAAGAATAGAAAACACAAATCAAATAGTAATATTTTATAGTTTTAAATATAATTATTGGTTTTCGAATAACACCAACTTCTTAGACGCTGGAAATATTTTTGCATTACATTTCTAGCGTCTTATTGCAATCTTATCTAAGTATGAATGCTTAGTTTCATTGCAAACACATAGTATCCATTATTTACAGGATCATCTAAAGATGCAAATATTGGCATACCAAAGTTTCTTAAAATTTTTAGTACTAACTCATTCTTGTGTGTGTGTGTGTGTGTGTGTGTGTGTGTGTGTGTGTGAGCATAATATATCATTGTCGAACTTAAGACTCTGATCACTTCTAAATAACATCAAATGATACTTTATTAAACACCCGTATGGAAGTGAAAGAAAGTATTTAAGCCCTGCAAATGTGAGGTGCATTCTTTTCCTTCAAGAACATTAACACATAACAGTACCATCAGGATATAATTGAAGGCGGCTTTGTCAAAATCCCATTACTTAAGTATGTTTGCCTCACCATTCTCCGCTCATATACTACTCACGCCACTACAATACTCTTAAGCCCACAAACATGAACGCCATCTCCGCCACTGCTGTCGCTGCCGACTTCGCCTTTGCGTATCCTTCGCTTTCATCAATAAATTCGCTAAACTTCTTCACCTCTAGACCCATTGTTTCTTCCTCCTTCCACTTCACAATCACCATCACTTTCACCTCTACCTTTGTCTGGTTCGTGCCACTTCTTCCCCTTGATACTTCTTTTGCATCTCCTCCTCCAACATATCTTTCCCCTCCTCTCTCACATGCTTCCTCGCGTGTTCCATCTCGTCTTTCTTCTCCTCCTTCACCTTCCCCTTCTACGATTTCGTGTACTCGATTCTTGTATTTCCCTAGCTCTTCCATCCTTCTTCTTCTTCTTCTTCTTCTTCTTCTTCTTCTTCTTCTTCTTCTTCTTCTTCTTCTTCTTCTTCTTCCTCCTCGTCCGCCTTATCTTCGTTTCCTCTTCCTAATCTTCGTTCGTCTCCTCTATTACTCGCCCTTCTGTTCATCATCCACCTCTCTTACCCCTCCCTTCTCCTCCCCCTCCCCTCTTCACCCCCTCCTCTCCTCCTCTCCCCCGTCCTCCTCTTCTCCTCTCATCCTCTCCCTCGTACTCCTCTTTAACTCCTCTTGCTGTTCCTCGCCCTTTTGCTGCTCCTCGTCCCCACCACCACCGCCGTTGTCGCCGCACCGCCCGCGGCGCCGACTAATTGCCCCCGGCGGGCAAGGCCCGGCAGACGGCCGCCCTGGCTGGCGCACAAGCCCCTCCAAAGCGCGTGCGCATGACAGGCCCTTCCCGACCTCCGCGAGCTGACGACCCGCAGACAGCGTCCGACATCCCCCCCCCCCGCCCGCGGCTCTTCACGATGCAGCGTTGTGCTCGCGGCGCCGCAGCCACGACCGGGAGCTGGGCGCGAGAAGCGTGTCACGTGTTCTTGCCAAGCACGAGAAGATAGTTTTGACATTTGAAGTGGACATTCGACAGCAGCCCCAACGCTACAGTACTATCACGGAGGTATTGGAGATGTCTGTACGGCGATGACCATTTCTAAACCTGGGCTCCGAGGCGTTTAGGCCTGTATAGATTCTGTCCTGAAAAAATCACAAGCATCTCCGGAGAATAAAGGAATGCGATGGTTGCAAATCATTGGAATAATGAATTAATTATTGTTTGGAATGAATTAATGCGACAAATGTAACGATTGGAAAGAATGGAACGATTGGAATGAAATGGAACGATTGGAATGAAATGGAACGATTGGAATGAAATGGAACGATTGGAATGAAATGGAACGATTGGAATGAAATGGAACGATTGGAATGAAATGGAACGATTGGAATGAAATGGAACGATTGGAATGAAATGGAACGATTGGAATGAAATGGAACGATTGGAATGAAATGGAACGATTGGAATGAAATGGAACGATTGGAATGAAATGGAACGATTGGAATGAAATGGAACGATTGGAATGAAATGGAACGATTGGAATGAAATGGAACGATTGGAATGGAGTCGAAAATTCGCAAAACGTCTACGAACACTTCACTTGACTGCCCCAAAGCACTTAATGCGGTGGCTGTCGATCGGACAAATGTTTGGGTGGCAGGGAACTCCAAAGGTATGTTTTGTGGCTGGTGCCTCCGTGCCGAAAGCGGGCCAAGGCGCCAAAGCGCCGCGACCCGAGGCCCGAAGCGCACATTCTGCAAGCGGCGGGCTGCTTGGCCCCGTTTCGCCCATGGAAGTTTTCTCCTGCCGCAAGCGGCCTTTTTGTGGTTTTTTCAATCGGGTGCGAGGGACTCGCTATTATAGCGATTCGGAAGCGATGCGTCGGAATCTCATAACCGAATGTCGGTAACGTTGAGTCTGTGAGGCCAGAGAAAATATTTGTATTATGAAATGTTTTGATTCAAAAACTGCTGACTAGCATTTTTTTGCACATTTCTCTTGATTACAGTATTCGTTTTAATGCACTTCTCAGTTCATTTGTAGTGTATTCGTGTACTGTTATATTGTAGTACATCATTCGAGTTGAGAAATAGTCTACGTACTCATCTATATTACGATACTTTTCTGCAGATATTTAGGCATTTTTATATTTGTTATTATTATTATTATTATTATTATATTATTATTTAATATTTTTATTTTCATCTAATCTAATTTGAAGTCCTTCTCTTTCTCCCGTCATTGCAGGAGTGGAGTCACAAACATCGTGAAATGTCATAGAACTAAATAACATCGATACCGAATTTTCAGATCATTACAAACCAGACATTTATAGGTACATACAATTAGTATTTGTAACCATCGCGATGTGGAGGAATTACAAGAGAGAACACACAGAGATGGCTGGAATCTCTAAAAAGTTAAATTGTGAGTGGGTTCCCTAAACCCAACAATTCCAGCGATAAAAGTTTTCAGCATTCTTCTAAAATTACTACCGTAGGAATGAAAATACACACTTCCTTAAATATTTTATACCTGTATTCCTCCCTATTTGCCACTACTAACTGGGACTAAATAAGAGGTGACACAACATTCACCAAACCGTGAGGAAATTCGGAGTTTCAATTTCTTTATGTTGTCTCGTACATCAACTCGTATTCTGTCGACAAAATGCAGGCTTAGTGGACAGTTAATGAACATCATTTGAATATGAAACACTAGCAAAGTGTTTCGACTGAGAGAGGAGACCCGGCTCTGCTTTCGTGTTACGTGTGTGGACGTTTTTGTTCACTCGTTCAAGGCCTGGAATTTTTCAAGATTCTTTGACCAGAAACTTTGCTCTCCACCACCATGTGTAAATGCTAATGATCAGTTCAAATGTTAATGACCAGCTTTATCATTTTCTAATGATCGATCCATTGACGTGTGAATACTATGGTTTCATCAAAAGCTATTTTGTATCTAGGCTTTCACCCCATTATTTATTTATTTATTTAGTTAGTTTTTTTGCCTCAGGAAAACTCAATGAAAAGAATCCGTGTGCATGTGTTCATCCAATCAGAAGTTCAAGTTTTGTGTCGGAGAAGGGATGAATTAGGGTTGTGTGCACTGTGTAAGCGCAGTAATTGCGGCATGATGCCGACTTAGGTCAAGGATGCAAGGTGATGGACGAACCACAATCACAAGTAGAATGAAAGTTAAGTGTCTTCCAAAACCCTAGATCGCAAGTCCATTTCCGTATCAAGGCAGAAGGGTTGAAAATGCTTAGAATGCCACGTCACGCTTGTGACAGAACCCTGCCTAGATATTAACCCTGCAAAATTAACAGGATTCTTGCCTCTGAGGAAATTCTAAAATATCTCCGCTCAACCAAACGACTTTTTGATGAAGACTGAAGTGCATGGTATGACATTTTGGAATCTGCACGATCATACGCCAAGTACATTTTATATACCATTTTATTGTTTTATCCATATTTTAAAGTTATTAATGATTGCTTATATTTCATACCTTTGTGTAAAATAATCAAACTAATGCAAGTGCTCCACTAGAAGACTTCTGGTTATCTAACACCATACTGATTCGATATTTTCTTGGCAAAATTGAATAAAGCACGGTAACATCGTGAGAATACTTAGCTCCGGGTTTAAAATAATGCCCCAAGTCCAAAAACTAGCAACAAAAGAAAAAGGAATTCATACACAGTATGAACCATGCAAAACATAAAATCGCATTTTCTATTTTTAACTAAAACGAAGAAAAGGCAATGAGTCTTAGTTCTTCATTTCGTTAATTTTAAGCACAAAAATTTTATTATAAAGTAGCGTTTATAAGAACGTGCAAATGTCTGTACAACATTTTCAATAACTTTTATGAAACATAGAATGCGCGGGTTTATATCTAAATCCATAAACAAAGTACACTTCAACCCATGTTCTGATGTATTCTTATAATTATATTCATGAAAGTAAAAACAAAAATTATGATAATCAGAATTATTAGGCAGTGATTTCATTTTGAGAATTTGTAATTAAATCTATTTTACATGCATTTGTACGAAATTTACAACTTAATATATATTATACAAAAGTAGAAAAAAAATTAGAGTTGAAAAAATATAACGAGTGTTTCATTTTACTTTCTACGCCATAACCTTTTGCTTGATAAATTCGTTTTGTTAATTTCTTTTATTTTCTTTCAAATTACCTACTAAATAAAAAGGTTTCGAACGCAACAGTTTGATATATGGTACAAAAGGTTCCTATTTTATGTAGACATTTCTCGATCAGTTTGCAATATGTGAATATGAATTATTTTTACGAGTTCTCAATTTTTTATTCTGATTTATTTTCTCGAAAGCACTGTTTTATTGTTTCAGATCGGAGTTTTGTTTCAGGAACGGTAGCATTGGGGTTGCCGTTTAATTTTCGCCGAGTCGCTGCACAAATAAAACATTTTCCAATAATCCAATTGTGTTTCCAAATAACAATTTTGTTGGAATCACTTTAATTCAGGGCAAATTGAAGTAAGCTCGTACATTCTGCTTTTTTCACCTGTCAGATGCAAACCCTGTTTACTACACAAAAAATTCGCAATGCTTTTATCTAGAATTTTCAGAATCGCTCGTTGCCAAAACGAACCCTAGCCCATCTCTCGAGATCAATAGAATGATTATTTTCGTTTCGTTAAATTTGCATCTCTTGTTCCAATTATCAGTTTAGCTGAATACATATAAATTTAATAATAGTATATTACGCAACTACAATACAATATTAAACCTTTTCTTGCTTGAGTTCATGTATTGAAAACGAGCGACGTAAGGAGCAAGTTTGCAAATTTGTATGAACGCAATAAAGCAACATTATAAATGAGTTGCATACGTAATTTTATGTATGAAAGCATTATAAATTTATAAGAAAATTTAAGTTGTTTTTTGTGATGTCACGTGTGTTCGACATCTGTGGAAAAAAACGGTGGTCGGCTGTTGGGTTTACAGCTACCTCCCTATGATTCTCTCGCTGCGATTTGCTATATGGGCGCCATATTCGTGCCGTAAACTGCAAATACGTCATTATCTGTGCCATAAGATCTTATTTTGTTAACATTTCTTGTAATAAAAAAGATCGATTATAGCTCTGGGATATAAAAAAATATATCACTATATTCGACGGGAATTCTTTTCAATTCTATGCATTTATATTTTCTTTTTTTTAACATTTATAGCTCTTAACATTTATAGCATTTTAACATTTTAGCTTACATTTTAGCTAACATTATAGCTCTTTTTTAACATATATAGCTCTTTATATATTTTATTCATATTCTTAATAATAAATGAAAATTGAATAGAACAAAAAATTAAATACAGCAAGGCATGCTTGGCAAGAATGCAACAAGAGAGTTCTGTATTATAGAATACTGGTCCTTAAGGAAATGATAGCAGACCCAAGATGGTACTTGCAGTTCTCTCTAGGAGTTCCATTTCTGAAGTAAAATTAAAATCAATTAATTATTTAGTAGTCACGTTCACTGTCATAATTCATGTTTCTACGTTGTGATTCTTGCGCTTCGGACCGTAACAAGTGAAGGTCCGCCAGACAAAGCAACCCTCCTACAAATCGTAAGTCTCGATTTAATCGGATTTAATCGAAGTATCCCTCTTGTTACTATTCCCAACCCATAATAAATATGAAGAAAACGTTCACAATAACAAGATAATCTGAAACATTTACGAAAAGTGAGAACTTTGCTCTAACTCGTGTGTCTTATTTTGTGACCGCTGCAAACCCTTCAGTTCTTCTCTTACATTTCCTCTTTCTCTCCCTGTTTATTCCTGTCATTTTCTCTCCTTTCCTACTTCTCTTCCTCCCCCCTCTGTCTCTATTCCGCCTATTCCAATTATCTTCCCTTTCGCATCTAGTCTTTTCAGAGACCTACGAGTATTTAAATGGAACCTTCATTTTCGCATGTTTTATTCCGTCGTCATTAGTTTCATTAAAAGGTAGACTTTACATCAATACTATTATTGGAAATCAAACTATGAAATTAGATAATATACATCATGCTCATTCATATGACAGGTCCCCACATCTGCTTTATGTATTGCATTAATGTCGTAAAGGGATCCGTGAATAAATACTATTGATCTTAGGAAAGTAGTCCGTACCACCTTTAAGTTTGGAAATCATTAGTGTACACTACTGATGTATGTACTGTTTTCTCACAAATGTGTTAGTACTTTTCCTTGGGAGCTAACCGTATGTAGGTTTGTAATTGTAGTTTACCGGGTTGCTCAGATTTAATCACATTGATTGTCTTGTTTTAAAACGGATTACACAAATTTGATACTTCTTAAATGCACATCGCTTGTCTGTGTCTTGTTCATTGCGATTCGTTGTTTTCGAAGAGAAGACGCTCCGGATGGAAATGCGTATTCCCATGGCTGCCCAACTCCCCGTCTCAGTCGTGTAATGGGTCTGCCCTGGCCTCGCATGGTATCGCAGACGTGACCTCACCTCGAACCCAGGACTTTGAGCCCCTCCTTCCCACTCACCCGTGCGTGCCTGCCCGCCCCGCCCCGCCCCGCCGCCAGGTACACACACCGCGTAATTGCCAACGTGGCCCACTATTTGCGTTGCGCACACACAGCCGCTCGCCCGCCGCCGCCGCCGCCCCTGTCCCCGCCCCGCCCCCCTCCACCGCTGCCACCGCTGCCCCCGCTCACCCTCGTCACACTCCTCTCGACTCTAGATGCTTGCCTACCTCTGGAACTGCGTTTCCATCTCCGTATATATCTTCCTAATTGGTGGTTCTCACTCTTTATCTTTGCTTCGTCTCTGTCATCCGCACTCCCTGCCCCCACTCTTAGTACATCCCTAGGTCCCTCCTCTCGCTTTCTTTCTTTCTTTCTTTCTTTCTTTCTTCCTCTTTACTCCTTCTCCTCCTTCAATTTCCCTATCGATATCTCCTTCATATCGGGTCCGCCTCTGAATGCTAGCCTACCTCTGAAACTGCCTTTCCATCTCCGTATATATCTTCCTAATCCGGGGTTCCTCCTTTTCATTTGTTTCTTCTCTGCCATCCTGCGTCACTGCCTATACTCTTAGCTCATACCTCGGTACCTTCCTCTCTTCCTTTCTCTTTCCTCTGCCTCCAATTTCACTTCCTTTGTCTTCCTCATAATCCGCACGCCTCTGGATACCAGCCTTATCACTGAAACTGTGTATCCATCTCTGTCGCTCTTTCTAATTGGTCGCACCTCATTCGTTACCTTCCTCTACACTTCCTCTCTGCCAACCTCCCTCCCTGCCTCCCTCAGTCCCTTCTTTCTTTCTTTCTCTCTCTTCCTTCTTCAGTTACTCTGTAGTTTTCTCCTTCATAATCGGGCCTGCCTCCCGGTACTAGCTATACCTCTGTAATGGCATCGGTCAGCCTAATTGGTGGTCCCTCACTCTTTCTCTCCCCTTCTTGCCTCAACCCTGCCTTCCACCTTCTCTGCATCCATTGTTCTCATCCTCCCTCCAATTTCTCTCTCTTCTCTTCTCTGTCCTCCTCGTCTCCAAATTCTCTGCCATGGCCTTCCCTTTCCTTGAGCCCGCCTCTGGCCGCTAGCTTTACTGATGGAATTGCAAATCAATATCCGTCACTCTGTGCAATTGGTGGGTCCTACTAAGTTACTTCATTTCCTCATAACCTATTGTCTTCCTCGCTCAATTACATATCGTTTTAAATCATAATATCTTTCTTCCACTCCTCGTATCTTCCATTCTCCCTCCTATTGTCTCTTCATGTCTCCTCTTCTTCTTGGTCAATTTTCTCTTGTCTCCCTTCTTCTCAGTCTTGTCTTCTTAAAATGACTCTGTCCCTTTTTGTGTCTTCTTGCCTTGTGAGTCCTGCCGTGATCTGAATTTCTCGTTGTGTCTGCTTCTCCTTCCGAGTGCGAGGTTCGTTGGGTGGCTCCGTGGGCTGTGTGAGCAGCGTCAGGCAACGCGAGTTCCCGCTGACCAGGCGTCGCACGTTGAGCGCGCAGATTGCATTGCAATGTAGGCGGCCGCCTAATTTGAGTTATGTGGATATTTTAGAAAGATCTGCGCCTTCAAGGGTAAGCGTGAAGTGTGGCAGAGACAACTTCTGCTTTCCTCAGGAACCTGTCTGGGAATGTTTGGATAAACCGTCGCGCGATTTTTAGGTACTCGTATGATTAAAGTATGGTTGTTTTACCGGTAATAATATTGTAGTACCCAGTATAAACATTAAGTTAAAAGTTCGTTTTCTGTTCTGCTAAGTAATGGTATTGAAATGTAGTACTTGGTGTGTTCGTTTATATGTTAATAGCTAATTGGAGACCAGTTTTTTTATGTAACTTATCTCAATGAAATATGACTTTTTATTTAAGGAATGTATTCACATTCAACCTTATGGTGCATGTTAGGGTTTTTGAATGCGTACGATAAACTCCATTTTAACACAATATTTGGTAGCACAATGGAGAAACCTCTTAAAAATATATTGATACGTAAAACAAGGAAATAAGCGAAAATGCAATTGAGTCACTCAAGAAATAAGCTCTTCAATTAGAAGTCTGTAGGTATACGATGAAGATGGAGTTGGTGAAATGTGAGTTCGGTGAAACGGGAGAATCAAGTGTAAACTCATGTCAAAATTTCTTTCTAATGCAGACGTTTCTGAGCTTCGTTACCTAGAATTTGAAGCCGTTCGACATGACTGGCACAGTGATGTGGCATGTTCAGTCCTACAGTGCCGCATTAGAATATTGTAGATTCCTGAGAACGGAATATGCCGAAACAAAATTGACACAAAATTATTATTTCATGAAAATAAATTTCAGAACATGTCGCGTATTGTAAGGCCTTCGATTAGTATAAACTTCAGCTAAAGAATAATTAACATGCACTATTGTATATTTCGATTTCTAGATTGTTTAACCTCAAGGTATTTGTTCTTTTCAATAATAGTATTATAACACCAAAAAGTAAATCACCATGTTACTTAAACGTTCCTTTCACGACTGAGTTCAACTTGTTTGTACATTTTAAGGAAAATATTTATGAGTGCGGAAGCTAAGGTATATAAAGCTGAAGAGGCTATTTGTTACTTCGGGAAGGAATTAATGCAGATCCATCATTATTAAACGGATAAATATTTTTTCCTTAGGTAATGGGTATTTCATGATCTCAGGATATTGACATAATATACCGTGTTTCAAGCCGTTTCGAGAAGTGTACCAAGAGGTATCTGAAAAATTTTCTTGCATGTATATTTTAATATAAGCATATCTTTTTTAAAATTGATTATCTGTCCGTTCAAAAAAATACATGTTTCTCAGAGATGTTAATCAAACTTTCCAATTCATTTACATTTGGTTATTAACCAAACTGTGGGATTCCGTCGTGTAACTGAGAAATTTAGTTTTAAAGACAGTTACAAAGACAGATAACGATAAATTATTTCAGGAGTTTTAATACGAATAATTATAAATTTTAGGTATTTACTCGTTCGTATTATACAATTATGGGAAACGAAACCAGTCTCTTAGAATATTTTTTATTCGGTTTCCTAACTCTCCGGTTTGATCTAGATTGAAATCTTTGGCACTAGTTGCGGATGGAAGATTAAAAAAAGTTGAGCTTGTAATGAATAAGTTGAAACCATCTTCTTTTTAATATATTTGTGGTTTATAACTGCTTGGTCATAGCGACCGGGACTTTTAACATTTGGGGTAACCGTAAGGGGAACACACGCGGACTACGTGAACACACACAAACATCCATGCCCAAGGCGTGATTCGAACCCGCGGCCCTTCGAGCTGAGGTAACCACGACCCTTCAGCCTTAGCGATCTCAGCTCTCCAGGCTGGCTAAGCGTACCTAAGCATTATAAATAATATAAGAAAGGGTATTCTTTAATACGGCACTACTACATTTGAGAAGCATATTAATCTCTTTTTTACTCTCGAACTGCTCTCGTTTCTCTTAGCTAAAGCCATTAGCATCACATCATAATCTTATACGCTCATTGAGAAGCGTTTCAGTCACTAATTGCTGGTGTCCGAGAAGTCTCACCGCGCCTATTTCTAAGACTGCGTTTAGAGCTCATGGTCGCGTAGCTGTTAGCGGATTCGCCTAGCGGCAACTGACGTCCGCCTCTGCAAGGAGTCCGAGGCAACGATTTGGCAACTATGTTTCGCGCTCAATTAGAGGGCCTATGTTAATGCACAGGCCAAGCGTCCAGGCCTACAGATTAGAGAAGAATATTTTGTTTTAAGATGTGAACGACGTAATAGTTTGGCACCAGGTTGGTTTTATTGCATTGTGTCGACGGTACTTGCTTCCAAGTATCATTCTGAATGAAAACAAAGGTATTTAATCTCTATAAAATACTTGCAATTGATGTACATGCGGAATGTGCAAATTATTATACGTGTTTTCGGTAACATCCTGAAAGGCAATTCAATAATTGCTATTTAAACTATGGAATGAAACTGGAATTCGATTGAAACTGGAATTAATTATCGACTAATCAACGTACACTTTTTTCATTCAACATATCACTACAAGCAATTTCGTCTCTATTCTCTTGATATTATTTTCAGCAAATCATTTGTATGTATCACAATATGTAAATGGGAATTAAAATGGAGGAGATATTGAAAAATTAGGAAACAGAAATAAAATAGCAACACAAATTCAGATAAACCGGAATATTCAGATGAAACGATTTATTTTAAAATATGAGAACCTTTTTGCTCCTACAATTACGGGTTTGGGGATTTGTGACGTTCTTTAGTTTGACATATTGTTCAGCACAATGATACAGAACCTACTGAACATGGTTTCACACTGTGTTATGTACAGTCCTACACATATATATTATTAAAAATAATTTATCGTATAATTCGGCTATTAAGAATTTATTTCCGATTAGAGAGCCAAAACCCAAATGTGCTATTATTTTGCAACTTTGGGCATGTATGTGCTATTTTTTGCAAAAATTAAAAATTAACAAATAAACGTAAAAATTAATTTTAATTGAAAAATTGTGAGTCAACTAGTTAATGACTTAGCACAGACGTAAAATTTTACAACGAAATAAAACACTGAAGTTCTTCGAATTTCAATTTGAAAAATTTCGGTGTGTGTGTATCTGTCAAGTGTATCCGCAAGCAATAATAATTACTCGAATATAGTAGAAATTATAGCAATGTACCGGTAGACTAATGTCCTCGTGCATTTGTCTCACTGAAATGTTTGTAGTACTGTAGAATGGATGCAATATCATGGTTTCTTATGACTTTTCAGGCGCTCAAGAAATATGAAAATTTGCGATGGTTTTCAATGATTTCTTTTATGAAAAATGAAATAAATAAAAAAAATATATTTTTCCACACAATAGTTTAAGTAGTTTAATAAAGCTATAGAATTCGCATCTTTAAACTTTGGATGCATATCCTAATAACCATATGGGTATAAGGAGTTTAATAAAGCTATAGAATACGCATCTTTAAAGTTTGGATACATATCCTAATATCCATTTGGACCCCTGTGACTGTATTCGCAAAACCTATGCTGTACTTCTACCATTTAATTCATCATTGTTAGTCTCATTACTACTTTAAAAATACTTTACCTTATAACATCGTTTTCCAAGAAGGACACAGGTAGGATGTTTTAAGTTCACAAAGAAAAGTTCCAATTTTTTTCACTTATTTTTTTAAATTTTAAGTCAATGAAAATAATCGTTTATTTATTTAATTTTAGAGGGAAGTAAGTTGTACAATACTCCTTCAACGCAGTTTATGTTCACATACATATTCAGTACTGTGTTGGTTTTAAACCATAGTCCACCAGTTAGTCCGGTTGAACGGAAGAGATTTTGTAGAATATTTTAAAAGATATTAGTTGAAATTATATCATGTTTCTCTCGCCTCAAATCTCGTAATTTATTAATTGAATGCTCAGCTTTCAATTAATAATTTCAGAATCAGCTTAAATGAAACTTCACAAACAAAAATTGACTCCACATCGTCAAGAGAAGGACATTAACCAAACAGGTTTGTAGGAACTTCGCGGATCGACTGGAGTTTCAACATTCAAACGGTAGTTGGAATTCAACTATGTTTGGAAATGTTTTTTTCTTATTCAAAAACTTGTGGTGTCAAAGAAATAACTTATGGATGGGGACTGCAGTATGAAGTGTTTTCCTTACATTAAGAATATATGTTGTTGTCTTTTCTGTCTGAATAAATTCATTAACGTACATCACACGTACAACAAAAGGTAACTGACATGTTTTTAAATAGATATCCCAAAATCGCATTAGAATTTTCTACACACATGTTTTCTTTATTCCCACCCTTTCCGGCCGGGATAATTTGTTTCCCATAATAAATCGTCGAAAGCTGTGTGTTACTGGAAGAGCGTTTATCTTATAGTCCAAACACCATACAAATATATTAGTAATAATAGCATCAGGGACAAATCCAATAATATTTCTCAGTATGTCGTTTTACAAAAATGCCTTTTGATTCTTAGCATATAGTAGCTGCATCACTCGGGAATATGTCACTATTCCACTTTATTCGATTTTAAATATATTGTGTTAAATATGTTTTCGTTTGGTGAATTCATCATTATCGTCATTATACTGGTCGTGGTCAAGGTTCCGAGACTTCAATTTTCGGATCTCTGTACCTGCTTCAGTGAAGAGTGACTACGTATTCTCGTGTGTCCTCTGTGTCTTCACGCAGAAATAACCGTGAGATTGCATGTTGGGAGACAACCTATCATTAAAAACTCACTGCGCAAAGAAACGCGCACATCAAGTGCCTATACAACGCTTTCGTTGCAAAACGGACATAAACGATGTGTGACTTGTGGACTTTACATGATAAATCTCCGTTTTTCGTTTACATAAAGCGTAATGAATGAAACGACGGAAAGTTTTCGGAACGGTTCAAGAAACTTTTAGTCCTTCTAATTGTTTACTCATCCACCTTATTTAATCTGCGTACCTTTAGACAGATTTTTGGGATGCAATTTGTCTTTTACGTAGGTTGTAGAATATCATGAGCGATGACCTTTTGCGATAAGGGGAAACCCGTAGTTTCTTATCATTTGCAACTCAACTCTTACGATACGTCGCTGAGGAAATTATGACAAATAGTTTTTGAAGACTTTTTCTGATTTAGTAAATTTCCTTATTATTAAACGAATGCATAGTTTAAAGCTCTGCAAATGCACCACACCCTGTTCATCAAATTTCAGTACTCTGTAAAGTGGCCGACAAGAATAGCTAAGGCAAAAGCGTTCTACTTAAGAAAGTTAAGTTAAGAAACAATTTCCTGTTGGATCTGTGTTTATCCTTCATATCCCTCCTTTCATATTTTACAACTTATCTTCATAGCTTACATCTGTACTTGCAATCATTGATGACGACTCCAGAAGTTGTTTGTTTTCCCAAATAAATACGAATATCCACCAATATCCTAATGAGACTCGCCTTGTGTATCGCCGTTTGACACTGTGAATACATGTTAAACGGGTGATTGATCGAATTATTTTATTTAAACGACATTTGATGAAACCAGTAGGTATCTTCAATATTAGTGCAAGAAAATTTCTTTCTCCTAAAATACAAAAAATAAAAGCTCTCGATTCTTCCCTAGGTAGATTAAATCTTCAAACTGCATCATTACGAATAACATATTTCCGAAATGCTGTTGTAAAATGCAGCTTCCGAAGGAATGTAGGTGGCTCGCAGTTCTGCAGTGTGCAAGCCGGTCTTCTGCGAACAGGCGGTCAGGTCGACGAAACAGGAGTGAGAGAGTGAGTAGGAGGGGGGAGTGAACGGGTCTTGCGATCTCTCTGACTCGGCTTGCGCTCGCCGCGCCGCGCCTCGCCTCGTCTCGTCTCGTCGTGCCACTCAGGGTCAAGGTCACGGCGCCCTCCGCAAGGTCATTAGCAACATCCTCGCCGACATCGCAGCTGCTTCGACCGAGTTGGATGGCGTACATGTACATCAGGGGTTTGCGCTGGTGTTTTTTTGGTTGTTGTTATTTTTTTGTTGTTTTTTTCGCGCGCGGGTTCGCAACACATTGGGCATTATGGTTTCGTCCTTTAATGGGTTGCAAAATAGTAGTACCCATCATTTGGAATTACCACCAGCTGTGTGTGGTGAATTTGTTGGACTTCCTTGTTCCCAGAATGTTGGGCTCATCAACAAACAATGAGTAACGAGTTTGACGTGGTAAAGATTAATTACTATTTTAATATAATACCAGGCATCGTCAATTATTTAAGATGATTTCAACTAATAGATTTTCGGCTTACGTTGAAAACTTTCAGCATGGCCTCTTAAAGGTTTTATATTCTTTTTATATTTAAAAAATAATATAATAATAATAGTAATAATAATAATAATAATAATAATAATAATAATAATAATAATAATAATAATAATAATAATAAACCATTGCGTCGATCCGATGGCGGAGATCGCTTATACATCCGGGCCACAGCGGTCTAAGACCAGGAGATCACAGGTTCGCGCTCCACTTCAGGCATAATTGTGTGTGTTTCCCTATGTTTGTGTGTGTCTATTTTATCATCCATCATAATTCCATCCCATACCTCAGGGCTAACAACCCTGGGGTATTAAAATGGAATCGGCCATAAAATGCTAATTCCCCCTATTGAAAACATATGCCATATTCTCGAAAACAACAACAACAACAACAACAACAACATTGACTGAGGAGATTATTTCATCATAATTCCCTGGTAGTGGAACGTGTGAGTAATGAAGTGTGTAAATAATTAGGTACTGCTATCTCAACCCAGAACTCGAGCCCGGTAAGAGGCAATTCGTAATGAACTTAACTATGTAGTTTTAGAAAGATAATGAACTTATTTCTAAAGAGTATCTAAGAATCGGAGCACTGACGGGTTCAATCCATTCATTCTTTATGCGCCATTTATTCTTTCGTCCTTCAATGTAATTCCAAACAGTACCTTCTATTTTGTCATGATGAACTATGGAATAGAGAGTTTGGTTTTTAATAATATCCCTTGATTTTTTGGCCAATTATTTAGAGTCATTGCCAACATATTTAGTAACCATATATCCATTTTTTAATACACGATGGTACAAACAAAAGAATAGTAAGCGAGCGAGCAGCATCAACATTTGGTTCGTTGCGATCGCCATTAGATGGAATACTTGATATATTGCAATATTAGTTCAATCATAGCGACGGATATAGGAGGGGAGTGTGTTACCATGGAATTGTATTTGATCTTTTTCAGAGTCGTAAGAGCAGGGTTTTTAAGTATGTTGAAAGCATTTTAACTGTTAATTGAAAATTGCAAATATACTTACATGTCAGAAAATTACAATGAGGGAAAACCGTAGAAGTTCCTTTCAGTAAACAATTTTCTTGAACATTAGGAAGTAGCAAGTTGATAACCGCACGTGGTACAGCATAGGGAAATGTCGCGGATACATAATAAATTATAATAATTATTCAGCGAACCGGGAAAGGACTGATAAAATCACCGGTGACATTTTTATTAGAAATTGACATCGGTGTATATTACGTTAGGCGGGGCGAAAGACTTCACTTCAACGAGGCGAAATCGTAGGAAAAACACATGGTAGACATTTTATCCTGTATTCAACCGAGAAGTCGTCAATGAGCGCGAAAATGTAAATGAGCCATGAATTTTTAAATTAACCTGTTCAAGTTAGTTCTATAAAAAATCATTAATAAGATGGGCCCATTAGCATTGTAATAACTAAATTTTTAATAAATGTTTCATTTATTTTCTTGGAAAAAGGCCGATAATTTAAGTGAATTGACATCAATTAAAAAATTTCTTAATTAAAAGAACTTCCAGAATTCGCTAGCCTGCATAGAAAGCACGTCCGCATACGGCAAGGTAAGATATAGCATGTTGTATGGTGATACTCACGAACAAAATGGTAGTAAAAACAATCTTAAAAAATCTTTCATTATAAAGTAAATCTACCAGAACAGGGCAAATCAATTACGTAAATATAAATAGTGATATTAACATTGATAGCCAAGATTAATTTCGAGAGCAGATTTAATCAGAAATATTTATATAAAATAGTTTAGGTCGTTGGAAATATTTATAGAATCTGAACGAATACGTTTCAAAGGACTGCGCAACGTGCGACAGATGGATTAGACAATTGATAGATAGTTATCAAGTAGGTATCAATGTTGGTGTCGTGTTTCATTGAACATCGTGTTGATTCGCTGTCTTTATTTGAATTTTTCGACCGATAACTAAGATTATGAGAATGACATTAATTTGCATTGGGCTAGAGTGGTTGGGAGTCATGTAATTTTTTATGGATTGTTTAAAGAAGTTAAACAAAATTTTTCAGACTTTCAAAGATGTGACGGAGTGACTAAATAGAATGATGGGGGAAAAGAAAACTTGTTGCATTTTAAGCACTGATGTGTTCTCAACAAACTTCAAGATTATACGTATGAGGTAAATGTAATTGTAGACATTGCTGAACTCCTATTTTATAGCAGCTCACGAAAAACACGTGAAGCATCATGCCATTTCTCATTTGCAAAATACACATGAGATTACAGTACGAAATGTCATATTTGCATTTCGTAGTTAATTCGGCAATGAACAAACACCTGTGTACGTAACAGTTTTCTGTGTGTTGGGGAGTTCAGGAGTTGGAGTGCATACACAAACATAACAGACCTCAGAAATGGGCTTTATACGTTCAGTAGAAATGACATCACCTACTCTACCCCACTTCATTTTAGTCCTTTGCCCTCACCCCTTTTTTTAAATTAAAGAAGCAAGGCAAGCGATATACATGCAAATCTAATAAAGGAATGTATTCACTACTGACCATGTGAGTCAGTGTAATGGAGAGAGATTGAAACATTCAAGGATTCATGTCATCATGAAGCAATAAAGTCCAAATTACAAGCATTTCAATTAGCACATGGCGCCTGCAAAACCTACCTTGAGCGTCTGCCAACGTTCTGAGTTCCACGTATTTTCATTCTCTGTAGATGTTGCCGTGTCAAGGGAAGGCTCTCGTTTAAGTGAGAACGTTATTTTTGATCTGAACAGTGAAGTTGCGTAGACTTTGTGCAACAAATCAACTTTAAAGCCCTTCATGGATTTGAGTATTTTATCAATTATTTACATAGTTACAGTGCTGAAGTTGATTATTAAAAGTGATATTCGTAAAATGTTTATTAAAAAATATTCATTTTCATGAGTCGTGTTCTTTTCACTATATTGTAAAACTACTATTGCGCCGTCACATAAAAATATAAAAACAGAAAAAATATATTATTGTCAAATGAGGAAACAGATTCCATGCTTGTGTCCAGAATTCAGTGACACTAAAGGATGCAATGTAAATCAATAATAAGGTAGGGGCTGACCTTTGGTCGTCAATTCTACAAGTTCCAATTTGTGTTTCTATAAAAAAGAACAAAATAATATTATCGTGCATATAAAATAACGTAATGTAACTAGTAATGAGTTTAGATCTCAACCAGCATTACCGCTGAGTGGTCAGTGGTTTGGACCAGGAGGACCTATGATTCGAGTTCTGAGGTGGCAGAGTTTGACACTACTTTTACAGCTGGGTCATGTTCATCTGCTGCCTGGAAGAGAGTTCTAGCGGCTGGCAACATTGATAAGTAGTTTTTCCGAGGTTTCTCCGATCAACACCCAGCTGAAGCGGTGCCCCGCCCGGGCCAGATATTTGGATATGAAAAAACATGCGCATTAGGTCGAGTGGCCTGTAGGCCGGTGCTGGATCTCACCTGCCTGGGAGGGGGTGGAACATATCCGATAATTACTCGACAAAATATTAACAACATTATCATTATCCTAGAAGTTTAGGAGCCGGAAACATTGACCAATCGCTCAATCACCATAATGGTACATGTCTCTCCATTATCTTGTTGATAAAATAAAAATAAAAAATGAGTCCTAAAGTTTCTAGGAGGGACATTTGTTTCTTTTAGGCTCAAATAAAACAAGCTGATATTTAATTTATCTACCCAAGGAGATTATTATTTATTCACAAGTTTAACTTTCTCATAATGATCCTCCTCTTCCCCCTTTTCCTCCTCCTCTCGCTCCTCCCGTCACCGCTTCGCTCCCTCTGCTATTCTCCCCACTCCTCTCCCCGCTTCTTCTCTTACTTCTCATCTCCCCCGTTCCTCCTTTCTCCGCTCCTCCTCGCTCCTCTCAACACGTCTCCCCCCCACTCCTCTCCCAGCTTTTCCTCTCTCCACTCCTCCTCTTTCCTATCCTTCTCTTCTCCTTCCACCTCTCCCCTCTCTTCTTCTCCCCTCCCTGCCCTTCCCGATTTTCATCACTCCATTTCAACCTCCTCTCTCACACTCTCCCCATTCCTCCACACTTCGCCTTCTCTCCATCCCTCTGCCCTCGCCCCCCTACTCTCCCAGCCCCTGCCATTCCGCACGTCCTCTACCTCATCCCGCTCATCCTCGCCTTCCCCCCCCCCGCCCCCCGTCGTATCTGACGGGGCAGCTCATCACTTTCCCTCGTGCGGAGTCGCGGCGGCGGCGCGCTCCACTCGGCGGCGGCGGCGCTGACGTCAGCGGCTCTCCGCCTCCATTGACGGCGCGACGCGACGCGGCGCGGAGGGCTGAGGCGGCGCGTGGGCGACGAGGGCGCTGCATCGCGCGGGCGGCGCTCTCAGGAAAGAGAGCGCTCCGTGTTCTTGCGCCCCACGCGACCCGACGAGACGAGACGGAGCGAGGAGGATTCAAGAGGCTGGCTTGGACTTCGGTGACTGCTCGTTGACGCATTTACTTTGGGGATTGGATCCCGTTGGTCGAATGGTGAACTTCACTACACATCGGGGGTTTAGAAAATGCCTAGTTTATTCTAATGAAAATATTTAAAAGCTACTAATATGTGTATGAATTATGGATAATTATTCTGACGATTTTTTTTTGTTGCGTTTTTTTTTTTCGTCTTTTGAGCAGTGAACATAGTATTTTAAACATAGTATTTTTTTCTTTTTATACGCCTTATTTCTTAAAATTTATGTATGTTTCTTTCTAGTCTTGGTAACAAATACACGTTTAAACCATTTTCAGTTCTACTAATGACAATAATTTTTGTTCTGGTAAAGAATCTTCATATTTGGTCTACACGGAAGTTATTTGGGTTTGCAAGCACATTGAATTTTTGGAACCCAAAAGCTTGAATTTGGTCGTTCAGATCGCAATTCTTCGCACAAATCTTATTACCTTCGAATGTTTTCACGTAAAATGCTGAGAATTTTTCTTCTAGGTCCAATGAACCCCGGTTGCCCGGATGAGGGTTAATGGCACAGTGTACATGTGGGAAATAATACTTTGGGTTTCCTTTTGATTTCGCTAAGCAAAACATTACATCAGTGGGCTCAAATAGTGCATTGATCGACAATAACAAAATACAAGGTTGTGATTTCAATAATTCTTTTTCTTTCTTTTTTCTTTCTTTCTTTCTTCTTTCTTTCTTTCTTTCTTTCTTTCTTTCTTTCTTTCTTCTTTCTTTCTTTCTTTCTTTCTTTCTTTCTTCTTTCTTTCTTTCTTTCTTTCTTTCTTTCTTTCTTTCTTTCTTTCTTTCTTTCTTTCTTTCTTTCTTTCTTTCTTTCTTTCTTTCTTTCTTTCTTTCTTTCTTTCTTTCTTTCTTTCTTTCTTTCTTTCTTTCTTTCTTTCTTTCTTTCTTTCTTTCTTTCTTTCTTTCTTTCTTTCTTTCTTTCTTTCTTTCTTTCTTTCTTTCTTTCTTTCTTTCTTTCTTTCTTTCTTTCTTTCTTTTTCTTTTATTCTTCTGTATAACTTGCTAGCAGATTATCGGTGGTATTATATGCATGTGTTACTCACAACCACCTTTTAAACAGTCCCGCCTGTCCCGCTCATACTGCTGCCCCGCTCACCCGCAACAGCCACCACCCCCGTCGTCGCCGCCAACGACCTGATCCACGCGCTTTGTTCGCATCTCCCTGCAAAAGCCGGCAACAAAACCACCTAATATTTTTCGACTTCCATAATTTCTGTAAATATTCAGTGATGTTTCCACCTTTGGGGTATTAATTTGGGAAGGCGATTTTCTTGTCTTCTTAAAAGTGTTCATGAAAATGTTAGAGGAATCGTTCATTGTTAAAAAAATAATTTGTGAAACAAGCACACTCGTACAAACGTTTATGGTAAGTGGGAGGGTTTTTTTTCACTTTCCGTTACATGTCAAAATTCAATATTTTTTTTCTTTGTTAATGCTCATTGCTTTATTACATTTCTTATTCTTTGTAATTATTATTATTATTATTATTATTATTATTATTATTATTACTACTTATCATTCTCTTGTCCTTTTATTCCTCTCTCTTTTTCTTTTCTCCTTTCTCTATTCTCCTTTTTTGTTGTAAATGTCTGTGAATGAAAAATAATGCAACAAAAAGGCTTTTTTAGAAAGGTAAATTTAGCAAAGGACCGTCAACATGTCCGGATCTACAGGATGTTCATATTTTTCCTTGAATTACAAAGCATGTGGAATGGACAATCTGCGTGGGTGCAGTGCATTGCCCCGCATTAAAAAGTGATGTCATTCCTCGTTTTGCCAGCGTAGTCCTTCCCAACCTCGCTCCCTCTTATTCAGTCGAGCACTCCATGGCCAGTGTATTCGTTTGAGAGCCTGTTGTGACAGACGTCTGAGAATGTTCTTTATGTACGGTTTCTCACACAACTAAAACGGTCTTCTAGAGAACGTCCTAAGTCAATAATAAGTCATTTAATGTTTACTTTTGCAAACTTTTTGCCTAGAAGTATTTTAACAGTAATTATTAAAGTACTTTGTTTATCACTTTTTACTTTGTCACATTTAGTATAGAAAAAATATTGTAATGCTGCCGGAGGGAAACGCGAAAAAACCTTTTTTCGACAGAAAAACTCATATTGTGGGGCTCTTATATAAAAAAATGATAAATCTTGTTCTTATATGCAGAACAAAGGCTTCCTGTCACACGCTGTGAACTCAGAACTATCTTTCAGGGGGTCGTTGATGCCCAAAAATTTGTTGATGGCCTGTATGTATGACTATGCGTACCTGAATGACTATCTATCCGACGATTTGTGCGTTCATTATGTCTGTCCTTCAGTGGTCAACGCTAACGTCTAAGGCGTTCAATCGATTTTCTTCAAAATTCATATTCCTCAGTCGATTTACAGGACCCTGACAGTTTGAAACGAACATTTCATTTATGGGGATACTTTATATGAAGTCTTAACATTTCAAATTTTTCTCAAAAATAAATCCCAATTAGTCAATCAATTTTTTTCTGGAATAAAGTGCACTGAAAATGGGGCAGATCTCATTTTCTTTGAACTCTGATGTTTCGCAAACTGCAAAAGTTCCAAATAATGCGACAAAATATAAACTGATGTAGCACCTTAGGTTACAACTTTTCGGCGCGCATCAAATGCGAAACGGAAGACAAATGAAGCGATGGAAAAGAATGTATACAGTCTTAGAATTCATAAAATAAATTGTAGATGATCATTTATGTTTCTTTGGGCATTTATTTCTTATATCATTCTTCAATTATTAAATATTATTTGATTAAAAGACAGAATACATATGATGGACCACATTTGATGTAAGACAATGTTCTCAACATTGATTCCCAGGGGATTGGTGGAGAACGGTGGACGTTTTATGTTATTTATATTATAGATGTATTTGTTTACGTTGTAATTGTTTGCAAAACATTTTATATTATTTTTTTCCCATTACAGCTGAATCTTAAAAGCCATTCCCGTTTCTAAACACACTGCCTTTTGCTAGAGGCTCTGTATTCACGATCGGATATAGCTCGCTCGGGTCCGTGATACAGCATTTCACGTACGGACTTCAGTTCGCTCTTCCAGCGACAGTCCGCTCTTTATCTTCGTCGTCTCGACACTTAACACTGCGTCCACTCCCTCAGGCAGCGCACAAGCGGCCGATTTCACGGCCGTCAACGCGACCCATTGCGACCTTGCCGGCCTATTTGCAAGGCCATTACAAAGCATTCAGTGGTCCCATTCGACGCGTTAAACGTGGCCGTTGACCAGCTGAAAATAGAAAATTGTTTGCCCAAAATAAAATGTTAAGTAGAAGTGATGAATTACGTTGTTCGAAAGGTATTCTAGTACCTGCCAACCTAAAATATCCAGATGGATCTGGTAGGAACTGCTCTCTACTGGAGATGTGTGGATGTGTTTACGTCCAGAAAGTGTTCTTTCTTGTGGTTGTTGCATGGGTAGCAGTGACAACCCATCACATATCCTATTATAATCCAATTCTGTTCATTTCGTTTTTTACAGTGTTTTTTACACGTATCAGCGAGTTGTTCTCAATGGCAACAATTTCATTAGAGTATAATGCGTAAGAAGATGAAGAACAAACACAAGAAATAACCTCGTAGTTAATGCCACCTTAAATATACCAAAAAACGAAGATGAGTGTTCAGTAATTTTAAAATTTTAGAAAACGCAAAATGCATATATTTTATTTTATTATATTGATTATATTAAATCGATATTTATTATATTGAAACATTTTATTTCAAGATGTGCAATAGAAACACGTTAAATAATAATAATTCAATAAATATTATTCTATATAATAATAGCAATAATAAATAAAATAGAAGGGAACCAAATTTCTCTTAAATCTTGAATCCAATTTCGATTACTACAAGGTATCCTCTGGATGCATTCCAGACATCATCATCATAATCATTATTCACATAAACTTGAAACACATTCTTGACTTCTAAATTGTAGATAGTTTTCCCCTAAACATCTCTATTTCTCCCCTCTCTCTAAAATCTGCTTTTTGAACGACAGAGGTACCTTCATTTCTTTAGAATTTTGTTTCTTCATGTTTGACTCGCGTGCTGTCTTCAAGTCAACCACTAGATGTGCCCATAGTTTTTCCTGCTGGGGTTTCGTGCTAGAACGGCGTGGGTGAGCCCGTCCCACGTGCTATGTTACGTGCCTGCACGCGGCCTGCTCAGAACAGCTGCGCAGTTTGAAACGCGTGACAAGGAGGAGGAAAACGTTTTTGCTCCGTGCCTTAAGAAGTTAATCATTAGGTTTTGCTGTACACCAATCTGTGTCCGACCTCCGTGATGTGGTTGAGTAACAAGGTCAAAGTAACAAGGCAAGATGTGAATGGGGCAAAGAAATGTTGGCAAAGCTCGATTTATGGTCGATTTTGTCCATGTCGTCTTGTTCTCGCGTTTGAAGTGCAGCTTTTGATTAAGAAAAGTTATACGGATGTGTGAAACATGAGATAGAAGGTCTTTGTTTTGTATTCGGTTGTCTGTAATGAAATAAATGCCAATAGCAATGTTTCGTTAAGTTTTAAAACTAAAATATTATTTTCTATTTGTTTTGTTTTGTTTCTTTTCGACTCGAAACTAGAATGTACTTCTTATTCTATATCATAAGGTTTCAATTTTTTTCACTATGGTCCGAAACGAAAATCATCATTAAATGACGTTTCGTTCAATATCTCTTATTCTGTTATCAAATGAAAATGTTGATAGAATTTCCAACTCGTATACACCTGTAAACAGAAAATTTTCAAACGTTACAATTACAGTTATTTTGAATGCATACGAAATAATGATCCAAAATCCTCAATTAATGGCTATCAAATCCAATACGGGTATCCAATAATTATAAAGCACTGAAGGCTTTCACGGCCGGAGCCAATATTAATGTCTTCCGGGCTGATGGACCGTGGTCCAATTGGCTTTGCACTGCCAAACGTTTCGCCCACAACTGCGGTGGGCATCCTCAGTGGCAAGGTCTCGGGCGAAGTGTTCGGGACGGTGGCTGACTGGCGACTGACGACTTATCGTCAAGTAACAAATCTTTTCGTCCACCACGTATCCTCACACTGTGCTCACCTTACCTCAAAGCTCGCTTCAAAGCGTGCAACAGGGAACTCAAACGCTCAACAGTTTGAGCGCAACCAATTCAAAGTGCATGCGAACTAGGTTTAACCACCATCAGGCCCGCAGGTTGGTCTCCTTTAACAAACTCTCGCGTGACCTTGACGCGCTAATGCATGCCCCGAATCGCGGTGGCATTGGCGCATTCTAGCGCCGTCGGTTGGTCTGCCCCTTCATTCACAGTTCCGCATGCCACTCCCCGAGTCACGCGCCCCGTTGTAGAGAGTCCATTACACTAGATGCTGCTCGGCAGCTCCCGCCGCCCCGCCCATCCTTTCGCAGCCTTACCCGGGGTTATTCAGTTTTATCCGTTTTACCAAACTTAATACAGACTTTTCTTTTTATTAGCCAACTGCACAGCCTGTTGAGGGCAAGGGCCTCCTGCTCGTGCAGGAAATTATTAATCCATCATTAATGAAATGATAGGATGGTGATGAAGGGACGATCAGAAATGCATCCATGCCCGAGTCGGGATTCGAACCCGCGATCCCAGATCGCCACGACACTACTCTCTTAGTTACCTCGGCTATCCGGATCGACTTATACCGACTTACTAAATCTTATCCAGCTGTTCCCAATCCTTTTCCCAGTCTTATTCAATCTTATCCAGTCTTCCTCAGTCTTCATCAGCTTTATTCAATCTTATCCAGCCTTCCTCAGACTTATCCAATGTCACGCACATGGGGTCGATGAAAAAATTTCTTTCTTATTTCTTTCTTATCTACCTTACCAGAGTCATCTGCCTTACCCATGTTTCCTAATCACATTATCCCCACCCAGTCTTACCAGCCTTAGTCACATCAGCCACACACTACCTCATCAGCAACCCATTATTATCATCCTTTCGAAACCTTATTAAACACTCTAAATCTTATTTAACCTGACCGTACATTACTCCTTTTTGTACAGAGTGGAAATATCTAATTAGTTCCAAAAGATGCCACTTAAACCACCCAGCCTTCTCCAGCTTTATCCAATCATTTCTAGTGTAATCCAGCCTCACCTTGCCTTGAAAAGCAAATGTAAAGACTCCATTACCGTCCGTTCGCCCAGCCTTAGCCAGCGTTGCCCCGGCAGCAAGGGCGAGCGCGCCGATGGGATTCCCAGACTAACTATTTATTCGTACGTCGTGCTGTTTGATCTCGCCTAAGCACGTCCTGGGAGTTCCCTGCTAGAAACAAACGCGCCCCGACCATTATCATTCCTTTCCTCATCGTTCTTCTTTTTTTGCTCGTACTGGCACAAAGCGAACGTTATGAATATCCTCATTCTTTCTTTGAAAAACCTAAAGGTCTCGGATGTTCTGTGAACGTTACGCACGTTGACAATGACTCTTTACTCCACTAAGCTTAATGAGACGCCCAGTGATGACGTGAATGAATCATGGAATGAACGTGAATCAAAAATTTGAGTGGATGTGTTTCTAATGAAGTGTTTTCATTCAAGATTATGTTCTTCGTCATTATGTAATATAATTTAATAATCTCTGTCTGAACGCAGCAGATAACGTAACAATAACAATTATATATAACAATTAACAATTAATTACTTACTGCAATTATTATTGTAATTATTGTAGAAATGTTTTGTTGGTATGCACTTCACAACTAATAGTTCATCCTATTTTAAATGTCATAGGTAGAAGCCAAAAACATTTAAAATCATCTTCTAGATTCGCTCGTGAAATAGAATAGACCGAAAAAATGGTGTTACGAGTTACTCAACGAAATAGTATTAATTCCTGCACCTCTTGACATATATCCAAGGAAATTGGCCAAGAATTAAATATATGTTGAAATATACGTACTCATAAAATCCTGAAGATATCAATATTTTGATGAAGGAATCTCTTCACTGTCTTGAGAATTTTGTTTATTATTATTATAATAATTGTTGTTGTTGTTATTAGACAGTAAATATGAACATTTTATAGTTGTTTTGTATTACGTACTGTTAAAGTATCATCCACAATGACTGAGAACAACAACAACAATAATAGTAATAATAATAGTAATAATAATAATAATAATAATAATAATAATAATAATAATAATAATGTCGGCCCCGTGCCGCAGACGGTTGCGGCAGCTGTCGTCTGTGCCGAGGAGGCTGCAGGTTCGAGTCCTGCGTAGACTTGGTCGTATTTGTGATTGTTCCTTCACCTATCATCATCATCCTATCATCTCAAAAGTCACACTACAAGGCGCAACAACCTTGTTGTAATCCAAGGATACAGCTGAAAAGTTGATCCTGGAAGAATTACACACGTTGGTCGTGTAGCGTGGTCAGTAATGTCCTATACGCCAATAATAATAATAATAATAATAATAATAATAATAATAATAATAATAATAGGTGCCCATTATCGCCGATCCGGATAGCCGAGATCACTAAGGCCATTACTGACCTTAGCGATCTCAGCTGTGGCTCGGTAGTGCCGTGACGATCGCGGGCTCAAGTTCCGCCTCGAGCATGGGTGTGTTTGTGTATGCCTGTATGATTGTGTCGTCCATGCATCCCTCATTATCATCATCATTCCATATCCCGTCCCCCCAGGATTCGTAGCTACCACGATCAGACATCGAGGACACGACATTTTAACAAAGAGGTTCTCATAATCTCCCAAGATTATAAATGCTTCATTTGCCAGGAACATATAGAAATAATTGAATGGGTGTAAACCAGGACGGTATAAGTGATATTTTAATTATTATGAGAAAAACGTGTTTATTTTAGGCTATGTGGTTTATTATGGTATTTATCGTGGTTTTAACGAATAATTGGAATGTCGTGGATTTAAGCTTGAAACAAAGCACCACGACTTTACAGTAATACTGAATTAAATAGACCAATTTCCCCAAATGTATAAAATGTCACTTATACCGTTCTGGTTTTCACCCATTTACTTGATTTAAGTGTCTCAGTGTGTCCAATTCCAGCACAGAGCGAATATTTGAAAAGAGATATTGGGTGTTATGTTACGTCCACGGGCAGACCTGTAAATCCCTCGAAGTTCCAAACACATGCTCCAACACTCACCAAAACCTGTGACGTCTTTTGGACTGTGTACAATATTGTTCGACCAACAAATTCAAACTGATCGCACAATAGCTGTAAACAAACCAGATATTGTTATCCGGGATTTCGAGAAAAAAGTGCTTCAACTTGTAGATGTTGCTGTACCGTGCGATCAAAAGGGCAGAGAAGGGGCACAGAAACTTCTTTAATACAAGAGATTGGAAATCGAGATCAGCTGAATATGATCCGAAAAGGCACAGATCGTCTCGATAGTTATCGGAGCTCTGGGATTTTTTCCGCAAAATTTGTGTAGGAACTTGGCTAAACTAACAGGTCATTCAAAATAATGGAAATTGCAAGACATTGCTTTGTTCGGAACAGCCCCTTATTTGCGCAAAGCATTGTAGAGGCACCGGCAGTCCCTAGATCTGCCCCTTAGGAATCTGGTTACAACCTGAAGTAGATTTTATACTCAAAGCACTCATAACGTCTTTAGTCGTGAATTAGAATATTAATAATAGTATTAATAATAGTAATAATAATAGTAATAATAACAATAGTAATAATAATAATAATAATAATAATAATAATAGTAATAACAATAGTAATAATAAGCCGATCAGATGGCCGAGATCGCTAAGGCGTAGTGCCGGAGTGGTTTCGGACCAGAAGATCGCGGGTTCGAGTCCCGCCTCGGGCATGGATGTATTTGTGTATGTCTGTATGTGTTGTCCTTTCACCCCATCATCATCATATCATCATTTCATCTTCCATACCCCCAGGGCTAACAACCGTGGGGGATAAAAATCGGATCCAGCTAAAATGCTGGTCCCCTCCAAAAATTGTCGCAAGCACCTGCCACCGTGATAATAAATAAAAACTGAGCCACGGTAAGTGCAAGATGCTTGCATGCGTGGTCCTAGTCGGCCGATTAACGAAAATAATAATAATAATAATAATAATAATAATAATAATAATAATAATAATAATAATAATAATAATAATAATAATAATGTCGGCCCCGTGCCGCAGACGGTTGCGGCAGCCGTCGTCTGTGCCGAGGAAGCTGCAGGTTCGAGTCCTGCGCAGACATGGTCGTATTTGTGATTGTCCCTTCACCCCTCATCATCAACCTATCATCTCATAATTCACACTTCAAGGCGTAACAACCTTGTTGTAATCCAAGGATACAGCTGAAAAGCTGATCCTGGAAGAATTACACACGTTGGTCGTGTAGCGTGGTCAGTAATGTCCTATACGCCAATAATAATAGTAATAATAATAATAATAATAATAATAATAATAATAATAATAATTAATACCCCAGTACTAGCAACCTGGGGGACTAATTGGATTCATCATAAGAATGCTGATTCCCCCCCCTAAAAGGAGTCAGGTACACTTCCCATAGGAAATATTTAACTAAGCCTCGGTAAGTGCAGGTGTATGTCAGCGTGGCCAATTCATGTCCAAAAATATCTTAACAATATTCACAACATTCAATATTTTTTCAGGAATGAATATTCAGTATTCAGAGTTTCAGGGAAAAATATTTTGGTATGCAACGATTCTCGTTCTTAACACAACCGCAAATTAATCATCTTTTTTTCTGGTCTCGGTAATTGGGAACAGGAAATTTTGTGGCATGATAATTCTTTTGAGAGGAAGCAAAACCAAGGAAAGGAGCGCGATAGTTTTCACCAATGTCAGATAAATAAAGAGTCGGCCGCACAGTTACTCAACATGGCGTTGAAACAAGTTTATTTGTTTCCTTGTTTCACAGAAGTTTCGAGAAATATTGCCAATTTATTTCTTATTAGCTGTGGGGACTCCATTGTATCAGTACTCTTTAAGTGAGAAATACTCATACATATATGTGTAATATATATGTATATTACATATACATATAAATGCTGCATATAAATGTTTATGCAAGGTGTAAAGATGGGACAAGAACGAGGAATGAATGATCGCGCGCGGTCCGTGGCTCGTTTGGTACGGTTTAATACTTGACACAACACAGAACCTAATATTCAGACAACTGAAAAATATTTGATTCTTCTTTTCCTTTTCTTCTTTATTCTCCTTTCTCTTCTTCTTCATTCTCCTTTCCTTCTCCCTTCTTTTCTTCTCTCTCTTTCGCTTTTCTTCTTCTTTGTCTTTTCTTCTTCCTCTTTTCTTCTTTCTCTTTTCTTCTTTCTCTTTTCTTCTTTCTCTTTTCTTCATCTTTCTCTAGTTCTTGTTCTTTATCCTTTTCTTCTTCTACTACCACTACACCCTTCCCCTCCTCTGTGTTCTAGGTAATGTAGAGTGGTTTGGCAATTGAAGGGCTCAGTAGAACAATGTATTTATCTTTTTTTGTTGCTGTTTCCAAAGCTCTTGTTTGGGAAACAAGTCCAAATGCCCACCACAACATTAGATGAATAATCGGGAGTTGTCAATTCTGGCTTCGCACTGGACTCCCAACTCTACCAACTACTTTTGACTACCTGGGATCGTCATTACGAGAGACTCGGTCATTTTATCCGTTAGTTGCGCCTTTCATCCGTTCCTTAAATGAGGGAAAATGGGAGTTAATTTGGTCGGGAATAGTTGAAGGGTTTAATTTGACGGATACAGAGTTATTTTACGGAAGTGCGATACGGCACATTCAAGATTTTCTGCGCATTGAAATGCTATTGCTTCTACGCAGCTTTCAATCTCCAAGCTTGAGTTCTGGAAGCCAGTGTGCTCACGCTAACCTAAACTTATTTAACACGTAGTAATGCATAATTTGTGTAATACGTAATAAATACTTTTAATTTCACTGCAAAAATACTTTCAAGTCATCGCTACTTCGTCAGCTGATTTTGATCAACAAGGTTTACAAAAATATTTAAATGACATAATTACCGAAGAATGTGAGTGCAAAAATGATTTTGCACTTACTATTAGGAACTTTGGCCAAAAGACATGGATTTGATGAGTGCGAATTTCAATTCGTGTAACGCACGTGTTGTGTTCACTAAGTGGTTCTGACATGTTTGGCTTCTCTACCATACGCGTATAGCATCTCAACACTATATTATCTATATTCTCTCATTATTGACTTCTCTTAATGGTCATCGTACCATCATTTCTCGGTGGAAGGCAAATCCCGTTGTGATTGCCGGCTAGTAAAGGAAAATATATACTCGTACTTCATATATTCATATCACTCTGTGACACGCGCATGTGAATCACAATAACGATCGACAGCTTTATTCTAAAATTGGCCCTGCGGATAAATGTAGCATGCATACAATGTACAAATTTACAAATTAGATTTTCAATGAATTTACTACAAGTTTTCCACAACCCCTTCCCAGCATATGCATACTTAACTTTTCGTACATATGAACTGAAAGTGACTAGAGAGACACCGAACTACAATAATTGTAAGAATTAGTAATAAGTCATTCACTCACCTGGCTTGCAGGAGGCCTTTGTCTTAATATGATTAAACCAGACTAATAATAATAAAATGATGATGATAATAATAATAATATATGACCTCATACACTCAAACACATACACATATATATGTAATTGTATATATGTGTACTGCATATATGTGCACTGCATACATGCATATATGTGCACTGAATACATGCATATATGTTCACTGCATATAATTGTATATATCTGTAAATTAATATATACATGCGTGCACATGAATAAATACCTGCGTATATTCATTCATTTGCGTATACAAACAAGTTCATTCATAAAAACACATACAAGTAGGGATAAAAGGTATACCTAACACTACTATAGACTATCGAATATCAGTAATTATGTTTTTATATTTATTGCAGAATATGGTGATTACACAACGCTCAGCGATGCGGCGTGTCAGTTGTTAGGAGCAAGCATTTTCAGGCGAATATGATGCGAAGGTTTTGGTTATGGCGACCATCCTTTACACATTAGAATTAAACAGTGCGAGTATTAAAATGGGGAAGTGCATATTGATGTCTGTTGGTGGGAGGAGTATTTAAAAATACTCGTAATACCATGAAATGAAATTCTCGAATACAATATACTCGTAATATTTACACACTTTCTAACCCCTAACGCACCTTTTAGAAATGCAGGGAATACTTTGCCAAATGTATGTATGTATGTATGTGCGCGTGTTTGCATTGGGCTGGCCCTGTGTGCAATTCAGCCAAAACGTGCTCCGAGTTGCTCGGCGCACCCGTGTCGCAACGGCCTTGTTGGAAAGGAAGCCGCGTGAAAGGGCCCTGGGCGACGCGACGCGGTGCACCGCAGAGGCGGGGGCGCGCACCTCACGTGACGCAATTAATTGTCCACCCTCCACCCCACCCCACCCCGCCGCTCGCCAGCGCTCCTCGTCCGCCCGCGGGAGACAAATGACACCCGCCGCGCCGCCCGCTCCGCTCCGGGACACCCACCCACGCGCGCACGCACGACAGCCGCGCATCTACTCGCTGGCGGACGCTTGCGCCGCTGGTGGGGCAGGTGGCTGCGTCGGAGCTCGGGGCTTGTTGCAGCCGCCAGCCCCATGGGAGCAATACTTGGAGGGGGATAAACCTCGCAAACCGACGAGTAGGTCGGAACCGGATCGCATGTTGTAGTGGGGAGGAACAGTTCATATTTTCGCAGTGAAACGTGCACTGCACTTACGGGAAACGCACTTACAGAAAACACTTGGCGCGTCAACCACTTTCAACGTCACTCCCGTATGTGTAGTGAATTTTGGAACGTGCTGAAGTTCTGCCCCCGCTGGATGGCGAGATTCACAACCACCTACACGTAGGCTCACAGGGTTTTCCACGAATCTCCAACGGGATTCGGCCCCAGCCGGGACAAGATGTAAGCTCCCGACTGGTCTGCCGACATGTGTGATGGTGTGCTGCATATAAATGTGTTTATGTAAGGTACAAAGATGGGACAAGGAAGAGGAATGAAAGATCGCGCGCGGTTCTTGGCTCGTTTGATAGGGTACTGCACCGGCATTCGCCTGGTATTAATAGGGGAAACCACGGAAGGGAAACCACAGCCGCTAAGAGGCCGATCCGGTGGTCGAGATCGCGGGTTCGAGTCCCGCCTCGGGCATGGTTGTATTGTGTTCGTCCTTTCATCCCCTATCTTAATCATATCGTGTCCGTGTCATCCTCACAGTTACCATACCGTTACAAGCAATAGTGGTGGCTAATGAATTAATTAATTTATTAAGAGTTGATTAATTGATTTAGTGTTTACGGGCGCGATTGTATGGTCGTATGATTCGGGAGGATGCGGTATTACTTCCAGTTTCAGATCGGGCGCTGATTAACATGTGGGCTTTCAGGGTCTCCCCGTTCTGGATATCTCCCCCATCGAGCGTTCCATCCCCTCTGGAACACACTGTAAGCTTTCCACATGTATGGTAGTGGAGTGTGCGGCAATGATACTGTTTGTGAATATATTACGAGAAAGGATGGGACAAGGATGAGGAACGGAAGATCGCGGACGGTTCCATTTTTGTTATATCGTTTTTTACTGATTGGAGAAACCTCACAAAATTAGCAATCAGAGCAGCCGGCCTCTATAATTCCTCTACTGATAATAGTTGAATCTGACCTAGCTAGAATTTTTACTGCTATAGCTAGTGTCGAAAATCCGCTGATATCGGGGCTCAAAGTCTAGATGTTCCCAGCCAGCGACGCAGTAGATGCAACAGCAATGCTCCCATTGAGTCGTCGAAGCCAGTCATGCATTTTCTACCGAACTATTTTCACCTGTTTCATTAGTTATTCTCCTTCCTTTCACGTTCTCCACCCAACAAGTCATCATCATCATTACCGTCAAAGCGATCACATAATTGAAAACATATCCGTCATTTGAATTTCTGAAATAAATACATATCTACTCTGCCATTAATGCCAATACGTTTTCCGTTCTGCTATCTTAACATTTAACCACTATGTTGAATATTATCAGAATCATTCGCACAAGGCATAACACTGTCATCATACATTGTAAAGAATTCGGCATCGACAATTTCAGTATTTGCATCCTATTTGAAAATGGTACAAACACTAACATTAATACAACAAACACCACAGTCACCATCGTTAATACTACCCACATTTCAATACGTTTATTATCAAAGCTACCCCCACAAACGCTATTCACTGTCCTTGAATTTCACGACACAATCACATCTGTCACCACCACCATCGCCATCACTACCTTCCCCACCACTACCACCACCACAACCAGTACAACAACCATCATCACCACCACCACAACCACCGCAACCACCACAACAACCACACCAACCAAAACCACCATTACCACAACCATCACCACCACCACCACCACCACAACCCCCACCCCACCACCACAACCCCCACCGCCACCACAACCCCCACAACCACCACAACCACCACCACAACCATCACTACAACCATCACCACAACCATCGCCACAACCATCGCCACAACCATCGCCACAACCATCGCCACAACCATCGCCACAACCATCGCCACAACCATCGCCACAACCATCGCCACAACCATCGCCACAACCATCGCCACAACCATCGCCACAACCATCATCACAACCCTCACCACAATCATCACCACAACCACCACCACAACCACCACCACAACCACCACCACAACCACCACCACAACCACCACCACAACCACCACCACAACCACCACCACAACCACCACCACAACCACCACCACAACCACCACCACCACAACCACCACCACAACCACCACCACCACAACCACCACCACCACAACCACCACCACAACCACCACAACCACTACCACAACTACCACAAACACCACAACCACTCCCACCTCCGCCACCGTCATCACATAATGAACAGGGGCTTCCCTCCTGACCCTGGCCGCTCTCGCCCCGAGCGCAGCCCTTGTTCCGCCGTCGGAAAAGTCAATTAATGGAAGCGGCGCGCCGGAGCCCCGCGGCGGCCGCTGGGGCCCTGCAGGTGAGAGGTAATCGCGGTAATGGGGCTGCCGCGTTTGCACACGCCCGCCCGCCCTCCCCGCCCGCCCGCGCGCCCTCCACCCACACGCGCGCCCACGCAACGCAGCACCGCCTCCCTCCAATCCCATCCCAACCCCTGACACACTACCCTCCAATGCCATCTGGACCCATTCCACGTCCAACCCTCTTCCAATCCCCGCCTCATCCTCCCCCAATCCCTTACCAACCCTCTTTTAATCCCCGTCCAATCCTCCTCCAATTCTCTTCAAAACCTCCTATCTCTCTCGAACCCTCTAATCCCCGTTCAGTTTAACGTCTTTCCAACCCCTGTCCAATTCTTGTCCAACATCTGTTCAGTTCCAAACCCTATCCAACCCGCACTCAGCCCCTTCCCACATTCTGTCCATCCCCTGCACAGACCCTACACAGCTCTTGCCAAACCCCCATTAAATCCTCAACCTTCCACCGGATTACGATGCCCTGCGTACTTCGCCGAGCTGGGTCTCGGACCTTTCAAATGCAGTTTGTTTTGTAAGCACCTCCGTCTTTCACAAACGCGCACTTAACACATTCAAGTGCTCCCCCAATCTGGCCACGGCGTTCCAACAGCGGCCGAGTCTTGGTAAAAATCGGGATGTATTGCAATGAAACTGGCGCGATTTCAGTCATCAGATACTGTGTTGCAGTATTTCATGAATTCGTCTGTTTTGTGTATGACTTCGTAATCCACGCCTTCAATGTTACAGCGATTAGGGATGTAGTATGAGTACCGTTGACGAACAAATACGAGTCAGAAAGATTTCTCAGAAAAAGACACGCTCTTGCACACTATTGGATTATGTTGATCACGTAATGCAATGGAGCGCAAAGGCAATATACAAAATAACGTTGGGAAAGATTTGAGTTGAAAGTAAATAGAAGACCGAGGCTTTAGAGTGGCTATCAATGGGTCTGTCTAGACCCATTGATAACTTTAATTGAATGCAGCAGCAATAATACGTCAAAATACACTAATAAGTGCATCTATTTCTTGCCAGAAACGCGTACCATTCCTTACAATAGTGTAATTTTGTTTAATATTGATAAGATTGTTTGTTGTATCATCACGATGATTGATGAGTCTATCTGAAAAAATCAAATGTAATCAATGTTAATGAATATCACACGTTATGTTACGTTGATGCCTTTCTGCTTCATCTGCTGCATGCTTTTCAATGACATTCCATTCCCACTTTAAAATCAGTTAATAATTTTATATTAAAACATCCTTCAAACCCATTTTTATGTTGGACGCATAAGAAAGTGATAAATATCAAAATTTACTTCCCTGGTCCTGTATGCACCTTTTACTTTTATTTGCAGCTTTTTTTTAATTTCACAACTTATCAAGTTCAATTGTTGTAATACATACTCTTTTACCTGCTCGCAGGTGAGTTCCTCATTTGCACCCCTCACTCATAGAAACCAGATACGAGTTAAAAATAGTAAGTTGAATTTACAAGGAATGCGAGCTATTTTGCTTTGTTGTGGATTTATGTTTACCCCTCAGTTCTCAGAAACAGAGGTCTCGGTTGGTGACCTTGGCCTCGCAAATCCCCGAATGTTGTCTGTGTCATGATTGTATACATTAATTAATACATTTTGAGAGATTCATTCAGAACATGTTATTCTCCATATAAACATATTCTCCTTCTCAAAACGTATATACTATCACATCCACTGTTATTCATTTGATCGTTACTAATACTGCTAGTGAGATTGATACCTTGTAATAAACTGAGAAGAAAGATGTCTAGATATCGATACTTTTTTTCATACTTAGGGTCTTTTCGGTCTCGAAGCGCTCATCTTCATAACGGAAAACATGTGCAAACTAGTGGTGCTACAGATTGACATAGACTTTCCCGTATTATCTTTCTATTTCCTTTGGTCTCGGTTAGCTATTCGAGCTTGCCACTTATTCTTGCCTGCTACCATCTATCGCCGCCCAAAGTAGGTTTTTTAAGCGTTTTCTTAATTTTTAGGTTTCCTAATTGTAGAGCGAAAATACTATTTTAAGCTTATTAAAGGGTCATAAAGGGTAAATTTCTTTGAAAAATTTGGATTCTTCTTTTTAAAAAATGGCATTTAAGCGCTACTGTTAATTCGAAATTTGTAGCTCTTTTTCACAGAAAACGTTTGAGTTTTCGAAAAACTTAATTCGAAGTAATTTTGAGTACTTCTTTTGAACACACAAATATAATAGAGTTTACATATTGTTGGAAATGTGCATATCAACGGCGTAAGAGATCTTTCAAAGAGGTTACAAATGTGTAATTTTAGAAAAAAAAAGTTATTTGTGTTCAGTCCACAGATGGACGGACATTTTTTTTTCAATACATTTTTTTTAAATACCTTTTTTTGGTTTCAGGGAACCCATAAACGTGTATTTCCGTTGAAATGTTGCAATCCATTTTCCGCAGCATTACGTAACTTTCCCTATATACTACGTATATTTCCTTACCATTCCCCATTTATTTGTCGAAAAAAGTTGTCACTGGTTCTATTTTTATTGTTTTTAGTGTATTATTAAATTGTGACGTCTCATCTTCCTTGATCTCTGAGGGATTTTGTTATTAACTAGAAGTATTTCATTTTTTCAGAGAGCCTTGATAGCCTGTTATTTTTCCTGATTCGGTAGGCTGCATTAAAGCCTTACATCCTTTCGTCTTTTGGTCATGAATTTCGTAATCATTTCATTACAAAAATAATTCACTCAATATTGCCGTTGCAACGTTATCCGTGTTATCTGGTCCATTACATAATTTTCTCTTTGTTTATATCCCCCGTTCCCTGTTAAGTGAGCTCGTTATTGTACATCGTTCTCAATTCGAGCTTTTTCTGGTCTAACTTCAGGGAACACCAATTACCAACTTCCTGAGTGAATTACGTAAGGTAACAGGACAGTTTCCCGCTAAATGCGATTGTTTCTCGGTAAACTGTGAAAGAGCATCATTGGGCGCTAAATTCAAAGAAACCTGGCCAGCAGAAATAATACTATTTGTATGTAGTTGGGAAGCAATACAATATTGTACGTTTCGTGGAACTTAAATTAGTGTATAAATACGTGTACTACAAACAATACAATGTCGGAAGGTACAATTTACAATTTATCTCATTGTACACGTAAACTTCCGCGGCTCGAGTTCATGACTTCTAGGCTGTGCGGGTGACGCCGCGTTGTTGGCAGAGAAGCCGACGTTTCGCCTGTCATATCGCAGGCTTCTTCAGGGTAGTGACGGTCACGCGGCGTCACCCGGACAGCCTAGAAGTCAATTTATCTCATTATCTGATTTATAAGAGAGGATGGGTGTTGTGTTATAATGGTTGAGAATTAACACATATTAACTACCTAAAATAGGTCTCCCCCAAAACAGTGTCTCTAGGGGAGGATTTTGCACACTCTGGCAGACGTACGGTTCCTTCCCTTGCCGCCAAGGGCAAAGCCGCTCAAAGTCACAGCTGCGGTGGGCAAGCGAAGTACCTCGAGAGAAGAAACGTCACTGAGAGGTCCATAAGTGAACGATAATAGAAGTATTTTTATTTAAAATTGATTAAATTGACGTACAGCATAGTTTAAGTATTGCATCAACATAACTTTCAAAATCATACTAAATTACAGAAAAATTATGAAGTGTCTTATTGAATATAATGTAGATGAATTCATAATAAAAAAATGTCAAAAATACGATAAGAATATTAAAATTTTAACTTATGGCACAGTGCTGTTTACATTTATCAAATAATCCTCGCATCCAGAAAAAAGGTGAAAATGGATTATTTCTTTCCTGCCAAGTCTTATGTACGAAATCTAAAAGATATATCACCAAAGAATGAACTCTGTTCAGCTGCACGTTTGCATCTCGGAGGCTAGAATAGGTGTATTCTTGAGTAATATAACCACGTAACTCCGGCCCACCGTTTGCGGAATGCAAAGAGACTAGGCGTCTTGGTGTGCTGACTGCTCTTCTTCGTATTCTTTTAATCAATTTAAAAACCTCAGATTAATGAATATGGCATATGAATTACTTTCATCATTGGACAATAACTGTCACTGGGTTTACTCACCACAAATTCCACGAAGGTCAGTTCGCGTCGAACGCGGGCCTCAGCGTCTTCTCTTCCTTTTAACTACATTTTTTTCAAGGACGCTTTTTAACAACTTGGTCATATAGCAACCGCTGTGCTTGTTTTAACTGTAGGGGGCAGTAGAACGAACACGTAAGGGCAACACGCACACACAGAAACTTTCAGATCCGAGGTGAGATTCGAATCCGCAACCCTTCGAGCCGAGGTAGCTACGGCTCTTCAACCTTAGTGGCGTCAACTGTGTAGACCCGCTTCGCTACCTTTGTTCAACTAACATCGCGCCAAATCGGCTGCATACGCGAGAAACGAATAAAACTTCACCTAACGGTGAACGCTACGGACTGTTGTAACCAAGTTGGCGGGTTCAACTCCGATCGAAGCCGTGAATTTTTAAGGGAGAAAAAATCCTCCGTACGCCTTCCTTCAGAGATGAAGTAAAGCCGGCTGTCCCATGTTAGTAGATTTACTTGCATGTAAAAGATCAAGTCTAAATGACGCATCTGAGCTAAATTGAAATCGCTTGTTTCTCGCCCAAGAAATACCTCCTTTCTCTGCTAGTTGGTCAAAGGAGCGTAGCGAAATTTGCGTGGTCAGACGGAAGAGCAGGCCTCATGACCTGAGTCTCGCCACTTAAAATAAGGCATTACTTCAATTCAATTCAACGCTTTATAGCTCCGCCCTTGCGTTCGGCGAGGCGAGTCGGGCCCACGGGTGCATCAGCGCCGGCCCCCCACCCCCACCCCCACATCTCGATCGACCGGCAGCTCTTCCGCGCTCAGTCAAGCCCCGCTGGCTGCCAGCGCGGATATTCCGAGACCGGGTAAATGGAAACTCATTAATTATTGTCTCGGCGCCGATCTTTCCTCGAGGAAAAGGTGGGGCGAGCGCGAGCGCCCCCTGGCGGGCCGATGCAGCGGTCGCTCTCGTTAGACCAGGCCGGCGAAGGCTCTGGATTATAGATGACACGTTAATTGTGGAGAAACAGATCAAATGTAGTTATATTTTAGTAATACGTGTGTTCTTGATGAAGCCTTCGATGCGAAGCTCGCCCTGCGCTGAATAACATACCTGGATCGAGAGAATCGTGGTTACGAGATGAAAACATTTGAATAGTGCTACTCGCTCTTATGGGGGGAATTATGAGAGAGGATTACGGGAGGGAAATATGAAAAGACAAAACGAGTCAAATTGACGTCTAGTTAATTAGTAAATAAGTAAATCTGACTCATTAAAACTTAATAAATATAAAATATTGTATGTACCATGGGCGTTAACCTTTTCTGAAGATCGAACGGCGACAAAAAGCCCGATGCCTTCATTAAAAATCGTACAACGTCCTTGGTGCATAAATAACTATACTTCATACTTGGTTCCTTTCGTGACCTTGTTTGTTACTAATATATTGCTGGGTATGTTGATACCTTGTTAAGCATCGAGAAAAAATATGTTTTCTAGGTAGCAATATTTTATAATAACTTAAGATCGTTTTGATTTCATTTTCCAAGTAGACCCCACAAGTCTCTGATGATGATCACTACATAATGGAAAAAATATTAAGTAATTAAAAAAGTATTAATAACTATAAAACACTTCTTTTTCTCAACTCGTTTATTACGAAATAAGGTTTATTTTTTGTCACAGAACGTAAACTATTCTTATATCACCACCGTACGGACTTATATTGTCTTCGTCAGTGGCACTTTACTTAGCGTACAAGTGTAATCACCTGACAATTTCTTGTATAAGAGTCAATATTTCTTCGATTTATATTCTGTATGGATTGACTTAATCACGAGTACCAATTTTTGCAACGTATTCCTACGGCTACCAAAAATTCTACTCAACCTCTTACGTAAACACCATACAACTTTACACGTTTTCTGCATAGCTTCATACTGGCATCAGACCTTGCGAAGGTCATGCACGTCATTTCAGGGCAAGAATTGTTTTCTGTGTGATGTTAACACAAAAAAATATTAATTAACTCTATAATTCATTTCAATTCAGACTGACTGAAATTCTTAATATATTTTAAACTTTCTGAACGTACGAATCAACGAATCAACGAAGCGAATCAACGATATGCTGAATGAAGGAATATTAATATAAATTAAATAATATAGAAAATATAACTATCGTATCTTAAATGTTAAATTCCATGAAATAACCGCCAAAACACATTATATTTTGTCCTGAAGTTAATGGTTTGATATACTGCTCCTCGATGATAAAAATGTCTTCGGAAACTCGAGGATTAAAAGTTTTCTTTGTTCGGTCGAAGCGCTGAATACAATGTGCAGGATTCACGAACCGTTCCGCGCATCAAGTACCTTCTTTTTTCTTGAGGCTTATTCGCAATGCATTGACGTAAATGTGAATCTTATGATTGTAACGTGAACATGACCACTCCATTCACAATGACCATCAATATGGCCTGAAGCACTTCTAACAACAACTGCAATAACTAGTGGGTAGAGAAAATCAATACTTGTATTTCGTCGAACGACAGTAATCAAATTCAATATGATCATGCTGCAGTAACAATGATTTTGGATCCGATGAATGATTCCATGAAATATTTTATGAAGAACGGCAATACATGGTTTTAAAAACTCAATTAGTTTACGTCGAACGAAAGCGCTTTTTTATTTTTAGCACGTTGGAACTGCCCATGATAGTGTTTTGTTGTCAAACCACATTACCCAAAACTTAAAAGCTTGGAACTTGCAAGTATTTACAGTTCCATCTTATGCTCATATTCCCTTTAGATTTATCATTCTATGTCATCTAGTGCCATTGAACATCATGACGCCAAGCTGTTGTGTTGACGTAATATGTATGTTTAGTCGAGAATAAACCTTTAGCTCTATCACCTGCAATTATCCTTAACTTTCTCATAATTACGATGTGAATATATATTATCATTCAGTGAATTGAGAAACCGCACTTGATAATCAGTGTTGAAACGTAGTACTTTAATCGTCTGCTCAAAGTGTTGAAAACGATGTGAAGATAGAATTATTCAATGAGTAAGTGTAACGTTGCTATTTACTACTTAGTTAATTACTATAATATCAGACGTTGTACATCAACCGTTCAAATGCTACATTTCGCCAATGCAGGGTTCTCTTGTATCTTATTAAATACTTGTGGGGCATTATTTGAATTTGGTAAAATGCATTCCAATAATTGGCTTATGTAATGAGCAAATGACGAGATAAATTAAATGTGTTAAAAAATTCGCTATTTTCAGCGCACGATTACATAACTTTCTCTTCTTACGAAGTACTTTCGTAAGGGCGAGAAAGTGAAAAATTGCTCCTGTCTGGGAAGAATAGAGATCTAATTCGAAGTATAATTATTCAATTATGGAAGTAGAAAATACACAAAACATAAAATAATTTTAATAAACTCATTTGTAATAGGGAAGATATTATGCTTTCCGACATATCCGACGTTTCTTGGTGCAAATATGCGATGTCGGTCCAAACATTCATCTCTGCTAGAATCCTTTTGTTTGTCTCTTTTCCCATTTCAATATATTTGGCACTTAAAGTGAATATAGATCACTGTGAAGGAGGCACATGTCTGGTGTGTAAAGAAAATGTAAGCACTGAAACGCTAATGGATGCGAGAAAATGTTCACATCGTGTAACAAAATCTACCTAGATAACCCCTCGCACAACTAGCACTTTGGACTACTTTTTGTTGCGCTACATGATTGAGATAAATGTTCACCGTTTCAAAAGTCAGGTCTAGATTCACTAAACCATAGTTCGTTCTTGCTATCAATGATTAAAAAGCATTATATTCGTGAACTCGTGACCTACGTATGCGTACTTCACTTTAGCGTCGTTAAAGAATTACGTTAATTAATACGAAGGTTACCTTCACCTCTAAAGAAAGGTAGGTCATCATTAAGAATAATGTGAAAATTATTAGATGACATGTGTTATAGTGGAACGTATTTTACTACTGTATTACAAATTTACAAATACAATACAATTACAAATACTTTGTTGTCATCATGAAATAAAATCAAGACTGACACTAAGAAAGGTGTCAAAAATACATTTTAAAGCAGAAATTAATAAAAGTAAAATTTTTACACTTGAATTAAAATAAAATGAATGTCAGTAACGCCGTTTTAAAAATAGTGTGACACAAGTGTTAATTTGTTTCCCTCATGGGATTGCACCACTCAAGCTATCTGCCTCCTGTTGCAATATTTCCTACTCGTAAAATAAAATCCCATTTTTACCAATAATAATAATAATAATAATAATAATAATAATAATAATGTGATGATGATAATGATGGAGAGGTGCATAAGTAAAACCGGTATTTTTAACCGTAAAATTAAACGATTGTACAGTCGTATGATTAATTCTGAACGATGTACTGTGTAATTCTTCTGAGCCTGTGACCAATAACTCAAGCACTTCTTCTTTTCCGTTGATTCACTGAGCAAATGTTGAGATAGTCCCTTTCTGCGTTTCTCGGCATTAAATGAAGCTCTTCAAACGTTACATGTTGTTTTTTTCGACGTTTAGTTAATAAATGTGTACCCAACGTGATCGCTCCGCTTTCTATTAGAAGGGTTATTTTGTTCACGCAGGGCTGACTGAAGTGGCCACATTTTTGCTGTCGGTGGCAGGTGTAACTAATGAGAGGAACATTCGAGGAGAAGAGTGAGCTGATGATGATGAATTGCTACAGCGCTTGGCCTAGGACGCCATTCTGTTATGCCAGTTTTATAAGTACATTCATTTGGCCTTCATACACGACGCTTTATAAATGATGGCACATTATCAACAATATAACCTATAAGTGGAGATGATAGAGCTCTCTATGTAGGTCAGAATAATTTGTTAACTTCGTCGAAATGTTTTTTTACATTGTTGCTTACTGAAGTGGGTGATGTTAATCAAATAAATAATAACTAAATTTGTGATATATGCTACTCTTTTTACAATTACGTTATATATAATTTGAACAACTTTTTGTGATTAATTGGACTATATTCTGGTTTTCGTAAATGGATTATGTGTCATTTCGGAGCTTCACAGTTATGCATTTAGCTTTTTTTGAAGTTATCCCTTAGATAAAACCAAATTTCATGGATATTGAGAGTATTCATTTCCAACAAGAAAACATTTGGAAATCCGTCTACTGACCTGCAAATTATGTTATGCAAGCTTATGTTTAGCATAATTTTTGATACTCATATTACATATCACGACCAGGAAACTTGTTTCAGAAGTACACTCCTAAAGTAAAAGCGTTTACTTCACCCTTTTAAAAAAACAACACCAATTCTAAACTGTACCAGTTTTACCGAAGACTTCCTCGGCAACAGCGAATATCCGAATATCTAAATAGAAAATAATTCAAGTTATAAAATTTGCAATGTGAAATATACTAAACCTTCGATACATACTATAAAACTCTTCGTTATCAGTTGAGAATGTATTAAAGTCTTTACCTATGTGGTTTGTCAAATAGTTTGTCGTAAAACGATATTTTCTGACGGCCTGCAGACTGAACAGCGATTTGTGGGAGCTATAAAAAGATATCTTGAGCACATCTCCCTTTCTCCAGACTTGAGACATTCAGCCAACCTTGAGGAGGTAGGCTTCTCGCCTGACTAGATCCTTTCTCTGGCTAGGCGTTGCCAAACGGACACAGAACACCTGTCATCCGCGGTTTGTATTGCGTTAAATGCGTGTCGCTGTTCCGGGAGCTTCCTCCACCCACATCACCACATACTCACAGACAATGCTGTCAAAATTCCTTCTGCCTCAATCTGCCTCACTTCTGCTGCTGATGCAGCGTTTCTGTCTAGAAGTTCCTAACACTTGAGTCTGGTCGGTTTCGAATTTTCGACGAGCTAGATAGCAAGGCCGAATTCAGTCGTTGTCAACCCAGTCAGTCAGCTGCTCTTAACGATTTCTACGATTATTTTCAGGCGAATTCTGAAGCAGTACCCTATTAAATGAGCCACTGATCGCGCGCGATTTAGCATATACACCCATGAACTACGCTAACCCTTATTTCAGATTTTGAAAATCCAATCGAGAGCTTTGCGGCTGGGGCGATGTCTCGTTTCTGTGTGTGTGGTTGTGGGGGGAGGGCGGCGCAAGTTTCTTTTAGATCGGAATTCACGTTCCATTAGTGGGAAGGATCTCTTCCACTTCTCGTTTATAACATGCAGTATACTAGCGGGCCTAGTGACCAAAGGGGTTGCTGCCTCGGAAACCCGAAATTCTCACTCGCGAGCTCCCGCTCTCGGAAAAGCCTGTCGGGGTGGAGCATGGCTATGCATGTCATAAACTTCTAGAAAAGTACTAAAACAAACTCTCCCCCCTCGCTCTCTCTCCCCCTCGCTCTCTCTCTCCCCCTCTCTCTCTCCCTCGCTCTCTCTCTCCCTCGCTCTCGCTCTCTCCCTCGCTCTCTCTCCCCCTCGCTCTCTCTCCCCCTCGCTCTCTCTCCCCCTCGCTCTCTCTCCCCCTTAACCTCTCGCTTCTCGCTCTCTCTCCCTCTCGCTCTCTCTCCCTCTCGCTCTCTCCCTCTGGCTCTCTCCCTCTCCCTCTCGCTCTCTGTCGCTCTCACTCTCACTCTCGCTCTCTTTCGCTCGCTCGCCCTCTCGCTCTCCTTGTCTCTATCTCTATCTCTCTCGCTCGCTCTCGCTTTCTCTCGTCGTCTCCCTCTCTTTTCTTAACTTATACTTTCATAAATTCTTCATTCTTCATTTTTGTGAGGTACACTTGGAGAACTGTTTTACTGTTCTTGATTCACTGCTTAATGTAAATGAAAGGTATTTTGTTCAAAAAATGTTGCGAGAGTGTGGAATAAAATGAATTATTTGTTATATGTAATTCTCACAAGGAAAATAAGTATCTAAGTTACACCAGTTACGGTAAATAAGAGATTAATTTAAATGTGCTTACGTTCAAAAATTCTCACCGTCAATTAATACCGTGCATGATCTCATTACTCGTCCGTATTTATTTGGATTCACTATCTTAGTAATGTCATCATCACTTCATTACCACATTTTTTAAACTTATCTCAAATTATGATCATTCTGACACTTACACTCTTCTTCATCCTTGACTTCTAATCTCGCGCACTTCTAATGTCAACATTTACGACTAACAACCTCAACGTTCCTCACGACGACGGACCAAACTTTCGTTCTTGCTCGCAACGTGACAGTCTCCGCCTGCCCCATGGCTCCCGCTGCGACAGGCCCGTGTGGGCGATGACGCAACCTCGGCGGGCGACCGGTCGTTCGCGGGAGCCCCGGGGCGAGGCGCCGGCGCCGGCGCTGCAGCCAGATGAGGAACTCCCTCTCTCCCGACCACTCCCTCGCCGAATCGTAAACCCACTCGCCTGCGCGTCCATCACTCGTTTTCTCGCCCGCACGTTCTCCCACACTCGTGTTCACTCATACACGCGTTCACTCACGCAAGCGTTCACTCATACACACATTCACTCATACGAGCGTACGAATACATTTGCACACGCGTGCAATTGCACACGCCTTCCCTCATACATGTGTTCACTTACACACACGTTCACTCATACACGCGTTCAATCACACACGCGTTCACACACGCACGCGTTCACTCATACACGCATTCACTCACGCACGCATTCATTCACGCCCGCGTTCGCTCATACACGCGTTCATCATACACGCGTTCACTCATACACGCGTTCACTCATACACGTGATCACTCATACACGCGTTCACTCATACACGCGTTCACTCACTCACACATGCGGTTACTCATACAAACACGTTCACTCATACATGCAATTATTCACACACATGTTCACTCATACATGCGCTCATTCACACACGCGTTCACTCACATACACGTTCATTCACATACGCGTTCTCTCACAATCTGTATTCTAAACAATAGTGGAAACAAGTTTGGAGAGTAATCATGATGCGTGTGTGCGTACGTGAGTGTATCATGAGCTAATATGCCTCATAACAAATTATTTCATGAGAGACTTCCCCTTCCCCCCAAAAAAGAGCATTGCTACAGTAAACAACGATACCTTTGTGCATGAAATCGTCTTGCATTTGCTCAAATGTTGGGTGTGTAGTTATGCTCAAAATTGATCCTGACAACTCCTTTTTGAATGAACTTGTATTTGAAATTCGTGCTCAATAATCCCAACTTGCAGACATATTGCACGAGATTTTTTGCGTTTTTACGCTGCTTGTTTTTCATCATTCGTCATACGTAATCATGGCCTCAAATTATCACCTTTGCTGATTTATTTCCATTACCGCGTCCATTCAAATGTCACTGCTCAATCATGATATATTCCTGTATAATTTGTCCTGGGGTTTATGTAAAGTTTTGCCTCTCCTCACCCTATACACGTTGCGTATCGTTTACACGCGACTGCCTTGAATACATATGAAGAAGGTGCCGACGTCCTCAATGAGGAAAACTGCAAGTGTTGAGCGTTAGTCGCAATAGAGGAAAGTTGTGATTTTCGCATCTTGGAAATTTATTTTTTCTGTGCTAACACTTCTCGTACGAAACATCCTATTAATATTGCCTCATGTGGCCACTAATATGAACTAGTGGTGCACGTACTTTCTTGAATTATTTACATCGATTACAAAATTTTATAATTTTCTTCTATTGATTGTTTAGTGATTCCGGGTACGGTATCTAACAGGGTCATTAGACCCGTAAGTGTAGTGTATATTCCAACGCAGGAGTACATTAATTTATTTGAAAAATCTAATCGAATTTAGTGAGTTTCAGGTGAGTCGAAGAATTCTCTAGGTTCACACGTTTCCGATATGAGTTTTGTTTTCCGATGTTGATTTTGCACATTATGCTCACTCACTATTGTCGCAGCCATGTGCGTAAGCACATTGTTGGAGCCATCTGGTAGCGTCTATTTGAATCTTGTCTCCCATATTTTATTTTGTAGTTCGATTGCGAACAAACATTTATCAAAATTGCATACATTCGTGCATACAAATGTTGCAATATACTTGAGAGATGTGAAGGCCATTGACCGTACCCCACTAATATTACATTTTTAGTAATTAACAAGCCGCACTAAATATATTTGATAAACATACACAATAATAAATACATAGAACATGACATTTCTGAAATGAACAATTCAGATCGATACGCAAGGTCTAAAGTACGATGTCGTCGAAGTCGTCTGGTGGTGTCACTATTGTCTAGTAAGTTTATATCTGAAATGAAATAATTGTAAAGGTTGTCATTGCCAACAAAAGTATTTAATGTAATAGCAGCTTTCGATGGCTTAGCCATCATCATCAGTTGTCTGATACAAGTAGAAAACAAAACATTAGTACGTGAATACAACAAGATTATGATAAAGGTTACAAATAATTTACAAATTTTTTGGAAATAAATTTAACATTCAAGAAACAGGAAGAAAGAAAAAAGTGGGGGGGTTAAGTCATTAATACTAAAGAAAAGCGAATGAAATAGAAATAGGAAACGTAATTTTTTTTTTAAACAGAGAAACAGAAATGTAAGTTGAGCCACTTCTTACCTGCTGGATGGAAGGCACAAAACGACTACGCGGGGTCGGGCGAGGCAAGGGGCTTAAGTACCCGGCCGTGGGGTGGAGGAGGGCAATGGCCTGGGTGCGGTGCGCATCGCTGTGCCGCCCCCGGCGGGGTGCGGTGTGGGAGTGGTGTCTAATAGTAATTTTAGTAAAGGAGAAGGACTATGGTTGATGTTTTCATTCAATAAGTTATTATTTAAATGAATATGTAGGTTTTCGAAAGTTAATCTTGTGTGGTAGTGGTTTTCTATTTCTAGTATACGAATGTCTGTGTGTGGATTGAATGTATGGCCTGTCTGGAGTAAGTTTATATCTTCAATAATGGGATGATTATGTAGTCCTTGTAGATATTTGAACCAGTCTTGTTGATTTCTTATTTTATTGTTGCATCTTTCTTGATAAATTGTTATTAAGTTGTTCGTTTATGTTCTGTTTTCTCAGCAATTTTTCAGGATATTTTCTTATGAAAATATTGTAGAGGAAGTCCTTCTGACCTCTTCTGAATTTTGAATCGTTTGTATAAATGAGTATTTATCTTAGTATTGCATAACGAAATATATTATTTAGCATAGATTTTCAAATAAGTGCTTATCTTTTTATGCTAAATAATTAGCTTACGCAAAAGCGTACTAATTCACATCAAGGTATCCATCATATTAATCGCTTAATGTTGTGGATTACAGACGACTTCAAGAACTGCGTTCTCCTGTGACACCAAGGTGTCCCAGATTTCTAATCATTGGTTTCGCTTATTCAAGAAATTACGTAACGTGCGACAGGAAAAGTCAACGACCTACGAAAGTTGCGAGCAAAACCAGTCGAACTAGATGTTATGATTCACGCGGAGTGGACACACTTTATTGTGTTGAGATATTTAGGATTGTATTATTGAAATGGAGTGGGCCATCATTTCCGAAACGATTCACTTGCGTTAAGAAAAAAAACAGACAAAACTGAATTATTATTGTCTCGCTTACTATTTACGTAGTATAAAGAAATCTGGCATGCTGGCTTCTGGCATAAGAAATCTAAAGAAATCTGGCATGCCGAAAAAGGCGTGACAAAAAAAATCGTATTGGAGGTTCCTGATACCGAAAAAGTAGATAATTTGTTTCAATATCATGTGTAGAGAGTCCATGATTTGTGAGTCCTTGATACCAAAAAATTAGTTTACGGCAATACATCGCTCAATCTTTCCGTCTTTTGACCTTCCTCATGTGTGTCCGTCCATCTATCTGAAACACTCAAGTAGCTAAACATAAGCGTGTTTCACCTAAATTGGTATTGACTGAGATTTAACTCAGGTGTATTGGAAACCTGGAGTTTGAATATTTTGGTTTTGAGGGGTACTTTACATGAAGTCCCGCAAACATTTTAAAAATTTTCTAAAAAAAGGCTCCAAAATTGTTCTTATTTTTTTTCTTAGATTGAGTAAAGAACTCGTGTAAAATGTTGCCGGTCTTATTTTCGTTAAATAATTTGAATTTTTGAAATTGTTAAAGTTTATTTCATTTTCTGCATGTTCATTTAACTACAATATTGTATATATATATATATATATATATATATATATATATATATGTATATATATGTATATATATATATGTATATATATATATATATGTATATATATGTATATATATATATATATATATCTTAATTAAATTATTCTTCAAAATTATATCTATAAATAATATCATCTACATTTTTTAAATATGAATAGTTTTCGCGCAATTTTTCGTGTATTTTATGACATGACTTAAACGTTATTTTAATTTTAATTTTCTCGCATACTGCTTACGTCGTGTAGAGAAAGTATTGTAATGCTGCCGGAAAACGGCCATTATTCGAGAGTAACATTTTTATTGCCGAGGTTTTGAGATTGTGGGCTTAAATGTATAAGTTGTTTTTCACTTAAATGTTGAGTACACCTTCCTTACTTAAAGTACCTCCTAGTACTTAAAGTAAAGTACACCTTCCCCCCAAAAAATCAAAATATTCGTTTCAACCGGGTAGGGAGTCAAAATCGTGCAGAACTTCGTCTAGATCGACTGACAAATATTTATTTTTGAGAAAATGAGAGAATGGTTTAGGCGCTAGCGTTGACTACAAACCTCTTGCTCTTTATCAGTTTTTCGATATTAAAGACCCAGAAATCGTGGATTCAGACTCCACAACGTGTTAGAGGAAATAAATTACTACATATATATGAACAAGATTAATTCGTTTTTTCGTTACCTACCAAAATAGGAGTTTTTTTGTCAAAGAATCGCAGATTTCCGCCACAATTCACAATGCTTTCTCTCTATTACGCTAACGTAGTAAGGCGATAAAGAAAATTAAAAGACGAAATAAAGCATAAAAACGATATAAATAAAATAAATAAAAACGATGAAAGAACGAGAAGTAAAGTTGAAAGGATGGACAAAACGAAAAACAGAATAAAAGGAAAAAAGAAGAAAATAAAATAAATAAAAAAATGGAAAGAAAAATTAAAAATATAGTTGGAAAGAGAAAAAGAAGGTATATAATAATAAAAAGAGAAAGAAGAAAAGGGATCAAAAAGAACATAGGGGAAAGGTAAGAAATAATGAAAGGAAATAAGAAAAAGAGGGGAAAAGAAGAGAATAAAGAAAAAAGCGGAAATAAAGAAAAAAATAAAGTTAAAGAGGAAAAAGAAGGGATTAAATAACAAAGATGAGAATAAATAACAAAGAAGAGAATGAAATAAAGAAGAAGAGAATGAAATAAAGAAGAAGAGAATGAAATAAAGAAGAAGAGAATGAAATAAAGAAGAAGAGAATGAAATAAAGAAGAAGAGAATGAAATAAAGAAGAAGAGAATAAAATAAAGAAGAAGAGAATGAAATAAAGAAGAAGAGAATGAAATAAAGAAGAAGAGAATGAAATAAAGAAGAAGAGAATGAAATAAAGAAGAAGAGAATAAAATAAAGAAGAAGAGAATGAAATAAAGAAGAAGAGAATGAAATAAAGAAGAAGAGAATGAAATAAAGAAGAAGAGAATGAAATAAAGAAGAAGAGAATGAAATAAAGAAGAAGAGAATGAAATAAAGAAGAAGAGAATGAAATACAGAAGAAGAGAATGAAATAAAGAAGAAGAGAATGAAATAAAGAAGAAGAGAATGAAATAAAGAAGAAGAGAATGAAATAAAGAAGAAGAGAATGAAATAAAGAAGAAGAGAATGAAATAAAGAAGAAGAGAATGAAATAAAGAAGAAGAGAATGAAATAAAGAAGAAGAGAATGAAATAAAGAAGAAGAGAATGAAATAAAGAAGAAGAGAATGAAATAAAGAAGAAGAGAATGAAATAAAGAAGAAGAGAATGAAATAAAGAAGAAGAGAATGAAATAAAGAAGAAGAGAATGAAATAAAGAAGAAGAGAATGAAATAAAGAAGAAGATGATGAAATAAAGAAGAAGAGAAGGAAATAAAGAAGATGAGAAGGAAATAAAGAAGAAGAGAAGGAAATAAAGAAGAAGAGAAGGAAATAAAGAAGAAGAGAAGGAAATAAAGAAGAAGAGAAGGAAATAAAGAAGAAGAGAAGGAAATAAAGAAGAAGAGAAGGAAATAAAGAAGAAGAGAAGGAAATAAAGAAGAAGAGAAGGAAATAAAGAAGAAGAGAAGGAAATAAAGAAGAAGAGAAGGAAATAAAGAAGAAGAGAAGGAAATAAAGAAGAAGAGAAGGAAATAAAGAAGAAGAGAAGGAAATAAAGAAGAAGAGAAGGAAATAAAGAAGAAGAGAAGGAAATAAAGAAGAAGAGAAGGAAATAAAGAAGAAGAGAAGGAAATAAAGAAGAAACGAAGGAAATAAAGAAGAAACGAAGGAAATGATGGAGATCAGAAGGGGATAAAGAAGAAAAGAAGTTAAACGAAAGGAGAAAAGAATGTGAAAAGAAGGAACGCTGTGTTGCGTGGCCTGGGGCGCCTGGGCGTTCGCCGCGCGTGGCAGTGGCTGCGGTGGCGGCGACCGCGAGCTTCCGCCAGCGATTGCGCTCCAGGATCTGCGCTGCGACCGCGGCGACCCTCCCCCTCCCCCCACCTCCCACTCCCACCATCCCGCAATGCGCGGCTAGATGTGTTTACGTCGCCACCTCACTTGCAAAGCGTACGCAGGCTAACAAATTCGTGAAATTCGGTTAACTGAGGGAACTAGTTGTTTGGACGACACACCGAAATTGTTTTTCTTCTTACTGTTATTACTTGACGAGTACTCATACTTTTTTAATAAAGTAAATGATAATACTCAAAGATCTGAATTGGATAGTTAAATTTCATTGAGAGAGAAATTTCTGGCTTTAATAAAGGTGTTCCTTTTTTCACTGTGTTTTGTGAAAATTTTATAAATCCATACAGCAAGCATGCTTTCAAAAAAGTAATTTCTCAATGCTTCAGTGGATTTTTTCTGATCAGAGAGCAAGATATGAAACTGAAAGTATTCTGAATAATGTGTGCTGTTTTGCATACGTAAAAATAAAAATATCCACTCACATTAACGTATTAACAAATTGATTCATTTGTATTTCAATGTTTTTATTTTTATTGAAACTCACTTTACTTTTTTTACAACTAATCCGTCTTATACCATGGTATACTAGATAAACATGCGTCATTCGCCATCATACGTGATTGTACTGATAATTTTCAAAGTCCTTGGGCTGTTGTTTTTATTACGATCACTTACTCCATCCATATTTGGAATTTATATGTTTCCATCTCCGTCGTTCCGTTTGACAACAGGAAGACGAGAAGTATAATTTGATATATTAATAATGAATGTTGTGAGTTATTTTATGGTATGCTGTGTATTTTGCTATAACATTTATAGGCTTTCACATTCTTTAGTCTGCAATCTTTATAGTGAATATAACAAGATTCTTATACTTACTGAGCAAAATGTATATCATGAAAATTACTGCACTGTAAAAAAGAAGTAACCAGTATTGAGTTCAACAGGTTTTGTTTTGATTATTTTTGTGCTAGTGCTTAGACAATGAAGATTAATAAAAACAGTAACCTAAGAAAATGATAACAACAAGGAAGTAATGGAAAAAAGTAACCTTCCCACTTGGCTACGTTTCTGTATTTAAGTAAACCTCTTCACTGCTGAGCTGCTGACAACTACACACAAGCCTGACATTTCCCCTGAGTTATGTTTCGAACGATGTGGGTCATAGCCCTGCTCCACCGAGCGGAAAAATGAGCTTAGCCACCACGTGGCTGACGTAGTGGTTCTGTGGTTCTCCAAGAGGCACTGCGCCAGACTACTCCCTGCACGAACCTCTTGAGTATTACCGTCAACATACTTTACAGAAGCCTGAGTAAACACAGAGATTTGAATCGCAGTTTTGCTCGACGACGCGCAACACCCGAGGAGGAAGGCGGTGGAACGGTTTGCCAGTTGCAGAATTTCTCGGAACGAGGACGATAAGGCCTCTCGCAGTCGTTATGTCGAGTATGTGCGACGTCATACGAGGTAGACACCTCTTCGTTCTTGCGGTTATGTAAACGAGTGTATTCAAGACGCATTCCTGAGGCATGAAGCGGCAAGAAAACCCCGGGAACCGAGAACGAAAAGCGTTTCTTGGCTGTCGCCGCACATACCTTCTCTATCTGTTTGATCTTGTTTGTACCTTGAGTACGTAAAACCTGCGTGCCGATGGAGAACGCGCGCTATCTAACGCAAGGTGAGATCTTTACAGGATAGTTTTGCCTAACGGTGAATTTTTTCATAAGGATAGTAGTATTTTTACACAAGTGAACATTTTATACGGAAAATAATTAGGAAATGGTTGATTATAAGATATTGCAAGTTCCTTGATTTTTGAGTTTGAATAGAATGTGGATTGGATAATTGAATAATAATCACAGAAACTCCCCGTAATATTTCCTGTAGAATTTCCATACGTAAATTAATAATTGAATACTTATTATTATTAGAAATTTTATTAAATAAAATGTAGCTATAGAGCAGATTTGGTTGATTTATTCATTTGTTTGGAAAATAAATTGATCGTATTTAAATAATAATATTTCTGTTATTAATCGTGAAAGATCAATGTATTTAAAAAGTGGTCTTTTGTTTCAATTCTAATTTAGAAACATCAATTGGAAATTTACACCATTCAATTTAATAAGCTTTTGTTCATACCTTTTTAATTGGTTAGCAATTAATTTAAAATTGTAATCAAATTTTGAATAAATATGGGAGAACTTGCACTTCCAAATTATATATTATAATGTATAACTTGGATTGGAATATGCTATGAACTAGTCTATGATTAACTGTCGTAATATTTCTTGCATTGAGGATTATCATAGAGATGTCTAGGACAGACTGAGAGCTCAGATTGAATTTATTTTCACATTCAAGAAATAATCACATCTATTCCGAATGATTAACAGAGGTTTCACTTAAAGTAACTCATCTTGAACAGCTGCGAAAACTGGCACAATGAACAACAGAAGTGTAGAGACATTATATAAAATACATGAAACTCCCAAATAGAGATAAGACCAGTCGTCCATGTTTTTGGGGCACATTGAATTTGGAATACAAAATTTCATCAAGTCTGAAATGGTCACACGGGGAGGTCTAAACATTTTGTCTGGAGTGGCACAGAATTATTTAATGAATCATGGCTTCTCAGCGACTTGTGTTTAAGTATCCAGGCTAATGTGATTGAGTTATTCCTCAGAATTTCACATTGTTTTCACACTGATTCATCATAATTAACACGCATATTCAAGTGTTTGCTCTTAGACAGCTAAAGAGCTATTAGCATTAGTATAATGATCCGTTTCAAATGTAAGCAGTGAAACGTATACGAGTGAGCATAAACCATTAACATTTTATTTATATTACCTGTATTTTTCTCCTTAATGACTGCGAAATAGCAACTTAGCAACTCCTGCCTTTCCATGGCGAATCACATGTCGACAATGGGATTTCTTTCCAAACGTTATTACCACCACAATTATGTCTGCTATATTTAAATTACTCATTATACACATTCACAAAGAAACGTAATGAAGAGTAAATGCAATAAAATGTATTGCAATGTAATTCAAAGTATTTATTATCCCAAAAACTATTCACAATATATTTAATTTAAACACATAAATGAAAGTTCGTGGACCTCCTACCTGATATTGATGTGAGCCGAAATAACAATACTACTTTCCAGGAAAAAATAATTTTCTTCATGAGAATCTAAATGTTTCACTTCAAGATAATTGATTTGAAGAAATACACAGTAAGCCAGGTACGTCAAACCGCGCCCGTGCGAGCTACTGGCCCGCCTTGGTGGCCAGTAGGGGCAACATCCCCTGACCCCGCTCGCATTTCCCCTCCAAATCCAGAAGCTGGTGGACACGCGCAAGCCGAGCGCAGAATAGTGGCTACCTACGAAAATGCCAGGTGTGTTCTATCAAACAATCGAAGTTTGAATTATATTTATATTCTTCATTATTTATTACTATTTAAGTGTTAATGTTCTTTTTAAATTCTGCCTTGCAAGAGCAGTTTTGCAAAGAAGCAAAATTGTGCTTAAATGGCGAATCATTTCTTTGTTTTCTTTTCGTATTAGTATTTTATTACATCATTCAGTTATTTGTTGTTTATAGAAATAATGTAAAGTAAATTGATGAGTCTCTGTGAATAAACAATACTTACTTACGGACGGATTGCTCTTTTAACAGTCAAGATTCTTGGTCTGTTGAACATCCTAACCTTCAATCAAAATAGAAAGCGAATGAAATTATGTTAATGCGAAGTTTATGAATTATAAGAAGAGAATAAAAGAAAAAAACAGAAAAATAACAAGAAAGAGAATAAGAAGAAAAGGATAAGAACAAAAAGGATAAGAACAAAAAGGAGAAGAACAAAAAGGAGAAGAACAAAAAGGAGAAGAACAAAAAGGAGAAGAACAAAAAGGAGAAGAACAAAAAGGAGAAGAACAAAAAGGAGAAGAACAAAAAGGAGAAGAACAAAAAGGAGAAGAACAAAAAGGAGAAGAACAAAAAGGAGAAGAACAAAAAGGAGAAGAACAAAAAGGAGAAGAACAAAAAGGAGAAGAACAAAAAGGAGAAGAACAAAAAGGAGAAGAACAAAAAGGAGAAGAACAAGAAAAAGGAGGAGAAGGAGAAGAAGAGAAAAGAATAAAATTTCTTATACGTTTATGCAGTAGTTTCGCATCAACTAGTGACACTGATCTCCCATCCTCCTAGCAGAAAGCAGCGCCACACGAGCATTGAACCTCAGTGCCTCTTTACGTGCTCCTCGCTTATAATGAACACAAGTCATGTTTGCTTCATTACGCTCACCAAAAGGACATACAAATGGATACCATTGTTATGCCATCATAAAGCAACACTCGATGTTTCCAGATTTCCCATTGAACTTTCTTCCGTGAGACATTGAGAGAAATCAGTCATGAGAACACAAAATTAACAATTGTTTTGCATGTTGTGAAACTGGAGCGTGCAGTGATTTATGGAAGTCAACTGAGGAAGTTATCTGCAAGTTCATTACACTTTGAAAAAAATATTTTCCTACGGACTTTTTTGTTATCTTATTTTGTACACAAACACATGATAGTGACATACAATTGGTTTATTACGTAGTTCTGTGATCTTGAGACAGAAATACGCGAGGATTGTAGACTTCCCTATAGGCTCTTTTTGGGATTAACATATACTTGAATCATTGCGGCAAAAGTTGCAATAGCAGTTCAGACACATTTAAAAAATGTAAAAATGTAAAACGAAGTAGAATTATCCTTCGTGGGAATTATGTGAACAAATATCAAAGACGAACCACTGGGCTGCATGAAACATTCCAAATATTTTATTACGCACACACGGGTCATCAGCCTTCCCCACCCAGAAACTAATGACACGTATTCACAAATACAGATATTACCAAGTTTCGAAAGTCATTAAATGTATTAATTATTATGAATAAATATTAGTCAATAAATAAAGCAAAATCGATTTTTTATAATAAAACATCAGTCGGAGAAGTGAACACAATACCTGCACCCCCTTCCTCCCACATAGAGGGAAATTCTTGTTGCCCCTCTGATTAATTGTAATGAAGTGCCATTAAGAAACACCCTTATGTCATGCCATTGTCTTCCCCGAAACAATTATACCAAAAACATGAATGCATACGTGGGATAGGACCTCGCTGAACAGTGAGCTTTCGACTGTGAGAAGCGCCTGAAAGCGAAGGTGTTCGCTGAGGTGAAGCGGGGGCACCCGGGAGCAGGGTCGCGCACCCAGGGCGACCGTTGAACCTGCGCATTAGCGCACGCGTCACGCGGCGGCGGGCGACAGGGCGAGAGGGCGAGCGGATGCACTCGCTGCAGCGCGACGCCCCGGCACGCGACACACGCCCACGCCCACGCCCACGCCCACGCCCTCGCCCACGCCCACGCCCACGCCCACGCCCTCGGCCTCGCCCTCACCCTCGCCCTCACCCTCACCCTCGCCCTCGCCCTCGCCCTCGCCCTCGCCCTCGCCCTCGCCCTCGCCCTCGCCCTCGCCCTCGCCCTCGCCCTCGCCCTCGCCCTCGCCCTCGCCCTCGCCCTCGCCCTCGCCCTCGCCCACGCCCTCGCCCACGCCATCGCCTACGCCCTCATACTCCTCTGCATCTTCAAATTTCCAAATTCGTCTCATTTTATTCTTCCGTTTCTTGTTCATCTTCCTAATCCTCTTTCTTTTCCTCTTCTTCTTCTTCTTCTTCTACCTTCCCTTCTTTTTTCTCATTTTCCTTTTCTTCCTCCTTTTTCTTCTTACTCTTTTTCTTCTCCTTCCTCCTTTCCTTCTTCTTCCTCCTTTCCTTCTTCTTACTCATTTTCTTACTCTCCCTACTCTTCTTCCTCCTTTTCTTTTCTTTATTTTTTTCTTCACTCGCTTTTCTTCTGATTTTTCTTCGTTTCTTTTTTATTCTTCTTACTTCTGATTTTCTTTTTCTCCTTCTTCTGACTTTAAATATTTCCTTCTTTCTGACTGTTGCATCATATTCTTCTTTACTTTTGTTTCTTGAACATCATTTTGCTCCATTTTTCTGTTTCCTTTTTTCTAATTTTCTTCCAATTTTTTTTCGTCTTGTTCGTGTTTCATGTCTCTTCTTATTCTTGCGTGACTTTCCTCCTTTGATTTCTTTTTCTTTCTTCTTGAGTTTCATTTCTGGGTCTGTCTGGTGTTCCGCAAGGGAGTGTTTTTGAACATTTACTATATATGTAAATGACATAGCAGAGAAAATATACTCAAAAATTAAACATTTTGCGGACGACTTCCATATTCACAGAAAGATCAGAAACGGTATCTGATCAGGATAAATTACAGCGTGGCTTGCGAAGCTTAATAAAGCGATAGCTTGCTATTTGCTATGAGACAAGATAATTCCACAGGTAATTAATTTTAAATATCTGGGGGTGATAATCAATGAACAGCTTGAATGGGGGGACTTCACTGTTTGGAAGGCGTGGATATCTTTACACATTGTAAAGCGAGTGTTAAGGAAGGGAAGTAGTAAATCAAGATAACTTGCATATACAACCATTGTGCGTCCGGTATTAGAGTACGGAGTAGCGTGTAGGGATCCGTATAGAAAGGGTCAAATAAATTCCATCGAAAGAGTTCACAAAGTAGCAGCAAAATTTTTCAAAAGGGGAAATTCGTCTATGAAATATGTCCAACAAAGTCTCGACATGAGAATCGTTGGCGATCCGCAGAGAAAAAGCAAGGATGTGTATATTTTACAAAGCATTAGAGAAAAATCCGGCGTGGAGGGAAATTCAGGAAAGAATACATGACCCTGTTTACTTAGCCCGTCACGATAGTAGAAAAATACGTCCACGGAAACAGAGAACTGATTTTGGAAAATACTCTTTTATGAATACGATGTTCATGGAATAGCTTGCCTACAGCACTAATGGAGACTTTTCCCACAAACATCAAGTATTTTATGTTATAATTAAATTCTAGTAATATTGTTGTAGTCTGTGTAGAGCCTGTGTAGGGTAGGGGTATGTGTAGGGTCTGTGTAGGGTATTGTTGTAGTTTGTGAAGATCAGTAGTCTGTGAAAGGCCTCTGCATTTGGTAGGCATGCCTTAAATGAAATAATATGAATTGTATGTGTTTTAGTGTTTTTATTGTATTATATTATTGTATTAGATATATAATAAGTGTGAATAATTTGCCACCGGGCTTAATGCCCAAAGAAAATTAAATACATTTTCTATCTATCTATTTAATTTCTTGCAGCTTCTTCTATAATTTAATTTTTTGTTCCTCCTTATTTTTCCGTTTCTTGCTGCCTCTTTCCTTCGGATATTCTTTAGTGTTCTAAGAGTGATCAAATGGAAATTATATGCGACAGTAATAAAGGAAAAAATTAACAATAAAATAGTGCTTCTCCAGAACAGAGAATAAAAATAAATGAATAATCTAGTGAAGGAGAGTAACGATGATTTACAATTAATTTAAAAGTGTGACTTATTGTGTGGAGCAACACATTAGTGTGAAAGTGTGCATAAATTGCGTGAATACAATATAAATATAAATGTTGTTTTTTTTATGATAACTGCATATATTTAACGCCGAATAATCTACAGGACAAAAACTGCTCTCGAAAGAATTTCTAAAAACCATTTCCATCTTTGCTTCCCCGATTGTATTGCAATTCAAATCCCTTTGTCTTTCACCTCAAAATAACAGCAAACTACTAGTATAATATTTACAAAGGAAGAGAAACTTCCATTTTCATGTTCTACGATTTTTGTATTTTGAGTATCACAACTACGGGGAAATAATTTTTCTTAAATAAATAATTCTGCTTCCACAAAGCATTATAACGCATTTACATTTTTTTTCAAATAACAAACAATTACATTGCGTTTTAACATTGTTGTGTACTCTGCTTAAATATTAAAAATCAATTAGAGCTGAATCACTGAATTAGATCTAAAATGTGTGGAATTTACTGCTACAAATTAAGTTTTCAAAGTACCTCTCTTGAAATATTTTATAAATCCAGTCAATGATATACAATAAACGTATTATGTCTTATAAAGCCGGCAGTTTTACGCCTACTGACATAATTAAGATCCGAGACCACTGACAAATGTTGAGTAAATGAAAAGGGGTTTTAGTTTTCCTCTTTCTGGCCGAGTTTGATTTATGCAACACTCTTAATTATAGTTGTCAAGCTTTGACACTATCAATTCTTAAATCTCGTTCCTAATAAAATTTTAGAAAGAGAAATATTACGTTTCGAAACACTGTTTAAAACCTTCTTGTTGAAGCATGAGTATGTTAATTAGATAAAGTTGTTCCAGAACGTCTGTAGCTACTTGTTACAAAATTATAGTTGATAATTTTTATCTATGTAAAATACATTTTTAAGATGCCTAGAGTTTACAAAATTCTGAGGTATTATTAAACCAAGAATTAATATGTTGGTAAGGGAAGTGTCTAAAGTATGAGAGTCCAATAGAGAAGAAGTTTTACACTTTACGTCAACATACAGTTTAAGAGAATTGTAGAGATATATTGACTGAAGAATAAAAGTACAAGTTCTATTTAGATGCAGATGAATCGCATATTCATAATTCGCGGAAAATCTGACTAGAACGAAGCAGCATGTACTAAATAAAAACTATTCATACTGCGATTCAGGGAGTATAGTGCACCTTCTGACAAATAACGAAGTCTCATGTTAAATCCAACTAGAACGAATATCGCGAAGTAGATACCTTTCCACAAGGTCTTTCGCATTTGACTCGTACGTCGCACAGTCTGCCTGGCCATTTACATGCAAATTCAGACTTGCGAGTACAACGACAGTCAACCAGCAGCATCATGTTCTATAAATAATAATTAACCGTCCTTTAACTCCCTTGCAATCTCCCAATATCATGCAAATAGCAGCCGAGACGCTAACGAGTGTGCGGCGCGGGAGGCGTCTCAGAGGAGCGTGTTGATTCGCCGGGCGTACGTGGGAGAGGCGGCGAGCAGTATGTCGAGCGGCGGGGCGGGATCGAGAGCACCTGCTGTTTGCGCCGCTCCGTGCCACGCCGCGACCCGGCACGCCCCCGCAAACGCCACCGCCGCCACCGCCGCCGCCGCCGCCGCCACCGCCGCCGCCGCCGCCACCACCACCGCCACCGCCAACGCCTTCGCCGCCACCGCCGCCGCCGCCGCCGCCGCCGTCCCCGCAAACGCCACCACCGCCGCCACTGCCACCGCCACCGCCACCGCCGCCACCGCCGCCACCGCCACCGCCGCCACCGCCACCGCCGCCACCGCCACCGCCACCGCCACCGCCACCGCCGCCGCCGCCGCCGCCGCTACCACCCGCGCGACGCACTGGCACGAAATTGGGCCAAAGCCGGCAAACGTTTACAGAAATAACATCGGCAGACACAAAATTAAAGCGGAATTGCTAGACTAGTAAATTTTCCCTCGAGTTTGCCGAATCGTTTAGAGAATTGTATGTGTTTTGTATGTTTCCTTTGAAATTAGTATTTGTGTATTCGCTTCTTATGTCTTCAAAACTTGTCTATGTCTTTATATGTTGTAAACTTCTTAAATGTTATTCAGTGTTAGTATATTACTTTCTGTAAAAAAAGGCTTTCACCAAGCAAACCCTCACTTGCTCAATAATTATTTGTATATAAAACTGTGATGTGTATGAGTGTTCATGGTGGTCCTGTATCATGGGCCACACATGATGCCTATGTCTTACTGAACATCCTAATCTTTGTGATAGCTAGAAGATTATCTTGGTAGATTATCATTGTGATGGTTTACCTTTGACGTCTATTAGGTGGATGATAGGACAGTGATCATCAGAAGGGAAATATGGTAACAGATGAATGATTGCGAATAGGACGGTGGTTCAGATGTATTACGTGATGGGATTTGTCATCACATGAGCGCCGAACTCTTTCAACTAGTTTTCGGCTCCAGTATTCTCCGCCAAGCACCGACACACCGTATTTTTGTTCCTTTCGTGAGTAAGAATGGGACCTGACAGAGTCGGTGATTTACTACCGGCCGGCTGCTCTGATCGGCTTTCGATTGTTTCACTGATGAATACTCATACCACACGAATGCTGGAGCAGTTCCCTAATCAACGGTCCACGGGCCGCGCCATTTTTCCTTCGTCTTCTTTGTGTTAACTTTTTCGCTTAAATAAGCATTCTTCCACTCACATGCACTACACTATTATTCCAGTCGGAAGAACGGACGGGAACTTAGAATTTTTGATAGCTGGAACAATACCCCGTTGGCGCAGACGCGAGGAGAGGGAAAACCTCCACAACCAGATAGATCATGGCCTCACCGTCAGATTAGTTGGAACTCAATTCCTAGAGGGAAAGTAGTATCGTCACCTCCACGACTTAGTCACTTATGTGACTAACTTAAAATTTGCGGAAGCAGTAAATAACCAATCAACCTAAGGATTTAATTTTGCCAGATATTTAGCCAAGGTTCTTTCACACGCCGCAAGTGTTAGACGGCACTGAGGAGTTGTCGCGGTTGGATATTCATGGTCAAATATCATGGATGATACATTTGTCTCGCTTTTGGTGTCTCCGTGGACCACTGTGCGCATCGGCGACGACGCAGCAGTCTCATTAACGCGGCTCATCTCCCTGTTGCGACGCTCACCTTCTGTGTCGTGGCCTTGAGTGCAGGAGACTGTGACAATTGCGTGGGCTACGAAGTGGGAGTGGCCTTCCGGGAGGCGTCTCAAACAAACTGCAAGGAGCAGATTGTTTAAAACCCGTGAGGTAGGTTAAAGATATATCACAGCACAAGCATTGGCTTATTCTGCTGGAACTTCTGTGTTTATTAACTTGTACGCAAAGTAATAAAATTTATTATTATTATTATTATTATTATTATTATTATTATTATTATTGTTATTGTTATTATTGTTGTTATTATTGTTATTATCATTAATATTATTAATATTATTATAATCTATGCGCATTCGATATAAGAGCACTGCATGGCTTCTAAAGCTTAAACATACAGTGCTTAAACAACCTTCTAATGCTTAAACAACCCCCATCTCGATCAAGTTTTTGCCCAGTTTCCCTGATACATTGAACAAATGCTGCGATGGTCTCTTGTATTGCTTCTAGACGTAAATGTAGCTTCACTATGCTCACATTTTGTTGAACTCCCCTTTTGCTTGTAGAGGTTGGAGTGGAGGTAAGGGCGAGTTACTATTTTGTTAGCAATACAGAAAATAAAATCTGCATTTCGTTTACCGTTGCAAATAAGTTTTCCATAACTCAGGAACTAAAATGTCTAGTTTTTCAAATGTCGCTAATCTTGCGGCTTTTTAAATTTTATTTTTATTTATCTATCTTTATATTGTACTCATATATCAACTATTTATAGTTAAAGTGATGGGAATGGATTCTGATCTAAAGAAAACGAGCGCAGATTATCTTCTCCCCCATACGTCACATACACTTTTTACTGTTATTTGACTAAAATCTAAATCTCTAAATCTGAATCTACCGTTCAGGGCTGGCAATTCGAAGTTGTGATTCAGTACGAAGCTACTTATTATTATTATTATTATTATTATTATTATTATTATTACGACTACTATTATTATTATCATTTATTCCGAATATCTTCAATTTCTCTGTCAGTAAATTGAAATCCATTGACCATTCTAAGGAATCTTCATTGAACAGCATTTGTACACCGTTAATATTCTTACGCAGCATGGCTCAAAATACAAAATTGTGTAGAAATAAGGGGTAGACATAAAGTCGTAAATGCTTATTTCAGCAATTTAATTCTCATCACGTAAATTGAAAAGAGAACCAATTATTTCAGAAAGAAAACTGGTACGACGACAACAACAACATTATGTATTCAAACCATCGACGTGTGAAATTAATCTCTTCTAGAACACAAGGAACTCAATGTTGTCTCATGGGTCAATCACCTGCTTGACCAGTTCTGCTTTGATGTAACTGGCACGTTTCCTGCGTAAAGCTCTGCATACACAAGTCTCCTAGTAGGTATGAGAGTGTACTGTACATCTGCACCCGGTGTTAAAGAATAATGTATCCATAGTTCACTAAACCGAGATATTTCAATACACCTACAAGAAGTTTTATTGATATTCCTGAAGATACTAATGCGTTCTGTCTACAATTTACTCGTATTAATAATTAAGTTTTAATTTTTTTTTATTTAAAAAAAACAAGTTTCCTTTTGGTTACAGAAGAAAATGTCTTTAAATCGCTCTCATATAAAATGAAATCTTTATTTTAGATAGTGCCCTTTACCCTCTAAGTAGTTATTATGGGGAAAATAAAATTATATTCTATCAAGTTTTTATGACTACTCTAAGGTACATTTATATTATAATATTTGAGTGTTTGCGTTCATAATGGTATGCACTTTACGATGTATTATATCATGCCGGATGCAATAGCGTACGTAATTACGATTTCGCTACTGAAGCTTCGTTTTTGATTGATTGATCGTTAGTGATTCAGGGCGCGTCAACTCCTAAGTACATTGGTCGCGCAAGTGAAGTGCATTTTTTTCTCGGGAGGTGGCCGTGTTCTCCCACTGCATGGTGAGATTCGGCACCGACCTACCGCCGGCTAGCGGGGTTTTGCGCAACCAGGCACCCCCGGGCTACGCACGATCACTCGTTTCCCTGCCTGGCCTCACTTCCATCCTCAGAGCTGGCTGACGAGTGACAGATAACTACCAAAGCGAGTGCCTGGCGACCATAATTACCCTTTAGATCCGTGATTGTATTCGATCTAGCAATGTAGTAGGCGTCAAAAATTCGCCATCGTTGGGAATCGAACCTTAGGATCTCCCGGCTAACGAAGTTACCGCTGACAAAACCGCTTTATAAAAATGTTACAAACCTCTTCTTTCCTCTTATATATAGAATGTCCGGCGAGGAAACGTTGAAACTTTGCAAATAAGCTATTAAGACACTTTGAAGCTATTTTGTCTAATAAGCTAAGTGGATATTCCGAATGGTTATATAGTCGACTCCGGGTATAGTGAACTTCTGGGACTAACAGTTTTGGTTCACTATATTCGATGATATCAAAATTAAACAGAATCTCTCCACAATGATTTATTTTATTAATTTAGAAATACAGCAAAATACATTAACAGCTCGAACTGAAAAATTCAATATCTTTATTTGCTCTTATTTTCAAATGTTTACCGTGTACATTTTTCTTTATTAATTTCTCTAGATCCTTCTCCAGTGTTCGTGCTCTCTCCGAACTTGATGCTGCATTGTCCACTGCAAAGCAGTCGAAATGTGTAAACTGGGTGCTTTTTTTATTTGTGTGATATTTTTTCTTTCTGAACAAATTTCATTCATTTCTTTTGTAAATAATAAAGAATTTACATGTTTCTGGAGTGTTTCTATGTTTTTGCAATGCAAAGTTTTGCTTAGAGAGCATTTTTTGAAACCTACTCTTAAGTACTTATTGCGGCTCTACCATTCGGAATATTCTAGTAGTTTATTAGACAAAATTGGCTTAAAATTATCTTAAGAGCTTATTTTCGAAGTTTCGACGTTTCTTCCTCGGACACTCTATTATATATATATATATATATATATATATATATATATATATATATATATATATATATATATAGAGAGAGAGAGAGAGAGAGAGAGAGAGAGAGAGAGTGAGAGAGGGGTGAAGTGATGGGATACTTGTGCAAGTGGCAGTGTTGGCGGCAGTCGCGCACAGCGAGCGCGTGTGTGAATGGCGGCGGCGGGCGTCAAGTTCGCGTGATTGGGCCAATTTGCTTCCACCGCACGTCCGCAGTCTCGTAGGGCGTGAGCGGCATGGCTGGACCGGCCCGCGAATGCTTTGGCGTCCCACGCCATATCTACGGAAGCAATGTTTCAAAGTGACACTCGGTCTGATTGTCCGCGTTCAGCTGATTAAGGCGAACCTCAACATAGATGGTGGTGTGGTGGGAATAGAATGTCAAGTGGTACGTTGGAGTATTTAGTACGTTGAGTAGGTACGTTCAGATATTCGTAATATTCGCGTCGGTTGACGATCGAATGGTCTGACGGCCGGTGAGGCACAGTTAGAACAGGAGGCATGTTGAATTGGAAGGCAATACAAATAATCAAATTGATTATAATTTTTGTAACAAAATATTTCTGTACATCAATTAGAAACGTTTCAAATAAATTCCTTTTTTACCTTTAATTACAGTTTTATATGATGTAAAGATTGTCATAGCGGTGTCTGTTTTATCGAATATCGTAGATCCGCACTTAGATTTTAAAGGATCTGAAATAATTGTGCGCTATTCTTCAAATGGAACGTAGAGGCGTTTGTTCCACGAGTGAGATGGGAAATGAAACAGAACCTAAGATCTAGGTCATACCTCTGAGATAAATTCTAGAAACGCCTATTGCTCTAGAAATAACTCGTTCGGTCTACAGTTACTATGCTGATCTTCGCCCCCTCCCCTCAATATCGTGTCTTAGTCACCGGATACATAAGAAGGAACTTTACAAATATTCAGAGTTCAGACTTCATACCAAAGTACAAAGATAAATGTATTATAATTAGAGAATTTCACAAATTTAATACAATCAAGTCATTTTAACTTGATTATGGAATCTAAACCTGTTTTCCTCATCTGCCTCCCACCTCCGTACCCAGTCCGTTTTTAACGGTTACATAATTGTAGCAGTTTTAAGGCACGAATTTCCCACATTATGCGACAGCACAGGTGTTTGTCGAGCGGCACTATTTTTACAAAGCCTGCGCTGGAAAGCTTTTCAGGGATAACGATTTCACGACGACGCTCGTCTGTTTTGTGCGAGAAACGTGAAAAATAGCCTCCGGGCGCCGACTTGAATTTATTATCTCCTCGGCGCGGAGGCGGAGCAGGGTGGGGCGAGGGGGCGTCGGAGCACAACACCTGGCGTCGCGTGATTTGCGCGCGGGCCGCGCTCGCTTTGTTGTTGTAGGCAGGCGCTGTCCGGGGCGCACCTGTCCCGAATGAGCACCGCCTCCCACAAGCCCGCTTCCTTGTTTTCTGGGCCGGCCCTTGTAAAACACCCACCATCTCCTTGAGCATGTCAAAGTAATGAAGAAAGTGAACAAAAATCATTGGCTGTGAGAGATCTTGGCAAAATCTTGCCAATGAAGTGCCTCTGACCGGGAGGTGCTATAGTGCGCGCGGCGATGGGGCGGCGATGGTGCTCCGTGCGCTGCGATGGTGTAACGGTTAGCGTACCCGACTGTTGTACCCAAGTTGGCGGATTCAAACCCGATCAAGGCCGTGGATTTTTAAGGGCGAAAAAATCCTTCGTGCGCCTTCCTTCGGAGAAGTAAAGCCGTCTGTCCCATGTTAGTAGATTTACTCGCATGTAATAGATTCTGAAGCCTAAATGACGCCTCTGAGCTAAATTGAAATCGACTGTTTCTCGCCCAAGTAATGCCTCCTTTCTCTGCTAGTTGGTGAAAGGAGCGTAGTGAAATTTGCGTGGTCAGACGGAAGAACAGACCTCGTGGCCTGAGTCTCGCCACGTACAATAAAGTATTATTGATTGATTGATAGTTCGAGTCCCGATGATGGCAGATTTTCAACACTAGCTGCATAACTAGGTCGAATTCAGCTGCTGTCTGTACGAGAATTCTAGCAGCCGGCTGCTCTGAATGGTAGTTTTTGTAATCAATTCCAGGCGAATGCCGGAACAATACCTTAAAAATGGGCTGTAGGCCTTGCGCGATCTTTCCTTTTTCACCCTTGTCCAATCACCATTCGCTTTCATACTTCATTTACACGCTCTACATTACCACATGTGACGGGAGACCAAACTGAATCTTAGAGCTTGTCACGGATGATACCCCACTGGTGGAGAATCCTGGAAGGCAGGGCTACCCGCAAGCGCCGACGACGTGTAGATCGACGGTGGATCTCAAGTTCTAGTGAGGGAGGAATACCGCCAGCTCCCGCGATTTAACATTCACTGTGCTTACGTGATCAAAGAGCATGACGCGCACGGATACCCTAAATAATTAACCAGTCAGTTAATGCTGCTTCCTTGTCTTCTGGGTCAGCCATCCGAACACATCCACGTTTTCCTAGAGACTGTCCAAGTAACAAAAGAGTCGCAAAAATTCGGGGAATGAATTTTTTGTGTCTTTAAAAGCTATAATTACACGGTGTAATTATCTAGTGGCAATGCGATTGTTGGTACTCTACTTAGCTGCGCCTACCATGCAGAGCTGGATGGACGAACTCCATTTTGAATTGAATTGAATTGAATTTGCCTTATTTTACGTGGCGAGACTCCATTCCCTAAAGGAGGTGTGTATGTGGAAACTCACGTACAAGCGAGGTTTGGCATGACAGCGTCTCACCAGTTGTAAATCTATCACGATCCATTGTGGGAACGATGAAAAAGGTAGCAGCGGTGACAAAGTTGCAATCGTCGCGAAACAGAATAGACAAGCCTCTTTTCTAAATGGTGGCTACGACGGAGTCGGAAAAATAGAGCATGAAATTGAAAAGACTAGTTCGATCTTGGTAAAATGGAAGTGGCTTTGGACGAGTGCAGTTGATGTGCGCTTCTAACGTGGCACACCAACAGTTTTTAGTAATAATATTTGTAATTAACTGGTTATTCTTTCGTTTATGCTACAGTGATCTACACTGTAAACGAATTTAAGAGCAATAAATTAATTTGTATTATGTTATTAATATCTCTAATTTCTTGTAGAGTTATGAAATATAACATTGCTAGTCTCAGCGACGTTTGCAAAAATGAAAACCTTCACGAACTTTCTGGTATTTCGGGATGCATTTGCTCAACGGTAACAACTTCTGGTATACTTTTTGAAGCTGAATAAAGCAAAATCGATGTATGAAAATGGCATGTCTACTTCCTTTTTGAACATTTACAATTACTTGCATGTTTTAGGTGTCTTATCTTCTTATTTCCTTACTGTAGATTGCAACGCCAATCGCCCATTCTCTTCCTGCTTGTATTTCCATTCCATTAAAAAATATCTCTATTTTTGAATAATTTCCAAGTTATCATGTTCTCAATGTTTTTGTTGGATTCCTCTTCGCTAGTTGTCTACAATCTACTGTCTTTTCCAAGGGTGCCATCGACCTGCTCGTGACGTTTAGCTCCTTCCGTACTCAAACCTAGTGGCACCCGTAGCTTCAGTTGTGGAATCTATTCGTACCGACACCTCACAGCGTTTTATTTTATCTTCATTTATTCCTTCTTTTCACTTCAGTTCCCCCTGTTAACATTTATTATTTTGAAATGAACCATGTTATTTTTGTAGATAACTCGTGTAATTAAGATCTCGTTATTTGGTTCATTTCTTTCTACATTGTTTTTGATGTCCTCTTACCATCTATCCCACCTGATCACCGGGATTTAGGGCAGATGTATGAAGATGAGTTCCGGTCAGAGCCCCGCGACAGGAATCGAACCTAGGATCTTTCGAGGTACGAAGCTTCAGTTCAGGTACATTAATTTCTTTTCAAGTCACATTCACTAATTCTCCATTATATTTCATGGCATATCTGCAAATTCGTTCACTATTTTTGTTTCTTGAGCAATTCTTTTCATATATCACTCACGTAATTGTGCTCAATAGTTCGGTTGACATGTTCCTCTTTAAGTGATTCCATCAGCCTCTCCATTTTCTTCATTCTACCCTCAGTCTCACTGTGCAGTGTCGAGTAGCTCCGTCAGTGCTTGACTTTAAAGCGGCTCCACACATTCGGCATTCGCCGAGCAGCGAGCTACTGCTCGCCCAATCCCGAACAGCTGATGTCTTTGGAGAATCTTCGCTCCCTTTTGAGACCTAAAGACCGACACGCGGAGAGAAGGGCGAATACCGAATGTTCGGCGCTCGGCGAATCGCATAAAGCAACCCGTCCACAGTACTCGGGATTCAGCGAGCGGTTGCTCAGGATTCGTATGTGTGGAGCCGCCTTTAGAAGCCTGCACGACCTCCGTTGCAGGCTCAACGCAGGGGTGCAGCTAGGCTGGTGCAACCGCTGAGGTGCAATCAGGGCTCCCAAAGTCAAGATCTCCGAGTGATGGACACCGGCCAACCCCCAACGAAGAAGGCAATGGGAACGAGGAGCCCCGTTTCGACGTTCTGCATCGGGACCCCCTAGAACATAGCTACGCCTCTGCACTCAAAACTACAGAACGTTTTATTTTACCTGAGCTTGATTCTCCTTTTAACTCATGTCCACCATGTTTTTCACTTTTTTTTTCTTGGAGAACAGTTCTTCCTGTCATAAATCACTCACGTCATTATCGTCTTGTAATGTAGATTGACTTCATCGTACCTAATTGTTTCTAATCTTGTGTTCCCATCTCTCTCCACTCGGAGGCCCTTGGCCGGGGCTTGTAGGCCGGAGGGCCAAGGCGCGTGGCTGCACGTCCGGAAGATGCGTGCAGTGAGCTCCGGGAGAGCGAGGCTGGGCATCGTTTCGCCCGGACCCGTCCCCACCGCACTCGCTCTCGTGCCTTTGCCAGACACACTCCCCTCCCTTTCCCTAACTCTCCACCCTTTCCTCGCCCACTCTTCACCCTCCTCCTACCCACTTCTCGTCCGCTTCCCGCTCTCACCCAGCCCGCTCCCTGCCCTCTCTACACCATCAGCGTCCCCCTTGTCCCTTCCCGCCCTCTCCCCGCTCTCTCCTACATTATCCCCCTCCTGGCGCTCTCCCGTCATTTTCTCGCCCTCGGGCGACCCCTCCTCGCCCACTCCCCGCCATGTCCTCGCAACCCTTCATTCTTTCTCCGTCCCCTTTCTCTCTCTCTCTCTCTCTCTCTCTCTCTCTCTCTCCCTCTCTCTCCCTCTGTCGTCCCCCCAGTCGCCTTCTCACCGCTCTCCCCCACTCTCTCTTCACCTGCTCCACCCTTCCCGAAACTCACCCTATTCCTCATTGCGCTGTTCCAGCTCTCCCCCCGCTCTCTCCAGACACCTTCTTGCTCTCTCCCCGCCTTCTCCGTGCCATCTTCCCACCCTCACCGCCCTCCTCGCCTCTACCAGCTCTGTCATCGCTCTCTCCCGCAATCTCCCCTTCTCTCTGACTATCTCCTGTTCTCTGTCCACCCCACCTCGCCCCCTGATTTCTCCTCACAGCCGTATTACACCCATCCCCAGCATCTCCCCGTTTCTTTCTCTTGACCCATCCCGTCCTCACTTCCGCCCCCGTCCCCGCCCTCACCCATGCTCATGCCCTCTCCCTTAGCGCGTTGGTGCCCCTGCCTCGCCGCGTACCTTGCTTCTAATTTTCCTCTTGGAGATCTTATTTATGGTCATTACTGGCCAGCACGGCACGCCCGTGGGCGTCCTCCTTGGGCCTACGACTCCGCGGTCCCTACATCTCAAATACCACTCCGCGGGAGATGACGTGAAGGCGTCTGCCGCTTCCACGTTTGCCTCCCACGGCTAGCGTTTCCTAAAGTCAAGTCAGAAATCTTCATAATAGCCGCGGCATTCCAACATACTCGACGAATGTATCATTTGATAATTAGCTTAGCGTGAGCATCCAAGGTTTGTGTTTTTTGTTCTACGCAAGTTCACACGAAATGTTAAATGTTTTTGCAGTTACCTGGCTGTCCATCCTCGTGCATAGAAAGCTGCATTTAAACTTATCTATAAAAATAATTGATTTAAACACTATTTAAAATGTTTCATTACAAAACTAGGTTTAATTATCGACAATGTCATGAATAAGGGCGAACAAATTTATGCCATGCTGGAAACATCTATTTTCAAAATGTTGTCGGGATTTTTTAGCAAATTCTGTTCATAATAATATCCATCGATTTGCCTTGTGAAAAGAAATCAAATGAGGTATTAATAATTTCTGCAGGTTTAACTCCCACCTCAAAACCGAGGTTTTGATCCTTAAAACTCCACAAACACGTTTTGTGGCGAATTATCTTAAAAGGTTTTCGAAGAAGCTGAAAAATCGAAATTACAACCAGTAGACCGAGACACGTTGAATTTTACCTCTTTTTTCCTGAATGATGTACCGTAAAAAATAACCATAAGAAACAGATGACACGGATACAGGAAGATTACCCGGTTTCTTTGTGTAATATTTCCGGAACTTTGGCATCATTTCTCATCTCAGACCATTTGGAATAGAAACATACATTTTTTAACCAAATGAGACAAATGAGAATATGAAAACAACATTGTGAGTACAGCAGTTGAATTATGCTTTCTGAACATTAAACTTTTATATTATTCGATATGTCGAACAATTTCAGAAATCAGTCAGACTTTTTCTCCTTTTGATTGTATATATCAAAGTTCTCTTGTCCTGGCAGTTTCCTTCTACTGGAATTGTCTCTGCATTTAAAAATTCACCTGGTATTGATCGGAGAAACGAAGTTTTACCGATGATTAGAGAAGTCGACAGCTAGAATTATCTTCCAGAGAGTGATTGAATTCGAGCCAGCCGGCTAGCTATTCTAAAATGCGCCTTCATCGCGACTCGAACTGTAGGACCTTTTGGTCAACGTTGTTGCAGACACATAGTTGTCGCCACTGAGCTATCAAAACTGGTAAGATACTTTGAACATTACTTTAAACTGCCTAAACTTATTATCTAGTAGGGTAAAAACCACTCACCGGTGAATGCAGCATATCACTGTGACCTCAGCTCCTGACTCCCGCATCTTGAGAAACCGCATTCTGACAGTGGCGTATGCTCTCACTGGGAACGAAAGAGGCGGGGCTGACGATGAATGCAAAATTCTCTGATCGATCGGGTCAAGTTAAGTGAGTTTTGTTCGAAACAGGTGCAAGTACGTGTTTTGTCCCAGAGTTATTACATTCGACCGAATGCTGTTGTGATATGTTGAAACGATAATGAGTGGAAATTGCAGATGTCATTAGCCAAATGGCTGTTGTTCGAAAATAGCACTTTCAGGATTTGTTTCTGGAGATTCCACGGACAATTCCACAAATATCCTTATTGTGTTTGGACAAATATTCCTTATTGTGATTTATCGCTTGTATCTTTTCCGACACGCTTATACTTAGAGGAATTCTTATATGTTCATAGATTAATTAAGGTTACGCAGGTGTTCCCCGTGTGAGCTCTAAAGCTCTAAACATCAAAAGCTCTAAACATAAAAAATTACCAAATATTAACAATTATCTACAAAACCTCTAAAAACTTAAATTTTTAGACTTTCTTTCCCGTTTATATTCTTCTTTTCCATACACTCGTTTGTACTCTCTAGGTAAATCAGTCGATCTTTTTCCACGAATCAAATCAAGCCTACTACATCCTCCTTAATTAGCTGTAAAACACGTTCAAATATCCCTTAATCTAAATTGTATTTGTACTCCAAATATTCTATGTATTTTTCTGATGAACCTTTCCTTAGTTGTTAGCTTCTATTGTTATTTTCTCCAAACATTGTTTACATATGATAAAATGTAAACTCAAAAAAAAATGTACATGTAACCTTAAATCCTGGTAAGACATAACTTTGTCGAACAGGAATAATACAAACTATTTTTAAAACAACGTGGCGTTCTTGGTATATATCTCTAGCGCTCTCAATGCCCCTGCCATTTCAGTTGTGCAAGCAGTTTAGACTGGAGATATTTAGAATGGAAAACGCTGATTTTTCGATGTCTTAAAATTATCTGCTGGCCAATATCACCAGGAAAGTGATGAGATGTCTTGGTCATCAGATTTATCATTCATTCCTCTTATCACCTCAATATTAAATAATTTATTATGGAATTAAAAGAACATATCGCAACAATTCAGGTATGGTATATAAAGTAAATGCTTTTGATAAGAAACTACGTAAAAGTATGGACTGGACATTTAAAAAAGAATTCTCTTTTTCTTTTTCTTTTTTTCAAATTTGAAATGTATTATAAACAGTAAATGGGCATGCATGATATTTCGTTTTTTTGCTCACCATCTTACTGCTCATGCAGTATTCGAAGAATTTCGTAACAGATTTAGCCAATTTTCAAAACATCATCCAGTGGTTCTGTTCATCAGAAGTCAATTTCTTCTGTTGAAGTCGGTGAACTCGGAGGTCTGTCTCTCTGTACTGGTTAAACAGCTTGGCTCCTGTAGGGGCAAGGCCTACTGCGGCGTCCCGGCCTTGCGGCCATGGTACGTGTGCGTAGCACTTAGACATCTCTACGTGCGTAGGTTCCGTTCTTCTAACACAGGATTAAACACAATTGACTCAAGAGCAACGCTTGTCCCATTCAATAAGTACAATGACCACATCGTCACGATGGAAGAGGAGACTTGTAGGTACTACGAGGGCTGAACCTGGAGAAACTGAAGTCTCAGCCGGAGGAGAGGACGTCTGTAGACACCGAGAGGTGGTAAACAGAATAGGTATTTATCACATAAGTGGTAAGAGGGACATTTTATATTGTGAGAAGAAAAGTTTGACATGAGGCCGGTACTCCGAGGGGCTCAATTCTATTAGCAATATAAAATCACTTTTACCACGTGTGTCATACACTACTTTTTAGGTAGCTTTCTGACATTTGTTTTATTTTTATTAAAGAGAACAAAACATTAAATGATACATTAAGGTCAGCAGTAGCTGATGCGGTCACACGAAAGTATTTTGTATTCTTTCTTGCATTCATGAATTTATTTAAACATTTTATCATTGTATTGGTATTGTGGTGAGCTTTCATGGGCATTTACAATGAAATAATAATATGAGTCGTCATTGCCAACAATATTAATAAAGTTGTTGTATTAAAATATTGTTATTAATATTAATAATAATATTTTTGTCAATGACGACTCATATAATTATATCATTTTATCATTGTCTCACTTTTAGCACTAGTGCTAAAAATGAACTTTTAGTACCTTATACATTATCTGAAAGTACCGCTTTTTCTAATGGCTCTCTAAAAATAAAATGACGATTACGATATTTTCGGTTTGATTTAGCATAACTGAGGAGAAAAAACTGCCTTACGAAAGTTCCATGCGGTGTGCGGACACATGTGTATGGTATGTAGAGGTTTCCTGCTTAATTATAAAGGATTGGAACTTCCTTTCTCATTTCAAAAGAAAAATCTTCTTCGAGCGAAGAAGGAAACGGCCTAAGTAAGGTCATTTTGGTCGATGACATGAACTCTGCAGTATTTGCGATGCAAAGGCTTGGATATTTCTTAGACAACAAACAAGGACGGTAGTTCTTATTGATGATCCCAAACCTTTCGAGTGAAATAATGGAAAACTTCTGTTATGCTGAAGAAAATGTGCGTGCTTATTATGCAATGCGCACTTTCACAATGTAAGAGTAATGCCATCAATTCAGATCTTGATCTGATTCAAATCTGCATCAACGGATGATTCAAAAATTTTTCAAGTGCAATACTAATCGGAATGTTAAGACAAACCACATAGAACTGACATTTGAACATAACCAATCGTTGAATTCGAATTAAATGACGCATGATGGTTTATATTTTGACATCGTTTGACACCGCCATTACAATAAGCTGAACTTGAAGGTCGAAATTCTTTTTCTGATTTTTTCAATATAATTTGAATCGAAGGGATACAAAGACCTAGTTTGACCATTAATCCTCATGTTATCCGGGGAGGAAGGTACAAGAATCCATATTTTCCTACAGCAGCAAAGAAGCACTCACATGATGCATCACGTCACATTCATGTACTTGAATGAAGGTTTTTGAATTATGTATTATGTTTCCATAAACTACGACTCGTGATAGGATAGATCCGTGATTTTGACATGCAATGAATGCCATGAAGTGAGATGAGGCTTCTGTGGTGAAATTAAACGTAGTTTTGAAATTCATAGGTCAATGTAGAATTAATGAATGTAAAGTTAAGGCATTCTACCCTCCAGTTTTCACACTTAGGTGCATAATTAATAATAAATCTAATGAATAGGATGGAACAATGGTGGAATGAGAGTTTGTGAAAACGGAAGAATCCGAGAAAACCAGCCACGACGTTCTTCTTCAACTACAAATTGTACATGCGAGGTATAGGTTTGACATTCATTGCCCAGAAGGAGGCGTAAAGCCCAGTGATGCATTCGCCACGAAGCGCACACAATTACAAATTCTGTATGAATTAGCACTTCATTGTGTTACAACTACAATCCGTAATCTTAACCCTTCATGGTTCCACTTGCCCACTGTTATTTTCTAGTAACCTCTCGTGTTGGAGTGCGGCAGAGGAGGGCTTTTCTAACTGATAACTAAACCTGGGATGTTTGGGTTTCAAAATTTCCCACGTTAAGCGCCTAAAATGGGCTTTACAAGGGCCTTCAAGGACTGTAAATAGGCTCTTAAAAGGCTTTTAAAATAAGCAGTTTCATTTCTTGTATGCTACTTGAAACTAACTAAAATAGATATCGTTGGGGCATAAAAGAGGGATACACTTCAAGTTTCGTCATTTTTTATTTAGGTGAAGAAATATGCTTGGAAATAGTATTTCAGTACTAATATGAATTTCATAAAGATAGTTCACAAGACGGATTTCTTGCATTTATATAGTGTTCTCTTGCCACTCTTTTGTCACATCTTTTTTATACCAATAGCTAGTCATGGTTAAATATTATTATTAATTTGATTTTTTATAACATTTCTTTTAAAAAAATGATTTTAGCTTAACACATAATGAATCTTATTGCTAGCCATGGGAGCCAATGATCTTATATTTGAAAGTTCCCTTTTACTATATTCATGATCTTCAATGCTCTATGAGGACCAGCTGTAAATACATCCATGGTTCTGGCCTTTGAATTTTAAAACATCCATCATCAATATCATCAACATTATTGCCGTCGTCGTAGTACCTATTGGGGACCAGTACAACTTCATACGGGATTGGTTGATTATTTCGGGTATCCGGGCGAGTCATTAGGTGTAGTACATGTTCTACGCCGGAAGGTGTCTCTGTTGCTCCCCCGCTGAAACGAAATATTGAGCACCGCGATAAACGTTGGGTTGCGGTGTTTCCCATTCCAGGTATCTCCATTCGTGGAGCTCAATTTGGGAAACGTTCCTGACGAGTGTGGAAATGTACTGCATTTACGTGTGTGTGTGTAAGGGGGAGAGGATAGGGCAAGAAAGGGGACGAAAAGATAGCGCGTCGTCTGGAGCACTTTTGTTGAGGTACTGATTCGTCAATGTTCTGGCATTGGAGAAACCAGGGAAAACGCCAGGTAGTGCTTGAACTCCCGCATACTTGAATACCCGCAAAATTTAGAAAATCGCCCCAAGTGGGACTCAAACTCGAAGACCTCCCGGCGAGAGACGCTGCAGTTCTAACGATTGTTGCAGGTATCTCAGCCATCGTCCTCTGTTCAGAGCTTTGGATTTTGAGGCGCGCTTCAGGTCCTGTCCTTCGCGACCTTAGAGCCAGGTGCAAATTCGTCCTCGGTTCTGGAATACCTCCCGTGCTCCCCCGCTTTGGAGCAGTCGCGACGGAGCGGTTGGCGCATTCGGCCAGTCCTCTCCTCTGGAGGCCGGCGACCGGTGTTCCCACGCAATTCCCGCGCCCACCGCGCCGCCTGCAGCACGTCCTGGAAGTTAGCAGGACCATTTCATCCAATCACAAAACTGCATAGTACATAATTTGCCGCTTTTTTGCCGTTCTTAAGATGTGGAAAAAAAAATTTGCCGCGGGTCATTTTCTCAAAAAAATCTGTGGTCCTGCTAACTTCCAATGGAAGTTAGCAGGACCACACCTCTAAATCAGCTACTATTGTAAGTATATACCCAAAATTATACTCCAAATTTGCCGCTTTTTATTTGTAAACGATTAGTGAAAAAATCAAACTGATATCTCAATTCCTTCAAAAAATATTGCCAAAAAACCAAAAAATAAAAGATGCGCTACTTTTGCAAGCGCCGTCGAAGAAGAAAAGACACATCCGCTGGCATTCATTCGCCGTAGCAATTCATACTCAACGCCAAAATATGCCGCAAACACGGGCTAAACATAATCAGTAATCAAAACTTTTGCCGCGGACCGGTTATATTCAATTACCTGGGTTCGAATCCCAGAGTTTGCCTCATACAACAGCTCTGAGAAATTTAAAATGCCCGCTCCTCCTAAACTAACAGCCATAACAATTCATACTCTGCGCCAAAATTTGCCGTAATTAAGTGCTTAATATAAACTATAATAAAAAAATTTGCCGCGGACCGGTTAATTTCAATTACGCGGGTTCGAATCCCGCAATGCCCCTGTAAGGAACGTCCGGCGCAGGTAATGAAGACCATGCCTCCTGAACATGCAGCCATAACAACTCATAATCGGCACCAAACTTTGACGCAATCAAGTACTAATTACAATCCGTAACAAAAGAATATTCTCCGGACCAGTTAAACTATTGTATAGGGGTTCGAATCCCAGATTTCGCCTTCCTACGAGAGCCCTGAACACGTGAAGAAGTCCGAAAGTTAAGAAGCCCGTTTCTACTAAACTATCAGCCCTAACAATTCATACTCTACGTCAAACTTTGAAGCAAACAAGTACTAAATACAATCGGTAACAAAAAAATTTGACCGCGGACCGTTTAGATTATATTATCTAGGTTCGAATCCCAGATTTCGCCCTCTTACATGAGCTCTGCGAAAGTTAAGAAGCCCGTTCCTCCTAAACTATCGGCAATAACAATTCATACTCTACGTCTTAATTTGATGCAAACATGTATTCAATAAAATCTGTAACAAAAAAATTTGCCGCGGACCGGTTAGATTATATTATCCCGGTTCGAATCCCAGATTTCGCCCTCTTACATGAGCTCTGCGAAAGTTAAGAAGCCCGTTCCTCCTAAACTATCGGCAATAACAATTCATACTCTACGTCTTAATTTGAGGCAAACAAGTATTCAATAAAATCTGTAACAAAAAAATTTGCCGCGGACCGGTTAGATTATATTATCCCGGTTCGAATCCCAGATTTCGCCCTCTTACATGAGCTCTGCGAAAGTTAAGAAGCCCGTTCCTCCAAAACTATCGGCAAAAACAATTCATACTCTACGTCTTAATTTGATGCAAACAAGTATTCAATAAAATCTGTAACAAAAAAATTTGCCGCGGACCGGTTAGATTATATTATCCCGGTTCGAATCCCAGATTTCGCCCTCTTACATGAGCTCTGCGAAAGTTAAGAAGCCCGTTCCTCCTAAACTATCGGCAATAACAATTCATACTCTACGTCTTAATTTGAGGCAAACAAGTATTCAATAAAATCTGTAACAAAAAAATTTGCCGCGGACCGGTTAGATTATATTATCCCGGTTCGAATCCCAGATTTCGCCCTCTTACATGAGCTCTGCGAAAGTTAAGAAACCCGTTCCTCCTAAACTACCGGCAATAACAATTCATACTCTACGTCTTAATTTGAGGCAAACAAGTATTCAATAAAATCTGTAACAAAAAAATTTGCCGGCCGGTTAGATTATATTATCCCGGTTCGAATCCCAGATTTCGCCCTCTTACATGAGCTCTGCGAAAGTTAAGAAGCCCGTTCCTCCTAAACTATCGGCAATAACAATTCATACTCTACGTCTTAATTTGATGCAAACAAGTATTCAATAAAATCTGTAACAAAAAAATTTGCCGCGGACCGGTTAGATTATATTATCCCGGTTCGAATCCCAGATTTCGCCCTCTTACATGAGCTCTGCGAAAGTTAAGAAGCCCGTTCCTCCTAAACTATCGGCAATAACAATTCATACTCTACGTCTTAATTTGAGGCAAACAAGTATTCAATAAAATCTGTAACAAAAAAATTTGCCGCGGACCGGTTAGATTATATTATCCCGGTTCGAATCCCAGATTTCGCCCTCTTACATGAGCTCTGCGAAAGTTAAGAAGCCCGTTCCTCCTAAACTATCGGCAATAACAATTCATACTCTACGTCTTAATTTGATGCAAACAAGTATTCAATAAAATCTGTAACAAAAAAATTTGCCGCGGACCGGTTAGATTATATTATCCCGGTTCGAATCCCAGATTTCGCCCTCTTACATGAGCTCTGCGAAAGTTAAGAAGCCCGTTCCTCCTAAACTATCGGCAATAACAATTCATACTCTACGTCTTAATTTGATGCAAACAAGTATTCAATAAAATCTATGACAAGAAATTTTGCCGCGGACCGGTTAGATTATATTATCCTGGTTCGAATCCCAGATTTCGCCCTTGTACCTGAGCTCTGCGAAAGTTAAGAAGCTCATTCCTCCTAAACTATCATCCATAACAATTCATACGCTACGTCTAAATGTGATGCAAACAAGTATTCAATAAAATTTGTAGCAAGAAAATTTGCCGCGGTCCGCTTAGATTATACTATCGTGGTTCGAATCCTAGATTTCTCCCTCATACACGAGCTCTGCGAAAGTTAAGAAGCCCGTTCTTCCTAAAATATCAGCCATAACAATTCATACTCTATGTCTAAATTTGATACATACAAGTTTTAAATAAAATCTGTAACAAGAAAATTTGCCGCTAACTGGTTAAATTACATTAGTCGGGTTGAATCTCAGATTTCTCCCTCCTACGAGAGCTCAGAAAATGTGAAGAAGCTTGTTCCTCCTAAACCATCCGCAAAACAATTTATACTCTACGCGAAAATTTGATGCAATCAAGTATTAAATACCATCTGTAAGATTCCAATTGGCCGCGGACCGGTTAAATTCCGAAGTTTGGGACCCAGATTTCGCTCTCTTAAGAGAGTTCTGCGTAAGTTTAGAAGCTCAGTCGTCCCAAACTATCAGCAATATTATTTAATACTGTACGCCAAAACTTGCCGTAAACAAGTGCTTAATATAAACTGTAAGAAAAAAATTGACAAGGGCCGGTTGGAATTAATTACACGGATACAAATCCCAAAAGTTGCCTCCAAGGTAAGTCCTTATCATACCAATTCATACTCTACATCAATTTTTGTCGCAATAAAGTACTAAATACTATCGGTAACAAAAATATTTTTCGCTAACCGGTTAATTTTAAATTACTTGGGATCGAATCCAAGAATGACCCTCTATGGGATGTCCTGCGCAAGTTAAAGAAACCGTACCTCCTAAACCAGCAGCCATAACAATTCATTATCGACACAAAAAATATCGCAAAAAAGTGCAAATGTACTGGTAACCGGATACCTTCAATTACCAGGGTTCGAATATCCGATTTTGTGTAACGAGTGCCTGGCTACATTAAGATGTCTGTTCCTAGTAAATAATGAGGCATAACGAAGCATACTCTTCCTCAAAATGTGCGGTAAATAAGTGCTTAATATGACAATTGTAATTATAATAAAATATTTTCCCAGGCTTACGTGTTTTCATTCGTCTTATATTTTAGAACAAATTACAATGGCTGTATATAGTTAATAGTGTACTCACTACTTCCTTTGGAAAGCGAGCTTCAAAGTTTACCCATTTTTTAGTCATGATGCTATAGTGACATTTCTTTGGCTTTCTGAGACCATTTCCGTAACAGAAATTGTCAAACTGCGCAATGCATCAGGGCTAAATACACAAATAGATATTGCGAATAAGAATCATCTACATGGCGAATTTTTTTCGCAACGTTTCCTGTTGCATCTGGACGTAAGTAGGCATATGGTTCACCAATGAACTTTTTATATAAGCTTATTTGGTGATTCCGTACACCTTCTCAATGTAGCCAGAGCTTTAACTGGATCTGGGTAAAATAATTCAGCGGGCAAAGATCCTCGCTATAGGAAAAAGGACTGACTGCTTGTGTCTTTAAAGCTTCGAAGCAGCGATACACATGAGCAGATGTGTCTTCTAAGGTACATCAAACTGCATTTGTGGTTGGCTGGCGTAATTGCCGTTCACCACATTGTCCTTTTCCTTTTGATATTTTTCGTTCTGACAAGACATTCGGAGCATTATCCTTCCGATCAAAAGTCTAGACAATTGAGAATTATGACATTTGCATTTTCATAAAACATCCATAATATTTTACAAACGCTTTAATTATCAATACTATTGTTTAATATATTATAGGAATAGTTAATGGAAGATGGTGATTTATTCCTAGAATTAATTGTGTTCTCGTGAATTCAAGAAGTATTACTGCTTAATATAGTAATTAAGTATTCTTTAAATTTATAATCTTATTTTTAGTATTCCTACAGCAGCACATACGAGTATATTTTCACTATTATTTGTAACTGATATGTAATCTTAAAATAAGGCAACATGTATTCTACAACCGAAGACTTCATCAAAGTCTTAGGGGTTTAATAAAATACCTATAATACCTTTAATTTTTCTGAATTCTTTTTTTTAATGAAAATAGTTCATCAATATTACTAATTTTTAATACGTGTATGACTCCTAAATCACAAGATATTCGTGCCCACTGAAGATATGCAAATAAAATTCCAACATTTCAGGAAGTTTGTAAATTCCCATAAACCTTGGTTCGTGTTCAGCCTTCTATGTTTCACTTATGAATACCGTAGTTATAATTTAGAACAAAAATGCATTGCGTCACTCGACAGTGTCAGTGAATACGCGGAGAAACGACGCTACGCACATCCCCGTTGGCAGACGTTGCGCCTGTCTGCAGTGATGCGGCAGCCGATCTGGATTTCGGAAATAAAATGTTAACTCAATACTTTCGCAGACAATTTTTTTTTTCCTCGAAAAATCTGGATCTACTATTCCTCATGAACCCAAACACTGAAACTGAGGTATTTTTTGTAATGGAAGCTAAACCTAATTTGTAGAAGCAACATTTATCTTTTTATTCGTTACAAAGGCCTTCCATTACCAATTTTTGGTTTTCGAAAATTCGTCACTGCACCATTACAGTACTTTCTCTTTACTAGGTACACGCAGTGAGACTACAATGTAACAATCGACGGGTGCACGAACGGATGGTTTGAACAAGAGCTATAGAGAAAATTCTCCAAAACTGTATATTTCCCTTTAGCTACGGATATCCATTTTCCCCAGCTCTACATAATGAATTACGTGCATATGGTATGTACGAACACGAGAAAGTAATATACAAACATATAAGGCAAGAACGTAGAGGACACATTGAACCATGGTTTGATATATTTTAACTTTCTCGCTCTTACGAATGTAATTGCAATCGTGCCCTGGAAAACTGCGAATTTCCGTCAGAAAATCTCCAATCGTCGGTTTCTGATAACGTAAGTCTTACATATATTCGTAGTAAATTTCTTCCTCTAACTCGCGGTGATGATGGAATCGTTTTTTAGTGGGTCCTTCACAATCGCTTGACGGCAAAACGTCTTAATTTAGGGGCTAAAAGCCAACTGGTCAAAAAATCTCTGGTCATTACAAGACCAGTCTAAGCCGATTTTCTTCAAGATTGATATTGACTACTGATTGATACTGAAACTTTCTACAAGATTGATTACCCGATCGCCCTGAACGAACGGCTGAGGAAGTTTCAAAACTATATTTTAATTTTTGAAGGTATTTTCCCCAAACCTTTATAAACATTTTCACAATTTTCTCAAAAATGACTCCACATTTGTTTTTATTAAATGATATCCTCGGATACCGTAAAAGTGAGAGTGTGGTGCAGGTGCCATTTTTGTTTAAATCCCTTTTAAAGTTGCTTGGTGGCTTGGTGTGCACCTTTTACTTGTACTAGGAAGTAAATGTTGGGAAAAGAAGTAAATATTTGTTGGAGAACGCTGGGGAAATTGGTTCATACTCGTATCGTGAGGAGCAAATTCGTGAGGGTTGATTGCTCAGCTTATTCAGTTTATTACTGTGATCACGAAAGCATTGAGCTTCTCAGAAAAGATATCTGAGAAAGACTACTTAGTTTCTCAAACAAAAGAGTTTCGTGAAATCATGGAAAAATATAAGTGTTATATATGACACAGTGTTAAATAAATCGTAGTTTCCAAACATTAGGACTTGAAAGGAAACTGCACACTCTGCGATTATTACTGAGTATGAACAGACATGTGGAAAACCACTGATACGGCCGCAAGTCAAAGAAAAACCTAGTGGTGCTACAGGATGGCACAGACTTTCCCGCATTAGTTTTCTATTTCGTTTGGTCTCGGCTAGCTATTCGGACATGCCACATACTCTTGCCAGCTGCCATCTATCGCTGCCTAAAGTACGTTTTTTGGATATTTTCTTAATTTTTCTGTTTCCTAATAGTAGAACGGAAATATTATTTTAAGCTTTTTAATGAACAGTAAAATTTGGTCCTAAATGGAAATTTTCTTTGAAAAATTTGAAGCCCTTCATAAGAGAATGGCGTTTAAACGCTATTGTAAATTCGAAATTCGAAGCTCTTTTTCACAAAAAATTGTTGAGTTTTCGAAAAACTTCATTAGAAATCTTTCGAAGCACTTTAACTCATAAATACATCAGTGTTTACAAATTGCTGTAAATGTGCATATTAACCGTGGAGAAGTTGGGGTTGCCTGAGACGTTAGAGGTGGCGCGAGGACATTTTTGACCCCTTTAAGTTATTCCTTTATAATAGTATATCTGACAACAAATAAGTGTGAAATTAATTATTTTAATGATTATCAATCATTTATAAGGTAGTATTACCATAATGTACTATTATAAACAAACATGCAAATGAATAATTTAAAAATTTTTATTAGTATTTATATTTTTATATTAAAGGACAAAATTGTCAATTATCTTTTATTTTATGTAGTGACCCCAGTAACGTTTTTCTGAATATTTCGACGACAAAAGTATCAGAAAATTCAGTAAGTTTTTAATTTTCTAACATTGTCTCACACAAAAATAAGTAAACAATTTATTGAAAATGGCTTAGATCCAATCAGAAAAATTTAGAAAGAGTACAAAATATAAGATGTTTATATTAGTGTTACAAATATTAATAAATTAATTATTACATTGAAAAATTGGAAAAGAATATATAACATGTCAACAATTTATTACACTTCACACTAAACTACATTGTTTTCTCAAAACATCACAATGATCTTTACAAACTTTTTGTTATTTAAGGTCGCATCAACTTCTAGGACATTAGTGACCATTATTGCTTGTATCAGTATGGTAACTGTGAGGATGACACGGTATGACGATGATAGGGGGCGAAAGGACGAACACAATACAACCATGCCCGAGGCGGGACTCGAACCCGCGATCCTTCCTTCCGATCTCGCTACGGCACTATTGCCTAAGCGATCTCGGGCCCCGGATCCACTTTACAAACTTGTTTTCTGCATTTAGGACAGAAAACTTTTGTTTTCCTGTCTGTACATTATAGGGCATGCATGTCATATTTTTTTTATTTTTTGAGAGATTGCTACTTTCGCGGGTTATTCCTCTTTAGTAACAATGAATTGTTTGATTTTTGAAATCAGCTGCTTCGGCAAATTTGTGATCTCTATTGCATGATTCGGTGGACAAGGCTCATTGAAAGACTCTACTGGTACTGTCGCCTTGGTCTGACAGATATATTGTTTGCTTGCACAATGAGGATATTGAGGTAACATTCTATTTCGTAACCCAAATTATTCATAATGTGAAATAAATAAACAATACACTTCTCGTAGACACATTCAAGCAATGTAGCAAGACGATCGCACTACTGCAAGCACTTCGCGCTGCCAACGGAAGTCGTGGCGCGGGGTCAGACAGATCAGTTTGCGCGACGGCTCGGCTGTTATCTCTCTGCCAAGAACCCATGGCACAGTCGCAAAGTGCTTATATCTTTCAGGCAAAAGATAACACAGATTCACACAGGACACAAAAGACCCCGCGTCACCTCTCTCAGGTTAACATGAGAGATGTTTAAAAAAAATTGTGTAAATTTGGAAAAAAATCCTCAAAATGAACTTTCCGTCATATTAAAGAATGCAATAATCACTATCCGTTCGAAAAGTTTACAGAAAAAATTGGAGCGGTTTTTGAGAAAATGGCATTTGAGCATTTCTGAAATCCAGTATTTTGAGACCATTTTCACAGAAAACTGTTGCGTTTTCGAGAAACTATCTCTGACATTATTTAAAGCACATGTACTCGTAAATACAATAATGTGAACAAATCAGCGCTGATATAAATATTAACGATGTGAGTGGCTAATGAAAAAATTCAGTTTATATATTTTGCAAATAAACAAAGGAATAGAGTACTATGGCGTTTATGTCATGTCTTAGAGTGCATTAGGTACTATCCCTACCAAAAGTTGAAAAATAATTTGGAACCGTTTTTAGAAAATCTTGTTTATGTCATTTTTTAAACTATACGTATTTTACGCAATATTGCACGAAAACTACTGTAAGTTTTTAAAAAATGTGCAAGACCTTACTGAAGGAACAGATTATAGACAACAAATTTCATTTGATGGAGTATTCTCTACCTTCAATTTTGAAGGGTTTTTTGTTTGTTTGTTTGTTTTGTTGCAATTTTCCAAAAAAAAGGGCAATACCCAAAAATGACACTACAGCTATTCTTACCGTTCCTTATTACATATGTGGAGAAAATTTAAAGAAACAATGTGAAAAAAATTTTTAGATATTTTTTCTTTGTAAATTTCAATCGCAAAATACGAAAGCTAGTTGTTTTAAAAAAAAAATTATATAACCTTTTCAGAAGAAGGAATTTTTTACAACAGACTTTGTCTTTGTCCAATTTTAAAGTGTTTTTGTTTTCAATTTTCGAAAAATCGGGGATGACTACGCAAATTGGACCTGCACCACCCTCTTAAACGACCATTGCACTATCCAACAAAAAAAAAATGTAATAAAGACATTGGAGACACTTTTTGAGAATTCAAAAAAGGGTTTCCTGTAAAGTAAAGCGACATCAGCTAGAACAATAGGGGTATATCAAGTTGGGAGAAAATCGGCTGAATGGTTTATGCGCGAAGGATGCAGACGGACGGGCAGACAAACTGACGGATAGACAGACACACAGACAGACAGGCAGACGGTCTGACGGACAAATGTTTTGCTGTCAATCGAGTTTTCAGTACCAAGAACCCATAAAACATGGATTCTGCCTACACAACGTGATAGAGGAATTTTTTTCTATATTTAGCAACTGGATTTATTCAACTTCTCCGTAACACGGGCCGGCAATAAAAGTTTTTGTGTCGAAAATTCGCCGTTTTCCGGCGTACGATTTCAAATACTTCTTTTCTTACGTCAGAAATGGCGAGAAAATCAATTTTGGAAACACTTCTACGTCTGAATTAGGCTCTAGTGGCGTTCACAGGCGAACGGACAGATGGGCAGGGAGACAGATAGAGTATCATAAAAATAGAGTTATTGTAATTTGTTCAAAGAAATAAGACGATACAAGGCTAACTTATACCCAACATGGTGTCATGTTTCCTGGTTTGCGATTTTTAGAGGGTACTACTAACTGAATGTTGGTAGTTGGTCTTTCTGTGGGTTCTTGACGATTGACTGTATGCAGATGCTTGTATGATTAGTTCAGATCCCATTTTCGTTGAACACACTGTTTTCTCGAAAATTGAAAAATTTGTTCGGTATCTTACAATTCGTACAATCGCACAATTATGAAGATAATTTTTTCTTAAACAAATGTGTTCATCAAAAACAAATATTCAAATAAGATCATTTTGAAAAAGAGAATTCTACGATTCGAACCCGGGTAATCGAAACTTAAAAGTGTCGAAGCACTTTTATTATTACAGATTATATTTAGCAATAATTTACTGCAAATTTTGGCGTAAAGAATTGTTATGGCTGATAGTTTAGGAGGAACGGGCTTCTTAAATTTCGCAATGATTTTGTAAAAGGGCGAAATCTGGGATTCGTACTCGGGTAATATACTCTAACCGGTCGCGGCAATTTTTTTTATTACAGACATCATTTAATACTTGATTGCATCAAATATTGGCGCAGAGTATGAATTGTTAGGGCTAATGGTTTAGAAGGTACGGTCTTCATAATTTCAGCCGGGTTTTCCTTCAAAAAACATTCTGATATTCGAAAGTGCGTTATTGAAACTAATCGGTCCGAGGCAATTTTTTTTATTACAATTTATAGTAGGCATTTGTGTACGGCACATTTTGGCGCAAAGTTTGAATTGTTATGGCGGTTGGTTTAGGAGGTTTGGGGTTCTTAACTTACCCAGAGATCTTGTGAGAGTGCGAAATCTGGGATTCAAACCGGGATAACCTAATCTAAACGGACCGCGACAAATGTTTTTGTTACAGATTTTATTGAATACGTTTTTGCATAAAATTTAGACGTAGAGTATGAATTGTTATGGCTGATAGTTTAGGAGGAACGAGCTTCTTAACTTTCCCACAGCGCATGTAAGAGTGCGAAATCTGGGATTCGAATCGGAATAATATAATCTAACCGGTCCGCGGCAAATTTTTTTGTTACAGATTTTATTGAATACTTGTTTGCATCAAATTAAGACGTAGAGTATGAATTGTTATTGCCGATAGTTTAGGAGGAACGGGCTTCTTAACTTTCGCAGAGCTCATGTAAGAGGGCGAAATCTGGGATTCGAACCGGGATAATATAATCTAACCGGTCCGCGGCAAATTTTTTTGTTACAGATTTTATTGAATACTTGTTTGCCTCAAATTAAGACGTAGAGTATGAATTGTTATTGCCGATAGTTTAGGAGGAACGGGCTTCTTAACTTTCGCAGAGCTCATGTAAGAGGGCGAAATCTGGGATTCGAACCGGGATAATATAATCTAACCGGTCCGCGGCAAATTTTTTTGTTACAGATTTTATTGAATACATGTTTGCATCAAATTAAGACGTAGAGTATGAATTGTTATTGCCGATAGTTTAGGAGGAACGGGCTTCTTAACTTTCGCAGAGCTCATGTAAGAGGGCGAAATCTGGGATTCGAACCTAGATAATATAATCTAAACGGTCCGCGGCAAATTTTTTTGTTACCGATTGTATGTAGTACTTGTTTGCTTCAAAGTTTGACGTAGAGTATGAATTGTTAGGGCTGATAGTTTAGTAGAAACGGGCTTCTTAACTTTCGGACTTCTTCACGTGTTCAGGGCTCTCGTAGGAAGGCGAAATCTGGGATTCGAACCCCTATACAATAGTTTAACTGGTCCGGAGAATATTCTTTTGTTACGGATTGTAATTAGTACTTGATTGCGTCAAAGTTTGGTGCCGATTATGAGTTGTTATGGCTGCATGTTCAGGAGGCATGGTCTTCATTACCTGCGCCGGACGTTCCTTACAGGGGCATTGCGGGATTCGAACCCGCGTAATTGAAATTAACCGGTCCGCGGCAAATTTTTTTATTATAGTTTATATTAAGCACTTAATTACGGCAAATTTTGGCGCAGAGTATGAATTGTTATGGCTGTTAGTTTAGGAGGAGCGGGCATTTTAAATTTCTCAGAGCTGTTGTATGAGGCAAACTCTGGGATTCGAACCCAGGTAATTGAATATAACCGGTCCGCGGCAAAAGTTTTGATTACTGATTATGTTTAGCCCGTGTTTGCGGCATATTTTGGCGTTGAGTATGAATTGCTACGGCGAATGAATGCCAGCGGATGTGTCTTTTCTTCTTCGACGGCGCTTGCAAAAGTAGCGCATCTTTTATTTTTTGGTTTTTTGGCAATATTTTTTGAAGGAATTGAGATATCAGTTTGATTTTTTCACTAATCGTTTACAAATAAAAAGCGGCAAATTTGGAGTATAATTTTGGGTATATACTTACAATAGTAGCTGATTTAGAGGTGTGGTCCTGCTAACTTCCATTGGAAGTTAGCAGGACCACAGATTTTTTTGAGAAAATGACCCGCGGCAAATTTTTTTTTTCCACATCTTAAGAACGGCAAAAAAGCGGCAAATTATGTACTATGCAGTTTTGTGATTGGATGAAATGGTCCTGCTAACTTCCAGGACGTGCCTGCAGCAGCAGTAGCAGCAGCGCCGGCTCCCGCGTGCGGCCTATCTCAAGGCGCTGCTGGCGGTTTCCTTCCGGCGGCGGCGCGGCGGCCACCTCTTCCGCCGGATGCTGCCCTTTCCCCACTCCCCGCATCCCCCTTCTCCACACTTCGCTGCTAGCCTTTCTTTGTTTGCCTTCTTCGCTTCCGTTCCGGCGTACGTGGCTCAGGACAACAAATTATGTCACTACAGTGCCTCTGACCGGGAGGTCCTAGGGATCGAGTCCCGACGGTGGTAGGATTTTTGATACTATTATTTATTTTATTTAATAGGTAATTATTACAGACAAATTAGCTTACTTGATCCTATTGAGGCTAGGCCGAAGGCCTTTAAGCCATTACAATACCTACATCCTTTCGCATTCTAATCTTTCGAATTCTGGTATTCACCCCAAATAGTCTCTCCATCGCATCAAAGCCGCGGAAAAGAGACCATAAGGTACAGGAAAAAACCCTGAAGGGGAAAAAACCTGCCGTCAGAAGCCGAGTACATACTAAATGTTTGATACTAGTTACATAGCTAGGTGGAAATCAACTGCCTTCTGGAGGAGAATTATCGGTTGGCTTCTTAGTGTGGTAGTTTCTCCGATCAACACAAGGCGAATGCCTGAGCAGAATCCTAACAAACGGATCGAGAACCGCGCGCGATATTTCCTTCCTCTTCCTTGCCCTATCCTCACCCCTCACACACACACATACACACACTACCACACACGTCTGGAGCTTAAAGCTTGTCCCCGCTGCGACGTTGCACCGCTGGTGGGAGATACCTGGTTGTGGGAAACCCCGGTAGCCGACGGGTAGGTCGGCGCCGGAGCTCGTCATCCAGTGGGAGAGGATTACCGCCTGCTTCGGCGATAAAAACATGCATTACACTTACAGGACTAATAACCTTTGCCGTACACGTGTCCGGAATCACTAATGAATCAATCTTTGCTCACCTATTCGCCTTCGATTCCTAAGAAAGGTATTTTTTTTTTGTCAGAGGAAGTCACGTGTCACGTATTAAAAAGGTGCCCACTTTTTAAAACTTAATTTATTTTATTTATTTTTATTATTTCTTAAATTTTTATTTCGGTAAAATTAAAAAAAAATTGTTTTTACTGTTTACACTACACTGACAACTACGGAGGTATACGTTCTGCTTATAGGTTGTGAGAAGAATCGTGCCGAAGACATGCTAAGACATCTTCGTATTGGCGTGGTTTGATAGACAAACCGCAACAAACTGGATTTCATCATTAAATTATCATTCATTTTTTTGTAATTTTCCAAGATATCAGTCTCCTAGCTCTGACGCCTCAAACATCCAGGAAATAATATGATTGCAGATTCATTGGCCATCGTTTGCGAAATTGTGTGAAGTAAAACTATACGGACATCCTTTAAATAAGAATATAATATTATTACAATATTGTATTATATTATTATAAGTATATAATAATATTAATAATATCACAGATGCGCTGATGAAAAATTGTAAGTTAGTGAAAACCACAAAACTCGTCATTAACTGACACGAACAATATAAAACTTTTAAACTAATCCATAATTTGTTGCGTACGTGAAACAAAGGGTTCATAGTATATTTATAAAACTTATTTTTCAAGCACCTGAATTCCTCTAGTCATTCGGGTCAGAAACATCATTTTTATTTGTTCTGTGAAGTGTACATGAAAGTATAAATTTTATCAAATATTATGTATATCGTATCATTATAAATTTAAATGCTGCGACAACAGTACACGGAAAATATTGTGTGACAGCTGTGCTCCCGGAAAAAATTGTGCACCTCCAGCCTTGTCGACCTCTTTTGATATGCCACTGGAGTAAAAAGAATATTGAGGCAAACTCCCAAATGCAGCGCCGGGCTGCACAGCTCCTGAGGCAGAGGAACTTCACTCAACCCCCTCTCCCCCCTCTCCGCTAGCGAGGGAAGTCGGCGGGCTGGTTTCGAGTGTTTGCTCGCCTCCGGCCCTGCCCCACGCACCGTCCCGCCCTGTTTACTAGTCCCTGCCCCCGCGCCCGCGCCTTCACCCGCCTCTTTTCGGAGCGACGACGGATAGGAAGCATGCATCCCATCTCGGAGTTTTTCTTTCGCTCCCCCGTCTCTCCCTCACTCTCTCTCTCTCTCACTCTCTCTCTATCTATCTATCTCTCGCTCTCGCTCTCTCTCTCTCTCGCTCTCCCTCCCTCCCTCTCTCTCTCTCTCTCTCTCTCTCGCTCTGTCAGACTGACTCTTGTCTCTCAGTTTCTGAAATCTCTCTGTCTCTCTCACTGCCCCTGATTCTTTTCCTCTTTAGCATTTCTCATTCTCTCTCTTTCTTTCTTTCTTTCTTAGAATTAGTAATATGCAAAAAAGGTGCTAAACAATTACAGAAATATGCATCTAAATATGAGATTCTAAAGATTATATCGGCAACCATTATTAGAGTTAGTGGACATAAGATTGCGAATAATTTAAAAAAATTAAATCTATCATTTTATTTCAACCGTAAATGCATATTTCAGATTTTACAGCAGTATTTTTTCTTCATCGGGATATCGTAGTTTGTTACAAGATCTTCTTACTCATTATTTTGGCACTTTATGTATATATCGGATTACGCCTTGTTTATATGGTTCGAAAGCAGGCATGGTTCCCCCATGCCTGCTTTCGAAGGGGCGACGAATAATGTGAAGCACGTATCTCATTTTGGATTTCTTACTCTCTCCACGTGCGTCTTCTGCCGGTGACATCACTGAAATTGATACACAACGTGCTTTCGTAGACCAGGGTCAGAATGGATCTTTAAGTCGAACTGCCAAGGTCATTGTAGTAGAGAAACAACAATGAATACATAAGGGTTAACCTGAAGTAATCTACTTATCACGGGCTCACAGTATCAAAGCTTTAACTTAGAGGAATTTTTGAAGATAGACTATTGAATCGTAGGAGACTTATAATGATCAGAAATAGAATACTATGTCGTTTCGTTCATACGTTTCTACGGGCCTGATTTTAAAACTTTTATAATTTTGTAGCTCTGAGACTAGAGAGATTGAACGTGTCAAAACATAATTTTCATCCAAAATGTCAGATAGAACCTTGTTAATGTGAGTACGTGGTATGGAAAAACACAAATTACTTTGTGTTTTCTTATTTCAGAAAAAATAATCATTTTTTTCGAATACCCTGGAATTGAGAGTTGCAGACAACAGAAGCCTTAGATATACGACAAGACAACCCCTTTAGAAAACGATTGATATAATGATGAGTTCATCATGATCACTATCAAGGGGTATTTGCAACTAAATAATTTGGAACTTTCAAGTCTATAAAAAACGGAAATATTTTTTATTTTTGTATTTCCTAGGTTTTCCTCGAGACCTTCCACCTCCAAACTTCGAACTCCGGCTCTAATCCACTCTTTATTGTAACTGGCGGTTAAAATTAATGTTCTGGTATCTTGTATATTCTCAAAAAATGGCGATGCACTTTTAATCTTTCATTTCGTCCGGAGAGATAATCGTTCGTCACAGACGTGTCATTCTTCACATGGTGGATGTGGAAGGATTCAAATGGTGACAGTTCTGAAATCCTCTTTTCCGGGCTCAGCTAGACTGATCGATGTTCGAAATTTCAGTAACAATTAAACAATGGGCATCCGAATCCGCATTACTCAATGACAGATGAAAAACGACTGAGGAGGAAGGAAAGGGCAATTGAAATGCTCTTGGCGAGAGTTGTAAAGGATGCTGTATCCATGCAAACCCGCCCCCCCCAAATAAAAGAAATACGCGTCACCGCCCTGGTACATACCACATCTTTCTTCTCAAAAAGAATCCTACACGTATGCTCGATAGAGGCGGAAGAGTGAGAGCGAGTCTGTGACTAGAATTGCCGGTATTTCGGCACCGCGCTCGCAAAGAGAGTTCACGCGATGTAGAAATTGTTCTCATTTGAGAGATGTTCCCAAATGTCATATCTCTGTGTCGTGTTCTTTGACTATTGTTATTTTCTTCTTCTTCTGTTTCTTCTTCTTCTTCAACATCAAGAATTAGGCCTGAAAGCCTGCTCCGTCCTCTTCAACGTTAACGTCATCAATCCATCGAGTCTTCCAACTCTTCTTCTGCCATCCGGTACATAATTTGTTATTTGTTTAGGAAGACTGACGTCATTCATTCTAACAATATGACTGTACCTACGTTTTTCTGTTTTTGACTATTTCTAGGAGGTTAAAAATATTTAGTTCTTGTCGTATATCCAATATTTTTCTTATGATCTAGGAAAGTATAGTTAGCAACACTTCGTAGGAACATAATTTCGCTAGTGTCAATTTTTCTTTTTGATGATCTATTTAACGACCATTTTTCGTATCCATTGGTTAGTATTGGGACGGCAAGCGTTTTATATAATTTCAACTCAGTGTCTCTTCTGGTTTTATTTCTTATGTTTTTCTTATTGTTCCACACATTCTCTGGAATCTACCCAGTTTGACATCAAGATTACTTTTATTACTTAGAACTATTTTGCACCTGGCCACGACCATGTTCTGGGCGTACTAAAGTCATGGTATTAGATTTAGAAACAAATATCTTAAAATGATATTGCTCCATTACTTTTTGTAATTTGTAAGCCGCTATTTGTAAGTCACTTTCAGAATCTGCAACAAATAGCTGATCATCTGAATAGTCTTGAAGGGCATGTTACCTATACTTATTCCAGGTGGTCATGATGTTTGCCATTCTTCTATAACCGAATCTATGTATATATTAAACGGTGTCGGTGATAATGGACCTTGTTTGATGCCTTGATGGACAAAAGATATATAGCTGTACTTCTCATTTATTTGTATTATTACATTTGTGTTTTTATAAAGAGTTTTATAGTTTTAATAAGATGGCTAGGATAGCCTTTGGTATCCATGAAGAGGATGAATGTTGGGAGATTGAAATCTCTTCTTTTTTGGACGATATGCTGTAGGATACAATCTGAGCAAGATCTTTATTTTCTGAAGCAATATTGTTATTATTCTCAATGACATCTGACTCTCAAAGAATTCACTGTCCCAGTCACGTGTGTTCCAATCAACTGTGACCATGTGGTGAAATGCATATTATTATTATTATTATTATTATTATTATTATTATTATTATTATTATTATTATTCCTCTAATACCCAACTAAAGATGGTATCAGTCGGTTGATTATAAAGTCTACTCCGAGTTGCAATCAACTTCCTAAGGAGCAGATCTAGGGACTGTCGGTGTATCTACAATACTTTGCGCTTATTGTGGGCTTAATAAAGCAATGTCTTGCACTTCCCAGTCTTTTGAACGACCTGGGAATCTAGCAAAGTTCTTACATAAATTTTAAGGAAGAAGTCCCGAGTTCCAATACCTATCGAGACGACCTGTGCTTTTAAGCCTCTCATTCGGCTGATCTCGATTTTGTGCAATTTTATTTCAGACGATTCTCTGTCTCCTGGATACGACGTGTTTATTATTATTATTATTATTATTATTATTATTATTATTATTATTATTAATTATCATTGTTACTGTTATTGTTATTATTGAAATTTGTGGAAAAGAAAATCTGTAGAATAAAAACGCCACTTTCATTCTCTAAATTGTTTCATAACATTATAAAAGTAGCTTTTCGTGTCACCTCTAGCGGCTATTTTCATGTTAAATTGTTCTTGTGCTAGGCATGTTCATAATAAAAAGACATTTTAAGCAATAGAGTCGCTGGGCACGACCATATCGGGCATAGAACGTTGCATGAAAATGCATTGATATAAATACTTTTTTAAACCTTTTTTTACTGTTTCTTTTGTTGTTATTGTTATTTATGGTTGCATCAACATCTAGGTCATTAGCGACCACTATTGTATTTAACGATATGGTAACTGTGTAAATGACAAGATATGGTGATGATAAGGGGTTAAAGGACGAACACAATACAACCATGCCCGGGGCAGGTCTCGAACCCGCGATCCTTTGCTCCGAAATCGCTACAGCACTACTGCCTTAACGATCTCGACCATCCGGACCAGCATTGTAAATCTTTGTTTCTTTAAATTTGCCTTAATTATCGTCAATCTGATGCATCAAAACATAATGATTTATGTTATGTCAGAAAAGCAAGAGAGCAATTGCCATCATTCTTGCCATATTCTGATAGGATTAAGATAAAAATCGTGCCAATCTATTCGTCCCGTGATGAGTCGAAATATCTTTTGATCATTACTCTAAGTGTGTAACTCACATCTTACACACCCGCGCTCCCTTGCTGAGTTGAAATAGTAGTTTAATGAAGCACGCTTAACGAAAGAGACTAAATCAAGAAGTAAAAAAAATTGTATATTAACATTATAAACCTTTTCTGTTGCAAGAAATCTTTCATAATCAGGCATTTTACGGCAGAAATGATGACGTATTAGCATTTTACGGCACGAATGATTGTTTTTTCACACGTTCAGCCAATCCCAGCGAGAGAATTGTAGGGAGGTAAATGTAAACGGAACAGCCGATCTCCGTTTTCTCGCACAGACGTCAGAAGATAGTTGTTTCGCAAAATTAAGTTTGATTCTCTTATATATTTTTAATGCTGTTATATAAAGAAATAGCGTAGAAAACTCGTTTATAATGTTGCTTAATTGCATTCATATAAATTTGAAAACTCGCTCCTAACGTCTCTCGTTTTCAAGACATGTACTCATGCAATAAAGCTTAAAATTATAAACTATTATTATACATATTTTGCGAGGGTTTGATTAACATTTCTTAGCAGATACTAATATTCTGTTTGCACATAGTGGACTGTTAAAGTGCTGATCGATATTGTTCCATCCACGACTCGCATTTGGTTGTGTTGCTTTAATGTTTTCGTGCTGCCCTTCAAAGCGAGCTTCTGAAACTTTTGCTTCGCGTGTTCGCTGGCGGCCCAAATTACTCCGATTCCGACATTCTCTCTTGCAGCAAATCAGAGCTCTTTCAGCTGAAGTGTGCAGAGTCGTTTTCTCGAATGCTACTGAACCTCGCGCTCTCTGCAGTCGGCCGATTGCGTGACTGCTGGGAAGTTGGCAACCCTTTGCTGTGTCGATCCGCTGGTGTGCTACACACGCGACGGTTGAGAACAAAGTTTGCAATAACGAGACAAAGTCAACCGGCCTATAAGCGAAGAGGATGATGGCGAATTTGTTTGTTTTGAGAAAGGAAAAAAATAAAATGCTCGTGGTGTTTAGAACACTATAGCTTACGGCGAGTTTTAAACGAGAACTTGAATCACGAGTATAAACAATGTGGTTGTTTTTTAAAAACTATGTTTGTGTTAGACTTCGAGAACCAAACTGAACACGAGGACAGCCAAAGGAACGTGAAATAGGAATGAAAGAGAGAAATGATAACCATTTCGTTTTTCTTTTATGAATTGAATCTAATTCTACACACGGTGGTCTTTAATTTCATTTCTTAGTTGACGAAGTAAGTCACTTTTAGCTGGATGTACGGAAGTGAAGGTATACCAAATATTGTTTTATTACTAGTGGATAGAGTTTAGAGAATTGAAATAGTGACCTTTCCTATCAAAAAATCTATCATTGCTTGATCGTGCTCGTTATCAGATTCTAATCTGGTGTCAATTCTTTTCAACCACGAGAGAATAATAAAGATTTCGGCCGTCTGTAATGTGATCTACAAAAAATTGTGCATTGTTTAGTTTTAGATTTTAGGTTTAGGTTTTAGACCTCGCGATCAATAGTGTGTGAAATGTAAAAAGAGGTTTAGCACGTAATTTCGCTCAAAATGAATGTAGCTCCGAACTCAAGCGGGAGAATGAGAGTAATGTTGCAGCTTCATGATTCGCAATTTTTTTTTACTACAGCTGTTCATCAACCATTGTTATCATTACTTTTATTTATAAATATTATAATAGTAAATGAATTATATAAACAATTGCATTAACAGATAAATTCCACCAGTACGATGTTGCATCATGGAAATAGCCGCAACTGCTCCCACAATTGGGCACAAATTCCGTACAGTGTGATCACGTGATTGATTTTAGAGTGCGGTAAAAGGCACGTGATTACTCTCGCCATTTCTGGTGAAATAGCGTTTCCCGTTCTTACTTTAGCATAACGTGAGCATTTTTATATAGGCAGTGGTTCCAAACTGGGTTAATAGATCATACGCTAAAGCCCTTCACGCCACGCACAAACTCTACGCCCCATTCCTTTCCCTGACAAACGCATTGCGCCAACGTCCCTTCAACGAACAATCGCCATGCCACGTCACAGCAGTCAGTCCATCGCGCCGTCGGCGGGGAGGCTGGGAACCATTGAGGCCCGTGGGCGTGGGCCAACGAGCCCCTTCCGGTAGCGCCGGCGGCGGCGGCGGCTGCCCCGCGCCTGCCCCACGCATTCCCATCACGCGGCGCGCGGGCTGGCGAGCGGGAGAACGCGGGGCGGGGGGAGGGCGAGGGAGGGGCCCGCGCCATTCACGCGCCGCTCCATTGAGTCGCGCCACCGCCACCGCCCCCACCGCCACCGCCACCGCCATCGCCGCCGCCGCCACTGTCACCACCGCCGCCGCCGCCGCCACCGCCACCGCCACCGCCCCCGCCCCCGCCCCCACCGCCCCCGCCCCTACCGCCCCCGCCCCCACCGCCACCGCCCCCACCGCCCCCACCGCCACCGCCACCGCCATCGCCGCCGCCGCCACCGCCACTGTCACCACCGCCGCCGCCGCCACCGCCACCGCCACCGCCACCGCCACCGCCACCGCCACCGCCGCCGCCGCCACCGCCACTGTCACCGCCGCCGCCACCACCACCACACCGCCAGCGCCGCCGCCCTCACCGCCCCCACAGCCGCCCCCACAGCCGCCCCCACAGCCGCCCCCACCGCCGCCGCCGCCACCCCCACCGCCGCCACCACTCCCACCGCGCCGCCGCCCCGACCGCCGCCGCCGCCGCCCCTATCTCCGCCGCCGCTACTACTTGTGGGCCGAAAGCTGCGAGTGGCTACGATACGTTTCTTGGCTTCTTAGCCGCTCGCGCCCCTCGACCCAACGCGGCTATGAGGCTGCAGCTTTGGGAAACGTATGGCTTGCGGGTGCAATAGTGGCACAACTAAAAAAATACGAATTTTCAGATAATGCATAGTCCAGACTTGTAGATCGATCTACCTTTCAGCAGCAACAGCAGCGTACGTACCTTAAGGCCCAGAATTCCACCAACAAATCGTAGAAATGTGAATGCAAGGTTGCATGAATGCATATCAATACACGGTGAAGCTTCAAACTCATCTGATTTTTTTTTTTTTTTTGAGTTGGGCCACTATTGTAGCACACGAACGATATGTTAAGGAGGTTTTGCATGTCGGAGCGTGACAACAATCGTGACAACAATCGACAGCACTAACGATCTTATGCGCATGTGCAGTTCCAGTTTCACATCACGTTTGTGCATCTACGCATGTGCAGAAGATCGCGATTGCTGTTGACAGCAGTATACTATGCCGTGCATAAACTCCCTAATGAGACGAGACGTGATTTGGCTTTCCGTGTCGTGATGTGATGTAACGTGATTTGGCATGAGAAATGATGTGGCGTGATGTGTGATATGTCACGTGAGGTATTTGGCACGCTGTGATGTGATGTGACAGGACGTGAGGTACAAAGTAATGTAACGTTACGTGATTGTGTGATTAGCGTGATATGATGTGACAAGGAGCGATGTGCCATTAGTGATTTGGCATGGCGTGACTAATTACACGTGATGTGATGTAGTATGTGACATGACCTACCACGTGAAGTGACGTTGCGTGATTTGATTTTATAGCCTGAATACCCTATGCAAGATAACTGTCCCTTGACGAACTGATTGAAAGTGAGCTTTTGTTGCTGAATTCACTTTGTACGAGCTCTCTTCCTCTATTGCATAACCAAGCTCTATTAGCTCTCAAGTATCGCGTATCCAATATTCACTATGTACCTTGGCAGATTGGCGGGCTTCTCAACTGCTGCACCTGGAGGAAACGATCTCACTCGGGGAAAGGACCGAGAGGTCCACACAAGTAAAATATAAACATTTTCCTTTTCAACTTGAATAGATACAACAATGTATTTAGTTTACAAGCTTAATTTACCATATCAAGTGTCAGTCACAGGGGAGGGGAGGGGAGGGGAGGGTAACTTGCTGCGAACTGACTGAAATCACAATCCCGACCACCGACTACTTTGACCTCGTAGACAGCATTGTCTCTGCAGCAATTGTGACCCGGAGGTCCTTGGGTCGAGTCCTTACGGTGACGGATTTTCGACATAAGCTTCACAGCTAGGTCGAATTCAGCCGACTTCTCTTATCGTAGTTTCCTGTGGTTTCTCCTATCAGTACCAGGCGAATGCCAGAGCAGTATCCCAACAAAAAGCCACACACAGCGTGCGTTCTTTCATTATTCTCTTTTTTCATATCCTCTCGCTTTACACATACTTTAACTTAACATGCATTGCACTACCGCGCATGTCGGGTGAGTATTCAGGAACTTAGAACTTGACTCAAATCAGGCAATGTCCCGATGGGTGGAAATATCCGAATGGGGGGAAACCCCGTTAAGTCAACCAGTAGTATCCCGCCAGATTTCACCAGACAGCAAAGGAAAACAAACCTACATTCTGGAACAAAACATCAACTCCACCTACGCAACTAATGTCCGTAGCAGTAGTGCACCCTACCGAGAGCACGAAATAATCTGTCTCCCACAACCTCCGCACGTTCGATAAATTGTCGGCCCACTGTCCCAGCGGTCGGGCAACGGGAAGCGGGCGGGCGTATTTTTAGATCGTCGGTCGCTGTCGCTGTCGCGGTCACCCTGCCCCAGGGGCCGCCCCCGCGCGCCTGATTAGCTTAACGCGCCTGATCGCCGCCGCGGGACGCAGATTCGCGCGACGGGCAGTCGCCGCCCCACGCTCACGGCCTGCGACGGCCTTCTAGCGCCGCGGCGCTGACCTGCAGCACTGCACCGCGCTGCGCTGCGATGGCGAGATGGGCGTTGAAAATACGAGGAGCGGTCAAGAAGTTCCCAGAAGGGTGGTTCAGCTTGTTAATATTATAACCAGGGGGCGGATTTTGACGACCTGAAACATTGCCGAAAATAATCAATAAAATGCTCTTAAAATGCTTTAAAAATGCCCTAAAAACAAAGAAAAATGACGTAAAAATTTAGATCAAAACCACTTTGAATGGACGACTCAAGCTGTTGGGTATGTTACTGACGCAATACATACAAGCTTCTTCCTTTTGTTCAGGTGCACTCAGCTTACCAACTTTTGGTTTGGACTGTTCTTTAAAAGAAAATTTCTGACTTTATTTATCGCAAAATCGCCCGAACTGACGATGACGCCGAGTCACAGGAATCTTAGATTACATAGAACTCACAACGGCTTACATTGCTATATATGAGAGAAGAAATTGAATAGGCTACTCAGGAATTCTGTGGCGGACGATAGTTGCAACTCGTAAATATTGTTTGAAGCAAGTACCATTAAAATGATATTAAAATCGATGAAATCAGCGAAAATGCAATAAAAATTATGTAAAAGGCAAAAAATGACTTGTCAGTCGAAATCGACGGAAAATACAAAAAAAATGGCCAATAAAAATGTGTCATTTCGTTTTGTCTTAACATAACATGAATTTCTATACTAAATGACATTGTTCTAAAGTGAAGAGTAAAAAAAACATTTCATTAAAATCCGCACCCTAATTGTAACCTATGGCAATGGTAACCTCATCACCGAAATAGAACTCTTGCGTACCCATACAGTCGCGCTAAAAGGAACTAGAGAATCCCTTCGCGGGAAGATCGTACGCGATATCTTAAGCAGCTAACGTTGAACATTGTGGTTTGGCGCCTTAGTTCGATAGCGGAGGACGTATTCGCCGACAATTCAAAACACAACCGATATTATGCATATAGTACACATTCTAGTCTCGTTACTTGATTAATTTTTTCGACAATGGCAGAAAAAAATGTTTCCAAAGAGAGACACGTTTATTTTTAAATAACTAAAGCCGCACTCTTAAATAACTCCAAGCACACGTGTATTGTTTACATTAGAATTGCTCTAAAAGGGAACCCACGGAACTTGTGCAATTGATATCGAAAGCTAATCACGATGTATCAGGTCGCAAATACTTTCTACCACTTAAATGAATCAATACAATCTCATGAAATGTACTAATGACAGATTCCTGCATGTCAATCATCCATCCGCTGTACTCAGAAGGCGTCTGACAAAACTAAAATTTACCTCCAAATTCAAAGTGCGAATCCCGTTCAACCTGATTGTAATGAGCAAAGTGGGCTTGAGAAAGTTTTTTCGGAGACGTTCCGCAGTTCTGTGATTTTTATTTCACCACAATGTCAATTTTATTCAGCACCATCTTAATCTTTTGAACATTAATTAACTGTCTCAGTCACGTCAATCAAAACTTGCACATTCTCAGAAATATTTATTCCAGGATTCTTGGATTTTATAAATACGTCATTAAACACATTTGCTTTCATTTCAGATATTCATCTACGTAAACAAGTAGGATAGTAGGAGAAGTAAATAAGTGGGTTAGGATGCTTTTATCATGAAACTTATATGTTAAAGAGATTGTTGGCTTGATTGAAATGTAGAACGCTGATGGAAATGAGAAGTATATCGAAGAGAATCCTTATCTTAGTAATACCTTTTTGCGTACGCGTTTCTTCAAATACGGTATTTGGTTCAAAAAATTCGTTTATTTGCAGACAAGTGGGTAAAAATAAAATTGTGTTTGGGAAATCAGTTTTAATATCTGATTGATTCATTCATTTATTTATTCATTTTCAACCGGATTTAAACCACACACATTTTGCAGTTTTGAGACAATTAAGGAAATGCTCAGAGTAATTTTGAAAGTCTCTATTGGTACTCCTGATAGCACACTAAATAAACCAAATTATTTGAATCGAGGTGTAATTATAATTAGCCATAATTAGTATATATGAAATGCGCGTAGTGAAATTTACACACTTTTATTTCCAAGTGATTGAATAATATCTGCAATCAATACACAATTTTACTGTTTACTTGTATATAATCATTGAGAATTCCAGATGAAGGCAGTTCTTCAAAACAACTCCATTCATATATGTGACAAGTCCACTCATCGACGTGCCACGAGTCTGAAAAGCACTGCTTTAAATATTATCCCTACCTGGAATTTCAACTATAAAAGAATCTCAGACTAATTTCACATGAAAGACATTCTTTATTAACATGTAATAACTTTCTTGCTGAAGAATGCTTCGTCTTTTCTTCACGACAATAATGTCTGCAATGTAACATTTCTTATGTCATTCAGAAATGTTATCTTCAACATCATTTCAGACACGAGGGCTTCCGGAAGAAGAGAAATTGTTTCCTGTTGTCTGGTATGGTATGGTTCGGAATTTAACTGAGCCGGAACCCGGATAACCTGGAAAGATATTTGAAATTGGCTTAACGTATGCATGCAGATCGTTCAGTTGATCTTTATCTAGATCGTATCAAATGCATGCCTGTGTTTATGGAGCTTTCCGTATTCGTATAGGAAGGAAATGCATCTCTATTTCTCTTCATACAAGAACGTACATCTATCATGTTTGAGTCTCGGAACTATTTACATTTATACGTATCAGTGTCTTATTTCCTACTTAATGATAGAAAATTTCAGTTTGTTTTATTACACGATTAGATTACTAGATGGAATAAAGATATTAGATTAAAATAGAATGAAGACTGCTACATGGAATGATAGATGATTGAAATTAAATGAGGGTAGTGATAATAATTATTATTAATATTATTATTAATAATAATATTAATAATAAATAATTGTTATTGAATTACAATGCATTATGATCATTTTAAACCCTCATAACAGGTCTAGTGCTGCCTTGTGAAAAGTAAGGTTAACTGCTATGAGAAAAATTCAAACTATTGGAAAAAACACTTCTATCTTTTCCCAACGTTCATTGCAGGGAGGTGTCCCAGTACTTGCACATTCTGCTTAGCAGCATGTAGCGGGATTATGGAACTGACGAAGTCACGAACCGTTGATTTTAACGCGCTTTGCCACTCATACTAGCAATTTCCAGCCACTTTATTGCCAAACATGGTTGCACTGAAAACGTTCAAACGCGCCTCCGAAGGTATCTGCATTCCACCACCAGATACACATATTAGCCCCATCGCGCGATTAGCATAGCCGAGCTAAACCCAGCCGCCCGCCCGTCCGGGAGGCCAGCGGTCGAAGCCATTTGCATTCCAGGGAATGTGGGTCACTGGAAATGCCTCAAGTGGCCGCTGCGATCGTCCGCTGCTCAACGGGGGTCCGAGAGATGGAGCTTGAGAAGGAAATGCAGAAATGAGGGAAGGAAAAGGGGGAGAGAAAGCAGGTGACGTTTTGGAAGGAGAAAGGAAAAAGAATGGTTGAGAGAAAGATGATTAAGATCTAGATTTTTAAGCAGAAAGAGCATGTAACACATAAGGAAGGAGAAAGAAAATTGAGAGAAAGGAAATGAAAAGGAAGATGTAAAGAAGCATGAGATGGAACAGCAAGATAAAAGAAAGAGAGGATAACGAGGAGGGGAAGTGGCCACTCATCGTCTGATGTTCAGCGGGAGTCCTGGAGAAGGAGCTTGGGAAGGAAAAGAGAAATGAGGAACCAAAAGGAAAAGAGGCAGATACAGCAGATGAAATTTTATAAGAAAAAGGACGGGGCAGAGAAAGAGGATTAGGAGAAGTAGAGGAAGATAATGGGAAAGAGAAGTATGGAAGGAGAAAGAAAGTGGAGAGGAAGGAAATAAAAAAACGACTATGAAGGAGTATGAGGCAGAGGAGTATGAAGGAGTATGAGGAAGGAGGAACAGGAAAATAAGGAAAATAATGAGAAGACAGGAGGATGAGAAGACTAAGTGGAAGAGATGAATAATAAGTTGTAGAGGAGGAAGAAGAAGAAAGAACTGGATAAGTCAGTAGAATAAAAAGGAGATGGTTAAAAAAGATGGGAGGTTGGAATGAGAGGATATAGGAAGTAAAGAAGATGTAGGAGGAGGAATGTAAGAAGAAAACGCGGAGAGGATGGATAATTTTATATGCGGAATGGATGCTGACAGAGAGGATGAGTTTATAACCATCCTCTTTGATGGCAAAAAGGAAGCTGATTAGTAAGCGAATTCATAAAGGATTAAAATAAGTAGGAGAACAATGGGGAATATGGAGAAGAAGGGATGGATAAGTAGGAATAAGAGTAACAGAAGGATTAACTAGAGTAGGACGATTTGGAGAAGGAGGAGGATTCGAAGTTGGTGAGGGAAGTGTTGAAGGAGGACGAGGAGGAGGAGGTTTGAGAGGAGTAGGAGGGTAAGGGGAATAAAGCAGCAGGAGAATAGGAAGGGTAGATGTGGGATGAAGGCGCCTGAAATAGCGACCTTCGCCGCCGACGACGCCCCCGCCCCCGCCCCCGCCCGCGACGACAGACGCCGCGCAGACCGCGTGCCGGCGACTGCCGCTCGCCTGACGCAACGCCCCGCTGCGTGCGCGCACATACGCCTCCGCGCTGCAGTGCCACTAACCTGCGCCGCCGCCCCCCGCCGCCCACGCCGCTCCCCGCCGCCCCCGCCACCCCCGCTGCCCCCCGCCACCCGCGTCCCCCCCGGCAACCCCACCGCCCCCCCAGCCCCCCGCCGCCCCCACCAGCCCCCGCCGCCCCCACCAGTCCCCGCCGCCCCCACCAGTCCCCGCCGCCCTCCGCCGCCCCCCGCCGCCCCCCGCCGCTCCCTGCCGCTCCCCGTCGCCCCCCGTCGCCCCCACCGCCTCCCTCAGTCCTGACTGGCAATCGACGCCGCAGCAAAAAGTGCTCCTGGTTACTCTGCAGGTTTTAGGCGTTCGTTCGTTTATTTGTAACCAGAAGTGGAACATTTCAACGAAAAATGATTGACTAGTGGTTCTTAAGTTCTCTTCTAGAGAATTCGGAAAAAAGGTCCAGCGCGATTGTCAATCGATGCAGTAGTAAACGTTCTGAGCACTACAGGTTTTGGAAGATCGTTTGTTTGTGTAAGCGGCAGTAAAATAGTTCACCGAAAAATTATCAATTGTTTTGAAGTTTTCTTCTAGAGAATTTAGTGGTTTGTCTGACTGTGCTTCGACGAATGAAAATATTCTCCTGTACATTTTATCGATTTTTGAAGTTGGATGGTTTATTTATAAAGACTGCAAAATTGATTAACAGTCCTTAAGATACCTTCTAAAACATTTGAAAACCCGTCAAGTGGCTTTAGAATGAACAGACGTATAGATGTTGAAACCTGTTTGTCCAGAGGCAGATTCCGATACATATCTAGGAAGAAGAATGAGCGTGATTTGAAGAGTTAAATTCGCAGTGTCTAGTAATTGAAACAAGCGTTTCCAATAAGCGTGCTGCATTTTTATACATGCTATTGATGTTTAATTAACTATCTCTGTCGACGAATGCCTATTTGTTTAGGACAAAATATACAAATATTTTAATGTATTAAAACTTAGTTCTTCAGTAATCAAACACTATTGGAATAATAGTAATATTGGTTTGAAATATCTCATACACATTAGTTAACACATTGAGAGTAAATTACCCACAATGACTTTTACAAGAAGTATTGATAGTGGGCGTCCCATGCGTAACTACGAGATGTACTTATGAGTTCTCGAAACTCCAGCTCACACTGAACGAATTATTCAGAACAGGGCGTATATTGGTGTTTTCATTCGTTTTAATCTTGTCTCACAGGATCTTCGAATTTTCGTTGGAGTTTGTCAGCCAAATATTAAAATCCATTAGCGTCAACGCCATTGCTACGAGAATAACTAGCTGACAGTTCTATGGTTCTCCCTAAGCGGTGTTCCAGAATAGCTTTAGACATCGGAAATGCAGTACTTCGCTCCGACTGCACGTAGCCTGTTCGTAGAATCACGCAACGCTGAAACATATCTGCAAATTTCCTGCGATGGCGTGCAACATAGAGGGCCATGACTGGATCTCGAGCTCTTCTGAGATGGTTTGCGAGGAAGTGTATTTTAGAGAAGCCTTGGTGGCATTTCGACGAAAGTTCCTCTTTAAAACTCTCCCAAAATAGCGAACGCTTCACGCTGAAGAATGTCGATAGTGCATGAATATCGTCCGTGGAAATAGCTGACATTGAATACTGAATATATAATGAAAAGTATAGTGAGCATCACACCAAAATATCTTTTTCACGGAAGGATGACACAATCTCTTGTGCATTTCTGGTTCTTTCTCTTGTGGTTTCCTAAAAACAAGTACTAGATATCTAGTAGCTGCTAGCCAATCTATAATTTTTCATTTTGGGGCATTCACTCAAAAACAGTTAGTACGTAATTATGCGAAATTTTTACATAACTAGTGGCCAATGGCAGCAAAAATTATGTCAAAAAACTCACATTTTTTCCTAAACGTAGCACACATGCTGCTAGAGAGCAACAAATAAAATACTCTCGTATAAATTTCAGCAAAAACGTAAATATTTTAACAGAATGTCTTCATAAATAATGCATTGACATAGAAATGTATATTTTCACAGTATATCAATTCTATAATCGACGACTACGAAATTATAAATATAGTACGATATATAGTAATCTCGTAGTACATATAACCAAGAATATAAAAAATGTCGTTGTTCCATAATGTAACTCGCAAAAGGCAAATAGTTAATGGCGAGCAGCCTCTTCCTTGAAACCCTACTACCGCATGACATCATGTAGTCAGTGATTCACTATGATCATTTAATTAGTATGCGCGGTATGAGTATAGGCGAAATAACGTAAATATTAGAATTTTTCAGTCAAAATCGAAACTCTTTTATTATTCTTGATTTTTCCTGGCTATTCCTGGAAATATAATTCCTGGCTATCTAATGAAACCAATGATACCTCTTACATGGCCGGAATATGCATTCCTTTCTTTCTATTTCTGCGTGGCTTGGCAATCAGTAATATAGATTTTACAATGTAATTTCAACTATGCAGTGTTTGTGTTAACCTCATAATTGGCTTGGAATTCCTGTAATATTTTTTTACTCGGTGATTGTGAATACAAGTTACACTAATGCTATTTCGCCGTTCGCACACGGCTGTAGCTGTGTTTTTCTTCCATACGACAGTTAGTGTTGGAAACTTAGTGTTATATTTAATTGTTAGTAAAAGTGTACGTAAGGCCATTTTCTGCGAGATGTTTTGCTTTACTTCCTTTGAGATAATTACGTTTCTTTTATGTGTTCGGGGTTCATTCCTAAAGACAAAATCTCTCCTTGAGCTTCATGACTTTCAATATTTATTTATTTATTTATTTACTATGTCGTTTGCTTTAGTGGAATACGCATTAAGAGAGTAGTCTGACTGGTGGAGATGCAAGATGTATTTAATGTTTTTGTATGATTACGTAAAATCAGACAGAGCATATTAATCCTCTTCTTGCTTTGTGTCCTTGCCATATCCATTAATTTTCAAATCATTCTCAGGATCTTTATCCTTGCGCTCGACATCTGCAACCAGATCTTTTTGAAAAAAACATTCTAATACCAAGGCCATCACCTGATCCATTTCATTTCGTATCTCCTGATTAAACAGATTTACAAGTATCAATCAATAATAAATGTTTGCTTTCAGATTTCTCGATAAGTTTTTTGTGATGATTTTTTACGCTATTCATAGAAGCATTTGTATAATGTAAATGTTAGATAATGCTTGAAATGTAGTTAGTGTTATTTGTGTGATTGGAACTGCATTACTTGAAACTTCATTTCACAGTAGCATTACAATCTCTCCCCTTCCTTTTTTTTACTGCTTCACTTCGATTAGCAACTTCTGCATTTGCAATTAAGAAATTTAGAACACACGATTCTCACAACTAAGTTCTAAAATGTATTGTACTACTGAAAATAAAACAAATATTCACTCTAATTCATTTTTACAATCATTGATGTGACGGTATAAATAGACACGATACATATGCTTTATCCGTCTATGTCCCTTTCTGCATCTTTTATACTCTCTCGCATTTCTTCACACGTCATTCTCAGTTACACACAGACATATTCACAATATCGTCAAAGTTTGAGGTCATGCAAAACGTATATTTGAAGAATGGTATCTCAAATTTAACAAGCAAATACAATCAAAGTTTATAGGACATTCTTACCCAAATGAAAAGTAAACCTAAATTCTTATTTAAATTGGCTAGCACTTTTCTTTTCGTATTGAGTAAAAAATATAAATAATCAGCAATCCAAGCGCTTTTTTAAGGATGCCTTTCCAAATTTGTATTGTTCAGTAAGACTTAGTTTTGACTTTTTTCAAAAACATAAATAAAACTGGGAAACATTTTTTTAACCTCGGCAGAATATCGGAAAATCTGAACGCTTTTAATAGCTAGTACGTCGTTTGTCATTTCAATTCAACTCCTGCATTCATAGCAGCCCTCTTTTCGTGCGGCAATTCTCAGAGTCCATTGATCGGACGCGCCACGCCGTTTAAAGGCAAGCTCACAAGCGATTTCTGCATCCCACTCAACGTAAAACGCCGCCGACGCACGGAGTCCGGATAAAACTTTTCCGATATTCCCGTTTGCCCGCCCGATTCCGGCCGCTCCGTCGCTTCGGCGAGTTTTCCCGCGCGTCAGAACGACTTGGGCGCGCGAAGCCCAAAATGGAATACTTCCAGTGACAGCCATGAACCAACTCCGCCCCGCCCCTCCTCCCACTCCGTCCCATTCCGATTCGGATCATTCAGCCCCCGCCCCGCCCCTCCCTGCCACGCACTGCGCTCCTTCTCCTCTGTTCCGCCCGCCCTACCCCCGAAGCGTCCCGCCACACTCCACTCCGCTCAACTCTGCCCAGGCCCCCTCCCCCGCCCTCGCTTCACTCCCGAACCCCTTTTCTGGTCCAACCACCCCGCTCCACCCATTTCGATGCCCCTGTCCTCATCTACTCTCCTCCCTGCCTTGGTCCACCAGCCCCTCCTCTCTCAATCACCCTCCATCTCGCATCGTCCACTGTCTGGAGGAGAATTCTAGCGGCCGGCTGCAACGATCAATAGTTTTCCGTGATTTCTCCGATCAACGCCGTGCGAATACGGGTGTAGTACTCTAACAAACGGGTCACGGATTGTGCCTGATCATTCACTTCCTCTTCCTTGTTCTATCCACATTGCTTACACTTACATAGATTACATTGTTCGGCTGGGGTGGTACTCCGGCCGTTGGGCCATACCTCGATGGAGAAAACGCAGCAAACTGGCATGTAGGTCAGCGCCGGATCTCACCATCAGGAAGAGGAAGAACACCTCCACCTCCTATGATAAAACATGCCCCACACTCACGAGACTAATAACGTTTGTTGTTGAAGCGCCCGGAAATACGAAATAGGCAATCAGCTGCCCAGTCCCACCCGTCTCGCTCCGCCCCTTCCCGCTCCGCTTCGTTCCATTTCAATCCTCTCCGCTCCTCCCCGTGCCCTGCTTCATTCTGCCCCGTATTGCCACGCCCCAGACCGCTTATCCGCGCCCCCACCCCACCGTCCCGCTCTGCCGTCCCACCGTCCCCCTCTACACATCCCACGCGCACTCCCTTGACAGCGGAATTACGAGCCGCTAAGCCCTCGCCGCGAAAATTCGACATTTCAGCGACCGCACGGTGTTGCCCCGGCGCCCGCACAGGACAGTGGGGCAAGTGCTGACAAGTTATTGAGAGTTTGGCTTCTCAGAGTCATGGATGAATAAGTTCGGAATAATATTTGATTAATTGGATAGAATTGTCTTCTTCGGAATTTATTATTAGATATGAATGGTAAAATAAATAGAATGGCAATGGATGCAGTTAGGGCTATTACTCCTCCTAGTTTATTAGGAATTGATCGTAAAATGGCGTAGGCAAATAAGAAGTATCATTCAGATTGAATGTGGACTGGTGTTATTAAAGGGTTAGCAGGGGTAAAATTATCTGGGTCTCCTAATAAATAAGGGTTTGTGAGTGATAAGATAGTTAATGATATTAGTATAATTAAAAATTCTATGTTATCCTTGAAAGTAAAATATGGATGAAATGGGATTTTATCTAAGTTTCAATTAATTCCTATAGGATTATTTGATCCTGTTTGGTGGAGAATAAGTAGATGAATTATTACGAATGCTGCAACAATAAATGGAATAATGAGTGAAATGTGAAGAATCGAGTTAATGTAGCGTTATCTGTTATCTATTGTCTACGTGACGTTGTTCACCATTAGAATACAGTTGTTTTTTCTTCTTTCCAGCTCGTTTGACTGAATGCAATAATAACTGTTGTCGCTGCAGTGATTGTGAGCATTAGGACCTAGAGTTCGAATTTCGACGGTAATAGGATACTAGTAGATAGTTTGGTAAAACTCAGCAGGTGTTTGGAGGAAAATTCTAAGGGCCGGCTGCTCTAATTGTGTTTATCCTTTATTTCTTCGATCAACTAATCTGAACACTCTCACTTTACAACTCTCACCTTAACACATACATATACTACACTACCACACATGCTGCGTTTAAAGTTTGTTCCGCTTGGGACGGTAATACCTGGGAGTGGGAACCTCCGTCAGTTTACGTGAGCTTAAGTTGGAGTCGGATCTTGCGTTCTAGTGACGAGAAACACTGCCACATCCTGCGATATAACATTCACCACGGGCTAATGACAATATCCGTTGAGATGCTCGGAAACACAAAATTATCAATCAATTATTTACTCTTTCACGATTACACAACATTACATTTTTCTTTCGCAATTTCAGAAAATGAACATTTGAAGGGGCATATACAGCTCAAGTCTAATGGATAGTATTTTTTTAAAGAAAAAAATATTTTACAAGCTATAACAACATATTTTACCCTACTTCATCATGTAATTTATATAGCATTTATTGTTTGTGTTTTTTTGTTAGTTGAAATAATAGGAAGATGGAAGAATTTGTTGTGTTTATCATTTTGAAAATGGATTTTGCCTGCTCCTGATATGGGTTGCATTGTCGGGAATTTGGAACCATCTGGGTGGTTGAGCTCTACCAATTATTTGCCGACTCTGGTATTTACCATTAGGGATCGACGCAGCATCGATTCCAGACATTGATCCGTTACGTATCGTTCCCTAAATGAACGATTGTGTGTTCTGATTAATTCTTACAGAATTTAAGTTTGTCGGCATTCAGCCAGAGATTGCTTTGTGCCAAAAGCATGCTATATAACATAAGAATTTTCTGCCCTTTAAACATTCTTGGGACTCTGACGGGTTTCAATTGGCGAACACTGGTTTAGGAATCCAGTGTGCTAATCCCATCCCACTGTCGTCCCACGGTTGAGAAATTGAAGGAGAAACCCTTCGAATATCGTGTTAGTGCTCTCGACTTTTCGAGTCGAAGGCTGAGTTGCCGACGTATCGACCACCGATGGGGTTTCTACAGGGCTGCCCAACTAATCACGAACTACCAACACAAGTTTTTAAACCCGAACGCCCACCATTCTGGCGCTCAGGAAAAAATCACGATATAAAAGTCGAAACATCGGCATACGGTCGCTTCCCTTCACATGAGGCTTCAGAACCACGTGGTACGATTCTCGAAGAAGGTTTGAGACGCCGACTCGGTTGCATGAGTTTCTTAGCACAACCCACGTCAATAGTACTAGATGGGAGCAATGTAGAGGGCAATCCTCTGGTGGGGTTCAGCACCGCCTTGCATGGGTAAGTGGAGCTTGACAAACCACTGCAAACAAATTAAAATGATATACCATAATTTAGTTGTGGTGACACACACAAAACAATCTTCCAAAAGATAGTAAATAATATACTCAAATAATAGCCCTACATATTTCAGGTTCCTCGATCGGAATGAATCGACCCACGATTGGCCCGGAAGCCTACTTCGATCCGGACCAATTATGGTTCTATTTTGCGTGATGTTAGAAGCGTCCAGTACGAGACTCGCTTGCCGCCTGTGTTGGTGTGTATTCTTTCTATTTGTCCTGACTAAGCTATTCTTTAGAATTTTACACCTCTTGCAATTTTTTTTTTCTATTTTATCTAGACGTCTAACAATTTAAGTTTTTTTTTGTTATTTAAGGTCGCATCAAAATCTAGGTAATTAGCGACCACTATTGCATTTAAAGGTATGGTAACTGAAGATGACATGATATGCTGATGATAGGGGGTGAAAGAACGAATACAAATAGCGCCATGCCCGAGGCGGGACTCGAATCCGCGATCCTTCATCCGAGATCGCTACGGTACTACTTCATTAACGATCTCAGCCATCCGGACTGGCTAACACTTTCTTTGTTTTCCTTGTCCAAATATTTGTATTTATTTTGATAGAACCGGCCTCACGAGTAGCATGATGCATCAGCATGATGCATCAGCTCACACGCATCATGCGTGCAAGCCACTGATGCGTGTGAGTGTTCGATCACGACAAGAAGCCAGATATTTACATGATGTAATTAGCATTAGACAATTACTGGAATCGAATTCGTAGTTCGTCTGCTCCGATCAGTGGTTTCCTTGGTTGCCTTAACACTTCCAGGTGAATTCCTGCACTACGGACAACGTCCTGCGCGCAATCTTTGCCTGTCGTTTGACCTTTCTCTGATCATGCTGATGATCTTTATGATGATGACGATCAAAATCATCATCAATCCGTCGACGTAGAATGCCTCATCATCACTTGAATCATCAATCACGTATCAATCATCATCCCTAGTATAATACATCAATCATTATCATCGTTTGCAATATCAATTGCTTGATCATGCATCATCAATCTGCCCCGACAGGAAGGCCTTTCGCACCCAGCGAAGGGCTAGGAAACATTAAAAACATTTTGGCAAAAATATAGCGATTTTGTATTTTCTTTCCCAGGGGCTACGCCTCATCACTTACAATTTCACCCCATTGCACGGCGTTAAAATGTACGAGGTGACAGGTCTTGCAAACCCTAGAAATACGCGGGTCTAGGGTTAGGAAACACACAAAAAAACATTTTGTCTGATCCGAATTTGTTTCTAACAATTTTCTCTCAAAACTTGCGTTGCTGTATTTGCTTTCCAAGGGCCCTAGTCTCACCCTGTGTGTCACTCGCGGTTTCGCCCCACTGCGCGGCGTTAAAATGTATGAGGTGGCGCGAGCTGTCGGCTGCGCTGGGAACGCGCGCGAGGGAGAGAGGGCGTGGTCGGAGAGGGTGTTGGGTTCGACAGACTGGCGGCCACGCCAGCCGCTCTGCTTTTGACGCGTTGTACGTGCTCGCCTCGCCCCCGCGCCGCGGCGTGGCGTGGCGTGGCGTGGCCGCCCCGCCCAGTCACTCTCCCCTCACGCCGTTCAGCCGCGTCCACGCTCTCCTCCCACCACGAGCCGGGCATGAGGATTGGCAAGTGGGGTATTTGAAAAATGGAATTGTAAGATTTCGAACCTAGTGGGACTGTTTAATTTGTGGATTGTGACGAATACACATTTCTTTATGAAAATTGCAATTTCACTGAGGTAATGAACAACAAAATATTTGCAATAATTCAAAAATTAATTGTTTTAATGAGGACCATCGATAAAATTTAGAATATTTAAGATGTGATATTTAAAAATAAATAATGTTTCTAAATATTAGGCGAATATTCTTACGTTTATTTGTGTAAAACTCATTAATTTGTATTGAATAACTTCTCGCTCGTTAAGAAACTTTGTTTTCAGTCTAATTGAACTCCAAATAATAACAATAATAGTTTTAACAATAAAGTTTCATATAGCACATTTAATATAAAAATTACCGTTATTTACGAATATATTCTCGGTTTGGCCGAATTCTGATAATTCAAGTTTTGAAGTGGTTCAATTCACGATTTTTTTTCGAGTGAAACATTGGTGAAATGAGTGTATTGCTATACAACTTTGTGACTTAAGAAGTTGATGAATTCAGTTATCACTATTGTTTTTCTTCGCTGTGTTGGTGTATTCATTTGCGATTATTCACACTAAAATACACACGCGTCTGGCACAATTATCGGGAGGTTGTTGGTTCGAGACACATTGGCACCGGATTTTCCCTGCACTATAGCTTAGTCCGATTTCTGGCTCTGTTCTTGGATTGAAATCCAGAGGCAGCCCACTGTCTTGAATCGTTTGTTTCGTAGTTGCCTCTGATTAATGTCAGACGTATTCCGTAACAGTCTTCTAATTCCGGCTGTAGACCGCGTTCACGGATGATAGACACATGACTTTTTAACTTCATGCTTGTCCATCTCCCTAAACGTCTACCGAGTGAGACCACAAACACTTCACACGCAGACGCATGAAGAATTCAGCCGAGACATCATCCCGGCTTGAAATGCAAGTTCTAACATGGAAGGCAGCCGAGATCTCCTACAGGAAAGGATCCCTGCCAGGGATGGGCACTGAATGAGGATCTCATATTACAGCCTCGACTGAATTGCTGTACCTCACTCGGAGAACTACTACTCTCACTCCAAAACTTTAGATATGCACGGACAACAGAGAACCAGACAACCTAGTATAACAATGTAATAAATGAAATTATTCCTGTTAATACAAATAACTTCTCATGGTGAATATATTAGCTAAACGTCTTACCGAGTTAACCTTAATTAAACCGTTAACCTAATACTAAATGTGTCAAAACAACAAGTTAATTACTCATTTGTTGACTCCGCGTTCCCGATGCATATTTTCTCTTAGTAATTTTTTTCTTTTCCGGGATTCGATTTCCATTTAGAGGCCAGCACAAGTGTCGGTTGAAACGTCAGTGGTCAGCTGAAATACGAGTAAGTGTGCGCTGGGTGTGTGGTGGAATACGGGTCAGAGGGTGTGGCTGTAGAACGTGCCTACTACAAAGGTCTGACGCCTACAAGACCTCTGCGTCTATTAACATGGTCGTGACTTCAGCTCCACACCCGATCTATGCGTTATTTGCCTATGCTAAGTTCACTTCCTGATTGCTGCACCTTCCCGTTGTTCTCTTATTATCACCAATTACCTCAACTTGTTTATGCACCATACTCTTCTAGTTTGCCACATGTAATCATAATAATTAAAATCATCTTATCTGTTTTATTATGAGTAACCGACGATTGGATTATTCGAGTACCTGTAGCAACATGTCGGCATTCCATTCGACAATAAAAACAAAAGAACCATTGGACATTGATTTGTAAAATTCATTTGCGACTTTTATGGAGTGTTTATGCCATGTTCTTATTAAAGTCATTTGTAATAGATAGCTATTTCGTCGGTAAGTGTCATTGTAATACGAAATTGCTGCCTTTATTGATTCTGATCCCAATCGTATCTGCCATTTGTTGTTTCCCATTTGATCTACTCGCAAGCTAGCATTTCCGATCCGCTGTCTCATTCCCTGAAGGCACCATAATCGCAGACCTATTGACCGACCCATTTCTCTTTCGAGTACAGCCCCAACAGCCAAAGTGTCTGTCGCGAAGTCCCTTTAATAGATCTTCCACTGTTGATCCACATCGGTGGCTTCCACAGCAAATTAGACCTCAGCTGTGGGTCCAGAAGTAAGAATAATCGAGATCAAAGGTATTTGGGGATAGGTGAATAATGTCTCAAGGACGATTATTTTATTTGGATATTTCGCTTTCGGTTTCTTGGTAATCGTTAGATTTATTACTATCTGGTGCGAATCATATTAGCGAAACGATTTCATCCAATTCAATGAGCTTCAGCACCTAACCATGATGAAGAGGACGACAACGGTAGAGTGTCTCCTTTAAATAAAGATCAAATGCGCAATGGGAAAAAAGGGTTAGAATTAACAGTTAACTTGAGTCTTTGTTATTATTTGTGAAAAGTGGAGGAACAGATCTGTGAAGATTTTCATGAATTAATTCAAACACTACACTACATACTAATTTATCATAAACAGAGATAAGTTATTTTCATAAAGTATGAAACGTGCAATTGAGAAATAAGGCAAAATTAAAACAACCTTGCCTACAGATAACGTGAAGTTGTAGTCAGCGTGTTTGTACCGAGTGGGTTTGTAGGTGTAGAAGAAAGGTAATAATCAGGTGTAATCCTATACTGATGAAGAAAGTGATCACAACACTCTTGGCCCTTTTTTCAAGGAAGGTCGTCCCTCGAAAACGACCCGTAGGTGCTACACTCAGAATTCACTCTTCTCTCTCTCTCTCTCTCTCTCTCTCTCTCTCGCTCTCTCTCTCGCTCTCTCTCTCGCTCTCTCTCTCTCGCTCTCTCTCGCTCTCTCTCTCTCTTTCCTCTCACTTTTCCCTCTCTCTTTCCTCCTATCTATTCCCCTTCTCTCCTCTCTCCTCTCTCCCCTCCCCCACCCTTCTCTTTCTCGTCTTCTCCCTCTGGCCTCTCTCTTTCTCCCTTCTCTGTCCTCTCTCTCTCTCCTCTCCCTTTTCTCTCTCTCTTTTCCCTCTTTCTATGCCCTCTTTCTCTGTTCCTTCCTCTCTTTTCCCTCTTTCTATACCCCCTTCCCTCTGTTCCTCCCTCTCTTTTCCCTCTTTCTATACCCCCTTTCTCTGTTCCTCTCTTTTCCCTCTTTCTATACCCCCTTTCTCTGTTCCTCCCTCTCTTTTCCCTCTTTCTATACCCCCTTTCTCTGTTCCTCCCTCTCTTTTCCCTCTTTCTATACCCACTTTCTCTGTTCCTCCCTCTCTTTCCTTCTCTTTCTTTTTTCTTCTTTCACTATCTCTATCACTCTACATAATTCCCTTTCTTTGTGAGTATCTCAATATCGTTCCCTCTATCCGTTCCTCTCCCTTTCCTCTCTCTCCCTCAGCGGAGAGTCTCTTGGACCGGCTGTGAAGCGAGGTGGCGCTGACCCTGGCAGCGACGGCGGCGCGGCGGTCGCGGGCGCACAGCGGCAGCGAAACACGAGCCGGGCTCGGTGGCTCTGCAACGTCTAAAGGCGAGAAGCGCTCAAAGCCGTGTCACGAAACGGGTTGTTGTTTGAATAAAATTACACAGGTATTCTAGGGTTTTGTGGGTTTACTCATTTCTGACGCCGTGTGTCAGAAACTCAATATTGATCCTCTCGACTGGGATGTTTCACAAAAAGCGGTACGATGCGGTCATGTTTGTGGAATTCCACTACTGGAAGTCAGAAAAATAACATTTTGAAAGTTGCTAAAATGTTCCATGATTTCTAGTGTCGTAATCGATAGAACAGTTGGAAACAATTACCTGGTGGCGTTTTACCAAAAGACATTAATAATAGTAACATCAATTTGTATGTCAGCCATAGCCGTGTATGTCTCCAGGTGTCTGATAAGTAAAAGATCCGCTTTTCGCGCGCATTAGGGTTACTGTGCAAACTAGAACAACGATGCGAAAAGTAAGTGCGAGAAAGGGGCAGCATAGGCCGTCAGATCCTTCGGTTTGATCCTCTCATGCCAACAAGGCCCCTGGTCCTTAACTGCCCGGAGCCTCATTATCGCCTTCACCCTCACAGCTACACCCGCACTAAACCCAAGGTCTGCTCAAACACAGGCTGCCAGTGTTAGCAGCCCGCTACAGTGGCCCGCGTGCCACTCGCCTTTGTCTATTTAAACCGTAGTGGTACTTCAAAGTCACAAAGTCGCAATTATAGGGGGGGTTGTTGGAGCTCCAAAACCAAAAATGTAACGAAGCACCCGATTGGATGACAGTGTCACCTATCCGTCCAGTTCGTAACCTTCATGTGGCACTGTTTAAATCGGAGTATAGATTAGGTACCTCCCATATCTTTGTGGATGACTCAACCAGCAGTAGGCGTCACGAGTGGCCGGAGGCTCTGGGCCAGATTACACCGTGCCAAGTGGGCTGCATGTTTGAGCACCCCTGGCGCGCACTACGCCAACGATGTCGCCTGCGTCGTCAACCCCTTCACCGCCACCGCCAGCGCGCGTCTGCCTCCGAGCACTTGAGCTCGGAGCCCCGTGCCCCAGCGCCGTCGACGCCTCGCTGCCACCGCCTCGCCTTCAGCGGCATCTCGTGTTTCACAGGCCAGGCGGCGGCGGCGGGGGCGGCCGCGCTGACAATGGCTCGAGTGAGCGGATGACACGATGCACAAAGTGGATGTGGAGGATCCCGGTGGAATCCAGTTGTGTGTGGAAGTTACTGCGAAGGTTGTCAAGTACTAATTGTCAGGTAGAGAAGGTGAAGATGTAGCTGTGTGGTAAGGGCAGAGGTATGCAGATTTTGTCAATTAGGAAGAAATTCACGTATGACACGTAGCGGTGATCACAGGCATGAGCCCTGTTTTTATTTATTATCCACGCCTGGGGGGTAAGGGAGACACGTGGCGATGATATATTCCCATCATCGTATCTAGCTTATTTGGCCTGCCTGAGCTATCTTTTGTTACACAACAATTGAAATTATTTGTATTAAAAATATAGCTACATTTTTCCACGGCTGAGAATCGAACTCGGGTCTCAAAAAAAGGTGGCATGCTGTTCATGAGTCATCCGAGAGGCAAGGGTAGAGGTGTGGGAGATAAAAGTGGTGACAAGAACTGACGTCATGGCTGAGATATTGAAAAGAACAGATGTTGTCAGTTGTGGTGCAGAGTCTCATGAAATCGGTTTTGATTTTGGTACTTAGTATAGGAGTAAAAAGTTGTAAAGTTGAAGATTTGATGAACGAGTCATGAGAGCTTGATGAAAATCCTTAGGCATACCCTGGCCCATCGCGGTGGTTGTCCGATGTGACTGATGTGATGTGCAAGATATTGAGTGGTTGCAATCGTCTGCTACTTCCTTCACTTTGGGCTCTGCTCGTGTAAGTCTCCAAGCAAATCTTCTCGATCAGACAAGTCCTCTCGTGACAGAAAACTGATGTCATTCTATTGAGGTTCTTAGCCCGTGACTCAAATGTGCTTGCAGGTACCAAACGCTTTGCGTTTGGACGAGATAGGAAGTTGCCTAGTGAAAGCTGATGGTTAGAGTAGGGGTCCAGCCGACAGTCAAAATTCAGCACATGCGCAATGGATGGTCTTTTAATACCCGGTTCTCCTGTAGATGTCACAGGAAGGGGAATTGGAAAGCTAAGGATAAGAGTGGGGTTCTAAAGGAGAGTTGTAATAGTATGTCTAGAGATGGGTGGGTTAGTTGGGGTGATGAAATAATTCTGAATAGGAATTCTTTGGGTGTTCAGGGGAACTCAAAAATTTATTGAAGTGTCCACAATGGGCGGAAGATCTGCAATACAAATTCTATTGCAATGGTAGTGTAAAGCCATACTTTCTTAGCCAGTGTGTCAAATAGTATTAATTCAGAAGATTCTGATTGGGAGCTGTCAACTACTTTTGGAAACTGTTTTGACTGTTCCTCGTTTTGGTAATGCCAGACGTATGTGAATAGCGCAGATACATGATGGATGTTTCACGGCTAAGAATACCGCGGCAGAAACTGTTGGGATACTGGTAAAAACTTTCAGAGGAGTCACTAGGAGTATTAAATGTAACTTATAAAATCGATCACACGTGAAATTAATATGAAAAACTACAGCGACCCAAGTACCTGAACATTTTGGGCCATATCACCAGTTTTCGTGTCCATTCGTCTAAACTTAGTCCGATGAACCACATCAAGTCCAGACAATCACAGTCCTTACATGAAGTGATCCACTCGTGTGGGAACAGGACGCGATCTTAAAATGTGATTCCACACAGAGAAGTCCTGTCGGTGAATTGGAATCTCCTCCCGGGTGCACAGAATCCGGGTGGAACGCATATCGTTAGCATAGGTAGATCGCTCTGACGAGACGGGTTGGGGGCTCCCCCCTTAATGTGTAACAACCTGAATCCCCCCCCCCCCCAGTTGAACTCTTTACTTCGTCGTGGCACTGCCGTATTCTCACGGATATTGATAAGGGCATAAGGCGCAGTCAGCGGCGTAAGCATGTCCGTTACCAGCCCGAAAAGTCAGTAGGCTCAAGCCGACGGGAAGACTTTACTAGGTACATGTGCGTACCGCGATATTCGCGTCTAGGCGTCGCGTTTCGGCGTATTCGGATACCAGCCGAACGTGTACTTGTGCACCCGTGAATGTAAGATAAGAGCAATGCTCAGATCTCCACCTTAGAGAATAAAATCACCATGGTACTAATAATTGGGTGGAATAGAAGGCTTCACAGGGCTTATGTTTCCTTTAAAATCCGAAAGACGAAAGAGAGAGGGGGTCATTGTCATCCAATCGGGAGCTTCAATACCAAATATTTAAGTCGTAACGAAGTTCGCGGTTCGGTGAGAGTGTCCCTCTTTCCTGACGGCTCGCGACCTTACAGGTACCTCCCGTTTTAATCGGAGTTTACGCATCGAGTGAGGTTCCCCTGCGAGGTGAGCGGTGCGGCGCTGGGGGTTTGCGGTGGCGCGGGCACGAATCGTGGCGGTGACGCGCCCTGGGGGCGCCGCTTGCTCAAAGTGGCTGCTTTGCATGCCGCCGACGAGGGAATGCCGAGGCTTGTGAGGGACGCGCCGTGTCGACGGAGGTGTCGGGAGGCTCTCGAGGGTGATGGAGCGAGATGGAGATGAAATCCTGGAGGACGAGGAGGATAAAGGAGTACAGCGAAACGTGAGGTTGGTTGAGATACGCACCGAGTGGGCTCAGGGCATCGACTGATGTCCCTGTAGTGCCTCTGATCGGGAGGTTCCAGGGTTTTATTCCTGACGGTGGCAGGATTTCCGACACTAGCTTGTCAGCTAGGTCGAATTCAGTCGCAGTCAGAGGAGAACTCTAGTGACCGGCTGCCCTGATAGGTAGTTTTCCGTGGGTTCTCCGATCAGCATCAGCCGAATGCCGGAGCAGTACCTTAACAAACGGGCCACGAACCGTACACGATCTTTCCTTCCTCTTCCTTACCCTATCCTCACCCCTTACACACATTTACACTAACATGCACTACACCGGGAGACCAGCCGGAAGCTTACAGCCTGTCCCAACTGCGGCGCAGCCCCGCTGATGGAAGATACCTGGTTCGGGAAAACCCCGGTAGCCGACGGTAGGTCGCCGCCAGATCTCACCATCCAGCGGGGAAGATCACCACCACCACCTTGCGAGAAAAGAACATACACTACACTTACGGCGATGATAACCTTTGCAGTTGACGCACCCGGAATCTTTAATCAATCAATCAATCAATGAGATATGCAGGGTGTTTAAGAAAAATAAAAGTTATTGTGTTGTGTTGACTTCGCTAATGTATAAAATTACGTGTTGCCTATCGGTTGTGAGAAAAGAAAGTGATAGCCATTTGATGAGTTGAAATTAATTTAGATGCCGCTCCCTAAAGCGATAAGTTTTTGCGCAAAGCGTAAAACATAAGAAAAATACTTAGAATGTCATACTTTTGCATTGAATGCACTGCTTTTGCTCAGTGACCATTGCTGGGTTCCCGAAGATGTGACTTGCTGCTAAAACATAAGCTTTCTGTTGTGGTGCCGAATCCCAACCCCGTCCGTAGGCGAAAATTTGTCTTTTTTTGTTTATATATTGCAAAGTTTTCTTTTTACTTAACAGCCGTAAGCGACGGACATGATGCGGAAAATGTAGAGGTCGTCAAGCATTACTTCAAGCATTGAATTAACTCAGCTGAACATCCAACTTAAATGGCTCTTTCGCATAATTTCACATTTCTGAGTTTATATGAATGATTATAATGAAATAGTCATCTCTTCGGCTTCACACATGGCATCTTAACTCGAAAGCCACAGAGCGAAGCTATTATCATAGCCACTTTACTATCATTGTAGGCGGATCCGTTCAAGACATGATTAAGGATTAAGGGTTTATGAATATACCATACAATAAGGTTCAATTGACGGCATCATTGTGACTGTAACGACTTTTTGTATTATATTTACCAACTATATTGAACACTATTTGTATTATATTTACCGGTTTTCCGGATTGATTTCGAACTAAACAGAATGCAACTAATACTTCATAAAATACAATAAGAATCTCAAAACTCTCTATATCTAATTTCAAATACAACACTTATTTTACATGGCCTAATATAAATGTCTTCTAATATAACACTTGCAAAGAAAGAAATTGTCTACAGAGAATTTAGCCTAAGAAGGGACTGCTTTGATATGGCGGAAAACCAAACAGTCATGCTGGACAATGGGATCGGAAGAAGTAATGTCGAAAGCATTTGCAAGTGAGCCAACTGCAAACGAACGCATTTACCGAGTACCACAAGTGCATAATCTGCAGGTATGCTTCGAGTAGCTGTCAAAGCTGTCTATATACAATATCTTGGTAAAATAAGTTTTGATCTCTCACTCCCCACTTCCCTTTGCCAACATTTCCTCTGTGAAGACCCACGAAAATCGCACAATAACGCAAACGCATTCACAACGCGGTAACCGCCGCGTATCAGAGATCTGCCAGGCGTTGCGCGACGGCGGCTGTTCGCCCGCGACAGGCGTGGATGCGCGGAGGCGAGTGGGCGGGGCGCGCCGTTGGCTGCCGCGAAGCGCCGGCAGATCGAAAGTCGCCGTCCGTCAGTGGACGCCGCCACAATGGGCGACCGCCGCCGCCGCCGCCACTTGTGCGAGCGCGGACGGCAGTGCCGGGATGGATGTTGTCTGTCGGTCTGCGGGCACATAAAGGCTCTCACAGACCGGCGCGGGAGATCCGCGGCGGGTGCGGCGTAGAACGCTTCGCGCTAGACGCGGCGGCGGAATCCGCGGGACCGTTCACACCGGAGCGACAGTTACGACTCAGCGTTCGGTGAGTTTACCTCATCCGATGAACAAAAGCAAGGGGAGCTCCATCCAGGGGGAGAGAAGACTCCTAAAGGGCGGGCGGGCGTCCACGAAACTTGAGCGGCAGCGGTCGAAACGCGTCCGCTGAACGTGCGCAGGCGAGGGGAGGTCTGACGCCAGGTCTGAGCGTGGTCATAAGGCAACCCGTGACGAAAAATTTCCACTGCAGCCACTCCGTGTATGTTGCGGGTCTTCCACGCCGCTCTGGGAGAACATTAATGCTGCGCCGCATTGCCGCACAGTTGGATTTGGAGTGGACTGACGTTCACTTGATTCCAAAAAATATTTCCGGTCGTGTGAATTACCAGAAAAAATTCAAGGATGAGCGTAAAAATTGGAAAAGCGGCGATTGTTACAAAAAGTGATTGTTAAAATGAATCTCTAATTATTACCGAGAGATTAAATGTTTGTATTCAAATATTTTGTTTTCACTATTTGGTCTATTGTTACTGTTTTGTCTATTAACGCAACAATTAAGGTGACTTTGAAAAACAAAGTTAAAAATCTTCTTGTACTATTTTTTTTTCAAAATAGGTTTCCTTCTGAAATTTGTACGACTTTTATTCTTGGTACATATTTTTAAAATAATTATTATTAACTATTGTGAGATTTTAACATTCAGCAATAGCAAGGATACAGCAGCAAAATACAATGATTAAATTGAATATATTAGACATTTTTTCTTGATCACCTTACTACGTAGTAAGGAGAGAGTATTGTAATCGTGCTGCGGAACTTGGCGAAATTTTTCGACGGAGAATTATTATTCTTGAACCCTGGTAACGAAAAATTGGAGAAATCTTGTTCCTTGGAGTAAAAGTTTATTACTACCTCTAATACATTATGTTGTCAGAATCCACGTTTTGTGGGCCCTTCATATTGAAAAATCGATTGATGGCAAAACGTCTTGTCTTTCACTGTCCGTCGGTCCGTTCATGAGTGGTAAACGCCTAAACCGGCTCCTATTTTTCTTTCATTTTATATTCACGGATAGAGCAAAGGACGCTTAAAAATGCACAGGTCCTATTTTCGTTGAACTCTGAATTTTCGAAAATTGCGCAAGTTAGAATTATTGCGAGAAAGTATTTTTTGAAGTTGTACCAATAGTTTCAAGTAAGAAATATTATTTTATTTATTTATTTTAGGTTAAACATGGGGTGGTCAACCATTCCATTACCATTCGCCAACTATTTTTAACATAAAAGTGCAGATGCGTCAAACAACTCGAGCACATTTTCTACCTTCTTACGTTCTTGGTTGGGATTGAAAAATAGAAATTCTTTGAACATAAAACAGGTAAGGGAGTGTGCGGGAGGGAAGTTCTTAGTAGAGTATTGCGATGAGACATTGAAAGGAAACAATTGTGAGGGAATTACTGGAGGCAGAGAGAGAGAGAGAGAGAGAGAGAGAGAGAGAGAGAGAGAGAGAGAGAGAGAGAGAGAGAGAGAGAGATACTCGTGGGAGAAAAGTTCTCAGAAACTGTCGTGGATTGGACATAAAAGCAAAACATTCAAAAATCATTACAGAGATTTTTCTGGAACTCTCGCGAATGTGCGATTAAATTTTGTGTCTATTCTTTCTGTCCTCTCGACATGAACGCTACAAAATTGTCAAATGCAAAATCTTGAGAATCGTATATGATTCAGGAAACCTACGTTTAGACAGCAATGTAAAATAGATGTTTTCGTAATATATGTGATATTATATTATGTACTATATGTGAAGCAAATATTTTTCTATAGAGATGGAAGGTTCTAATAGACACACCTGATTTTATTTTTATAATAAGTTCTCAAGTTTAATTTCAGTCTTCAGGATCTTAACAATACGCTTGTGTGGTATTTAAGAGTGATACTTCGCAAATCATAGATCTTAACCTACCTTTCTTTAACATTTCTTTCTTTGCTATGAGCTCATAAGCGAAACTCAGTACCACGATTTTGCTGTTGGAAATTGATTTTTTAATAATCATTAGCATGTTAATTCATAAGATACCGTCTCCGTTGTGGTTAGATAAATAAATGCAAGAAGTAGTAGTAGAAGAAGTACGTCTTATGTAAGTAATATGTCTCATAATTCATATAAAATTACCAGCGTTAGTGTCAAGTGTTAAGTTGTGATCACAAAAGTACGTTTTGAACAAATCTATTAGTAAAACTTGAATGATAAAAAAGTATTTTTTTTTAATTTGTAGATTCTTCCCTGTTCTAGAAACTCAAAAAACATTTTCACCACTCTCTTTGTTGTTTATCATTCGGTAACGTACGTAAAGGCAGATGTGGTGAATTGAGTGAGAAAGTTTTCTGACAGTGATGCGTTTCGTTGCAGATAACAGCGGAACATGTGTAACTGTTTATTTGTGTTCCATTAACATACTCCGCGAATATTCCATACGTGTACAGGAGAGAATTTGAATGTATGGAGCTAGTCTAAAAAAGATACGCATAAATACAATTGTACTGTGCCGTTTTGTCCATAGAAGGTTTTCTCGAAGTATGATTTCAAACCCATTTTAGTATGTTGTAGTTTGCGCAACAAAGAGTTCAGTCAGGTCAAAACATAATTTTTCCCCAAAATACACGAAAGAAACCTTGTCGTTCTAAGGTCACGATGGCATCACTCTAAAATAAGTGGAAGCTAAAGGAAGTAAAAATATTAAAATATTTGATCATTGTCGATTCATTTACTTTTCTGTGTTTTGCAAACTAATATGTGGTGTATTGTTAACTTTTGACTGGTTATTCATTAATGCCAAAAATGTGTAGTTACAAGTAAATACGTTGACAATACCAAATCAGCAGAGAATCCGTTTTTCCAGATTCTAATATCCCTGCTGTTAATGCGACACAAAATTAATTTGAAAATAAAAATCAACCACTTTAATGAATACAAATAATTTGTTTGGACGATTTTGAAAATACAATTATTTTAATTCTGATTATATCACGTTAATGCTTGCCTTTTCATTAAATGAGAATTGTAATTAAATTATACATTTCAACTTGTCAACAAAAACAAAAAAGTTTTTTTGTAACATTTAACAAGAAACGTGAATAAAAATGTGAGCGAAGTTTATCGGTGTTTTCTCTAAAAGTGTTTTAAATGGGTTTGTAACATATAATTATTATTCACTGCGCCAAGAACCACGTTCCAGCTGCCGAGGAAGTTGCAATCTTAACGAGCAAGCTTTTCCAAAATAACACCGAAAAGTCCGGCCAAACCGCCAGGTAAACAACTCGCCCCGAAATGAGTAGCAAATGGCTCGCTTATGCAACCTGAGAACATCAAGAAGATCGTTCCCGCGATACGGAGCAAGAACCTGTTGCTTATGTTTTGTGGAAATGCGACCCTTGGTCCCACGGTCACATCTTGTACTCGGAGGCTCGTGGTTCAATTACCCCGACAGATTCAGCGTCCTTGTAAGGTTTAGACGAAGACAGAGAGAAGGCGTTTTTGGCACGCGGGTGTTTTTCCTCGCTTTATTTCTTACAATTGTTTTTCAGCCAAAAAGTCTCCAAGTGTGGTTGCTGGGTACCTTCTATTAGACTCTAATAGCATTACGGGCTCTTTGGATCTGGGATAAGCGAAACGTGAAGCCTTCTGCACCACCCCCACATACAAACACTAGGAAAAAAACATTTGGATTATCATATTCATTAAATCGTTACGCGAGATCGTCCTCAGCCATCCACCCCAGGTGCATATTTTAATCACGTTTTCATTTTATTACTACTGTAGTGCGTATCAGGTTGTGACTTTTTTTGTATTTCATTATTTATTTAAAAAATCAGAACCAGCAAAATACACTAATATTTGATATGTAAGCTTAAACATTCATCATAGAATTTTAAAGGTTGCTGCGGCCAATATCAATGAAACATTCTTTTAGAAGAATGTACATCTTACTTACTCTATCCGCTAATTTCTAGGTCTTCCACCAATTGCGATAGCTCAGGCGGCCTCTCCTTTTCCTCAGTAGTGTCGTTGATTACTGGTATCACGGTTTGAGAGTCGGGTGTTACGGTTTGAATCTCGTCGTTGGCCGATTTTCGACAGTAGCTACACAGCGGCCGGCTCCTCTGATCGGTAGTTTTCCGAGTTTTTTGCAGCCCTGCTAGGGAAATAAAAAGGAGAGGTTTCTTAGCAAACGGGGCTTAGATCGCGCGATTACGGGTGGGTAATGCTTTTGGAATTTTGTGAACTCGTATATGCTTAAATGCTTTGGAATGTGAATCGCATTAGAGTTTGTCACGGCTGAGGCGTCGACCTATTGGGGAAGGTACCTAGGCAACCTCGTAATTATGGGACGGCTGGGGCAGAAGTCATGGCAACTATTTTTTCTAAAGAAATGTTATCGAATCACACAATTTTGTTGGTCACGTGAAAGAAACGCTGTTCTAACGTGTGTTCAAAACAACATTTGGCTCGGTGGATGTCTCTATTAACACAAAGAGCAATGCGAAATCAGTTTTCTGGCTATCGCCGTGCGAGATGAATGTAAGCCGTTTCGAGCATCGCTCATGCACAAAGATAGCCGTTCTCCGCGGGAAAAAAATCCAGAGAATTGATAGAAGCTCTTGGGAATAATGCCCTTCTGTACCGGACAGCCACGAGATAAGGGGGAGAGGTTCTGCCGAGGAGGTGTAGCAAGCAGCGATCGGCAACGTACGTAACATGTGTGGGGAAGGATGTGGTTCGTCCTGTATTGAGGATTTTCCCAGACAGGGTTTTAAAACGGGTGGGTAATGTTTTTGGAATTTTGTGAACTCGTATGTGCTAAAATGCTTTGGAATGTGAATCCAGTACTGTCAATTCAAATACCTTAATAAATATGAGAAACCCAATTTTGGTGTGTCATGAAATGTCTATGGACTTAGTTCATACCTTCTCCTTTCATAAGTATATTATACATTTTCCATGGTCGTATTCTCTCAAAAAGAAAAAAAAAAGGTTTCGATGACTTATGTCCCGACCCTCGTATTTTTGCGCCTGATCTCCCTTTCTAGCCAGAAATGAGCACTTCTAGATTTTGCCGAGATGTCCAAGAATGTTAAAAATGGAGTCAAACTGTGCGAGAATGTGACCGGCGATGGGCAGTAATTTCCAACCCTCAAGGCGAAATGCAGAATATTGATTCATTTTCTTTATTTTTTCAGTTGTAACAAATGATTTTACTTTACCAACATATGTTTTTTATACTGTAAACTCAAATTGAATATCTTCGAATAAAACAGTGGATATATTTGAATATAAGAAACTCGTACCAGGAATGAAAAAATACGTTGCTAATTTTCTATTCTCTGGAAGGCGAGACAGGAAAGAAGAATAGTTCTACATAAATAATGGCAGTATAGTTGACTAAGAAAGTTTGTTTTCGTATGGTAGGTTATCTTAACCTACCTTAGGAAGAAGAAGAAGAGCCAGAAGGTTAAGATAACCTACCTTCGTATGGTAGGTTATCTTAACCTTACCATAGGTAACCTTAATGAACTCGGAGAACTAAAGATTTTTTCCCTTTTATTTAGCTTCCTCAGTTTAATGGTTGACGTTTTGCAATGAAGTGGATCAACGTAGCTTAAGTACAATTGACACCACTGACGGTATATCAAGAAAACAGTTGCATAAAGACGAAGCAAAAGAACCAAGTATTTAGCGGGGTTCCGGTTGAAAAGAGAAATAAAACATAGGGCAAACGAATTTAGCAATTTGCAAAATTGGACTTCGTCTTTTTGTCTCAACACTGCACTAGCAACTAGTAGTGTTTCGTTATTACCTATGTATAGCATATTCTACACATACATCTTTGTCATAAAAACACCACAATGACAAATCATCTGTATTTATCTGTGAATAATAAATAAAATAAGTCTTTTTGGTATGCTCACTTTGTCTACTAGAATTATTACAATTATTCGGCTTTTATTTTTGTGACTGCTTATTAATTTTTGCATAGAGTTTTAGCACCCAATGATTATACGTTTCTATCCATTGGGCTCTTAGAAACAGATCGATTAACCCACTTCCGACCGATATGCATTATTGAGAATTTATTTGAAATCAATATATGCGGACCCTTTCCAACTCATTTTGATTTTTTTTTCGCCGTCCGAAAATGACACAAAAACGGTATCACAGACTGCAGCCATTACGTTCGGCGTACTCTGTCTAAGCGAATGCATTTCTTACCAGAGGGACTGCGTTTGCGAAGAATTGAATTTTGCCGCACAATGACATGGCACTTTGAGGAATTTCCTCTCGTATAAATATATGAAGCAGAATGCTAGTTGGGATATCGCAGATACCGACTGTAACGGTTTCACAATAGAATATTATTGCATTTTATTGCATTTTGTTTTTTGTGAAAAACACGGGCAGCCATTAGTAAAAGCGGTTACGTTTAGGCTACGAGACCTAAAAATTTCAATTTTTAGTACTAGCGCTGAAAGAGAGACAATGATGAAATGTTCAGATAAAACTATGAATACAACAAAGGAAACAAAATGCTTTCGTCTGATCCGGTCAACATGCTAGAATATAGTATATAGAGTGGCTGTCCCTATAGTTTCAGCGCTCTTGGTGGAGGCTCGTCAAACTAGTGGCCGCCATGTTTTGTGAAGTCAAAACATACGAGCAATGCCACCTAAATCATACTACTAGGATGTATTGCATACGAGTGGCGGTGTAACCTGGGTGTAACCGTCCGTAACCAACGTCAGTAACCAGCGACAAACATAATGCTAGAATGCTTTGTTTCCCAGAGGGACCTTCCTTGACTGCAAAAAACATAGCTTCAATTTGCTTCAAAGATGGATGCGCATCTGCCACTCTATGTAGTATATTCTAGCTCGTTGGATCTGGTACTATTGATCTTAATGGAACATAGTTTCGAATTAAGTGATTTGATTACTTGAATTAGAATAAAAGGAAAGTAAGTATGGCTGCTTAATCGGCTGTCTCGCAAAATAACGTGTCACCTTTATCAATTGTAACATAAATAACTATTCTAAAACTTCCCAAATCGAAAAACTTTTAAATCATTCTCAAGAAACTTGTGTTGCGAGCGCATACGTTTCGCAAAATCTCGAAAGGCCAGCCATAAGGAAACACAGGCGACTTAGCAACCCCCGCCGTGGGGCCTTGAAAGTCGCGCACGCCCCTTCCTCGTCGTAATTGGAGGTTCGCGTGCGCCCCGCCAGGGCGGCAGCACCGGCGCCGGCGCCGATATGGCACCTCTCATCCGCCGCCGGCGCGCGCGGAACCGCCTCCCCCCTACCCCTCCCACCCGCACCATCGCTTCGGCGAATGTCTGCGCAGGCACGCGCCCCCGCCGAGACCCCGCCGCGGCTGTTGAACCCCCGAAAGAAGCGGCTCGCCGCCGGAAGGCCTTTCGACAGTACTTCTAGGCTGTCCGGGTGACGCCGCGTCGTTGGCAGATAGGCCGACGTTTCACCCGTCATGTTGCAGGCTTCTTCAGGGTAGTGACACAATAAAGTTCCGCCTCCGGTGTTATATCTTTTTCAGCTTAGGGGTCTGGTAACGCAAGTGCGCCGTGATTGGCGGAGAGGTCCCTCTGATTGGCTCGCGGTCTGGGCCAACCCGGGCCTCGCACCCGCCGTCCTAGAGATCGGACGGTGGAGAACAGTCCCCGCGCCGTCAGGAATCGGTGGAAAAATATACTTCCAGGCGTGGTTTAGATTAAGGCCTGCATCCGCGTTGATGTTGTGGGGCCGTGTACTAATTTCTATTGCCTCTTTTACGCGTCTAGGCCAGTATCGATTTTCACTGTGCAGGAGCCGGGTCTTATCGAATTCAATAGCATGTCCAGTGACCTCGGAGTGGAGTGCTATGGCTGAACGGTGGGTTTGGTTTTTGTTATAATAACTAATGTGTTCCCTAAGTCGCCTGCAACATGACGGGCGAAACGTCGGCCTATCTGCCAACGACGCGGCGTCACCCGGACAGCCTAGAAGTAATGGACTCGAGCCGCGGAAGCCTACGTGTACATCGGCCTTTCGACAGGTTAATGTCCCCCTCCCAAAGTGAAGTGCAAGAGAGTTAGAAGTCATGTTCTTATATGTTTTAAGTATCTGTACAGGATAAACAAAATTGTAAAGCGAATGTTGTTATTGTTATTATTATTGCTTTTATTGCTTTCATTATATTATTACTATTTTAAAATAATTTAAAGCATGTTGAATTAATATTCTTCGTTCATTGTTGTTTGTAAAGGATGGTGTTCTCCCACCACGTTGGACAAACCTAACAGCAGAAATAATATCTATCTACCTATTTACCTATCTATCTATCTATCTATCTATTTACCTATCTATCTATCTATCTATCTATTTACCTATCTATCTATCTTTTTTTACGAGGGGAACTGTGGAAATCTTCAAAAGACGAAGGGGAGCCCGCACCCCTCAACAGTGTGAGATTTTTACCCACTAAAACCACAAATCCTTTATGTTTCTAGCGTTATCCACCCTGGTCTATCTATCTATCTATCTACCCATCTATCTATCTATCTATCTACCCATCTATCTATCTATCTACCTATCTACCCATCTATCTATCTATCTATCTATCTATCGCATCATACACGCTCACATTCTCACACGCCCAAACTCTCATGCTCACACTCCCACACGCTCACACTCAACACACGCGTACACTCCCAGCTTTCACATCCCCACATCCTCACACTCCCCCATGCTCACATTCCCACAAGCTCACACTTCAAAACGTTCATGCTTCCATATGTTCATGCTCCCACAAGCTCACACTATCTTTCAACCTCTCTCAAGCAAACTCTGAATAACATCCCTTTCCCACACGTCCAAGCTTCATTCGCGTCACGCTCTATTGCTTCAATGCTCCTTTTTCTTCATTCTCCATCACAGCCATCCATGCTCCAGCAATCACTTACCCACAAGACCACGCTATGGCCCCGCTATTTCACTCGCCCAAGCCTCTCATATTGATGTCACTATGCGTTCAGGAACATCGAGGTATAGAGCATCACGCTCCTAATATCTCGAGAGTCTTTCGTCACGCTAGCATTTGCCCATGCTCCCCACTCGACCACTCACCCACTCATCCCGCTCCCGCTCTTTTACACTCGAACGTGTCTCCGTTCGCTAACGTCAACGTTGTCCGTCCGTTTTTCGATGCCATCCTTTCACGGTTCGTATTCTTGCTCTGGCATTCTCTGAAACACTCAGGGATTCGTCATCTCGCGTATTTACACTTTTTATCTGATATCTCCCTAATATCCCCGTAACAATGCCTTTAGTCCTTCATAATCTAGTCGTATTTCATTCTCGCTCTCAGCCGTTTAAACAAGCACCTCCCATTCTAATGCACGTTTCTTTCCTGTTTTCTAAGGTCTCAACTGCATTCAGAACAATGATTCGCCCGACCTCACTCGCGCCTCTACACTCACGTCATGCTTCCGCTCAGCGAGTTCCTCTTTCGTTTCATAATCTCTCTGTGGCGGCGCGTGCTTGGGTTGCATGGTTGCGCAATACGCAGGTAACTGAAGAAGATCTTATAATACGTTACGAATATAAACTTTCCATTTAATTTAATTTAATATACGTCATATTGCAGTAATATCGATGTATATTAAATTATATTAAAATCAAAGAGCGCCTCGCCAAGCGCCCTCTCCGGCGTGTCGTTGCAACTCGGGCAGCGCACCGACGCCACGATCTTATACTGGGATTAATACTGGCCGCACCGACGTCACGATCTTATACTGGGATTAATACTGGCCGCACCGACGCCACGATCTTATACTGGGATTAATACTGGCCGCGCGTCCCTACTGCGGACATTGCATACCCGTGCGTTTTCGTGTCGCAACGCTGGTAGATACCGATCTCCGCTTTGCCCGCTAAGCGGAGGCCTCACAGAGCGGCTTGTGTGGGTCGGAGGACAGAGGAGGTACTCGCTCGTGAGGGACACCGAGGAGAATACCAACTTTCTGTCTTCGTCTGAAACTCGCTGAATCTTAATTTTATGAATTTCGCTTGACATTGAAAGAAACTTCCATTTGCCGACCTGCATGGCCCCGAGGTGGCTAAAGTGCGAACTGAGTCAGCGACTCGGTCCGAAGGGTCGCTGGTTCGAGTTCCGCCGTGGGCATGGTTGTTTGTCCCTGTCTTTCATGTGTGTATCTTGTCGAGTGTGAAGGTCTTGCCGACCATAGACCGAGGAGACCGCATGTGTGTCTAGTGTTAAAGGTTAATATTGTCCCCACGAGGGACATACTGGGTACTCGGAATGGATACCCAAAATCGACTTTCCCTGAAATCTGGAAAAAGACCGCACAAGAAAAAGAAATAAAATAACTTTTATTTTCTCATCTTCACATCCATTAGCAGCAATAACAACCATGATCATCAAATACAATAAAGAAAAATGTATACAAACAATAGTGCCTGTTGCAAGGTGCTGGAGTGCGAACAGCGTATGTTCAAAACTAGTTATTTTTTTGTTTTGTATGAATTATATTACCGATAGTTGTTTCAATGCAGGACTAATACAAAAAATCGAGTGCACACTGGATATTAAAACGAGAACCATCTGCGAGGCAGGTGAACATTCCTGTCACGGACACAACATATAAAGTTATGTAAGTAATATTTGAACATGTATTTCTCTTCAACTTAATGTAATTAACTTGAATGAATTGCTCACATTTTTATATATTAATGATCTTCATTTCCCCATCATTCGGTAGAGCAGTTACCCCCGGTACCAGCCGCCACTGCTCTGAAAGCCAGATCGTTACCTTCCCTGCTCCTGCTCCCTCCGTCTCTCGTGTTCCCCCACGTGCGCGCGAAGCCCTTGGCACTGCCCCTGTCCGACTTCGCCACACGCGAGCGTGGCCGGGGTCTTTCCGGCCCGTTCCAGGCGCCTGTGTCGAGTCACAAGGCACGCCACGCTCGCTCCAGCACCTCCCCTTCCCCTTCCCCTCCCCTCCCCCTTCCCCTCCCCCTCCCCTGCCCACCCCCTCCCCTGCCCTCCCCCTTTCTTCTGCATTTCGCTTCGCCGCTTCCTGCCTTTGCCCTTCACCACGCCCTGCTCGCCCGCCCGCCCTCGGCAACGATCCGGCGATCTGGGAATTCTCACAACTTGGATAATCTCGTCAATATTCTTCGGAAGGCAAACACTGCAGGTGCAGGCGGTATTTCGAACCTTTCGACAGATTTACGTAGTTTAGAGCCGTAAATTGATGTCATTGCAGGGTTTTTAACCGAGCGATCCTACGTTCGAGTCCCGGTTTGATCACTGTTGCAGGATTTTCATTCCTAGCTACATAGCTGGGTCGAGCTCAGTTGCTGTCTGGAGGAGAGTTCTCACTGCTGGTTGCTCTGCTCGGTAGTTTTCCGTGATTTCTCTGCTCAATATAAGGCAAATTCGGGAGTAGTAGCGTAACAATCAAGCCAGGGACCGTTCGCGATCTTTCTTTCCTCTTCCTTGTCCTATCCTCACACCTTACTTACTCACACTTACACTGACCACACATGCCGGAGACCGGCCGGGAGCTAAGAGCTTGTCCCGAGTGGATCGGTGCCTTGCAAGTGGGAGATATCTGGTTGGGGAGAAGCAAGTCGATGGGTAGGTCGCCGCCAGATCTTGCCATCAACGTGGTAGAAACATGCGGTATACTTAAGGGACTAATGACTGTAAAAGTTGACGTCCGACATCTCTGATGAATCAACGCCTCTGTGGAGCGACGAGGTACGCCTGCACTCGGTCGATCCTCTCCTCCTGCACGCGCTTGGCTGTGACCCTGGCTGTGTCTCTCGCCACGCCCCGCCCGCCTTCCCCAATGCTCCGGCGATCTAGGGGTTCCCACAACTTGTGGATTTATGGCAATCTTCTGCAAAATGCAAACACTGTTAGTAGCATATAATACCTTCAAAAATTGTGCAGCTTCGGCTTCAGTTTAATATTTCTTAGCGAACGAATGGCACTTAGAATAGTAAGATTAATATTTTTATAAATATAAAATATACTTTTTTATTGAAATACCATAGAGAATAATTATTGGGGCCATCGTTCTTTCGACTGTTTAAAAAAATTACTCTTCGTGTATCATATTCTCGTAGTACCAAAAACATAAAACTTGTAATACATTTGAGTCTCGCATAGCTTTGAGGCATAATCTCTTTATTTTATGTCTCGTGTCTTTAATCTCATCTTAAGACACGAGGTATCTGGTCAGAATTAGTGTACCCGAAGAATTTGCCACAACCGCATACAAATCATACATCAAAAGTGACACGTCGTAACAAGATTAGTTCTCGTAAGGCTTCCACCACACGAACCCATACCAAGACGAACCCAGAGCAACATGCATTTTCAAACTCTTGTCATCACTCCTGCAGGATCTATCATATTCAGCACTTAAACATACAAAAATCTAGCGTAATAAATACATTAAAATCAAAAAAATTAAGGGAAAATGGAAACAAGAGAAACATTGTGCATCATATATGTGCAGTACACACGACGTGTGTTATAGTTGAAGTGAGTGATTGGGGAAGGTGCGCCTTCCCTAGTGAATGTAGAGCGCTACTTAAATTGGTAAGTGGATGTGTACCAAAAGCTGAATAGTACACACGCACTGGCGGAAATGTCCCATTACTCCCGCAGTGGGACTGCTATGCTTGTGTTTAGGAAATTTAATTGATATACAAGAATCATATTAGCCACAAGAGTTTTTTATTAATAAAGACTGTTTTATAGCAAAGCAATTTTATAACCAACGCAATTTTAATTCAAAGTTTGTCTCGCGGAACCATTCCGACCTTCTGAGAGCTTTAGGTCTCTCGCTCGCACAACCTGGCTCGGCTTCCCAGTCGCCCCCGTCATTCGCGCTGTTTATAAAACTTGAAATGATAGCAATTGAATTTAACCCTTATCTGCCTAGCTTTCTCATATGGGCACGCTGTGCGAAGCTGTGGAGCGTGCAAACTTTCACCTTAAAATATTGGAGAGATAGAATTCCATGTTGTTTTTCATCACATTCTAAAATATGTCACCATTTGCATTTCAAAATTTTGAGAGAAAAAATGTATTTTTTTATCATTATAAAACGGTGTAATGATATCTTAGTAATTCAAGCATATAGGGTTGATTATCTGGTCGCACCCAAGCCAACCAAGCCATTTACATTACAAAACCTATTTCAATACACTTGAATAAGATAATAAATTATGTGAAATGACTCTTTCGTAATTATTGCATCTCCGTTCACACACCTCAGTTAAGCTACCAATGGTGTACTCTAGTGGATGTGTATGGATTCGAAGAGTTACGATCATTCAATCCTGAATCACTAGAAGCCAGTGGCAGTGTACCTTAACGAATCATAGAACACATTCACTACCATTTACACGTAGTTCTATTTGTATAGATACTTTACAATTCGGGGAAATATAATTTTACAGATACTTTACAATTCGAGGAAGTAGAATTTTAAAACAGTATTATGCATATTATTTAAAAAACATTTATTTTGTTTACAATATACAACAAACTAGAAAGAAATGAACTCTATGTTCGCCTTCCATATTTCCACCTACGAGAAGTCTCTGACGGCTGCCACCCACAACAGCGTTGACGTCTGCTGCCTGGGGCACTCAGCACGCCTGTCCCGACGGAGGCTCTGGTGGCCGTCTCCTACAGGTCGAAGCAGCATATACGAATACACCGTCCCCGGAACAGAGGCATCTGCTCTTTCGCTGCCTTCAGCCAAGAGTCGCGTCGGTGTCTTTTCTTCGAAGAGTGAGATCCGAACCCCTCCCCCACTGACTTCCCCTTTCTCGTTTCACATCACCACGGGAATTCGCGAAGAGGGAGAATACTGCAGTTTCGCGGTACCTGTTACGGTTTCTTGGAAGATTGCGACAGCTGATTCGCAAAGTGAGTATATCTGGGATCGATTCGAAGAACCCCGGATACAAAGCGAAGTTGTTAAATTATTTCTGAGCTGTTTAACAAATTATAAGTAGCGGACTTACTTTGTAGGATCTTCATAAAGAGAGAATTAAACAAGACAATAATATAATTATCTTTGTTTGTAAACTTGCGTTTGACGGCAAATATTTAAATTAACTGTAATTAAATAACGGAAAAATATCTACTGGACATTTCATGACCTTTTTTGTAGTACCCTCAATTGTGTATTATATTCCGGTGTATTTTGTGTAGTGCATTCAAAACGCGGGAGAAAATTATCTTTTACGCAGAGACATGATTAATTGAAAAAAATGTCGATTCATTTTAATGTTGTACTACCTTCAGATGCACTCCTTCAAATGATCTAATAATGATCACGACGGAAACATTTTTAGCTAGTAAAATTCCATAAGGAAACTTTCGAAGATAGACTGCTGATTTGTTGCAATAGAAACATGAAATCCGGAGTCTGAAATGTTTTCATCACGTCTACCCTTTTCCATGCGCTCCACCGTTCCTTGCTCCACTGGTCTTCCTTTGAAACATGTCATCAATCACTTTCACCTCTTTATATTTTTATCATCTCCATCCATCTCTCTTCATCTCCATCACTGTCCCTTTGCTGTAATCGATTCGGTCTCTTCCCGTCCAAAATTGTCTTTATCACTTCTGGAGTCGTTGTCTTCCCAGTCATCTCACCCACATTTGGTCTACGTCAAGTTTTGCAATTTTATTGCTCCATACTTTCATCCCCACCTTTTTCTGTTCATCATTCTTCCCCTAACTTCTTCTCTCTTCTACTCTCCAGGAGTAGTACATTGTTTATTACTGTTCTCATTTGCGAGAACTATTCCGCCGGTCCGTCAGGAAGGTCATTATTCACACAACATGTACGTCCAATATGTGTAATTCACTACTCAGTTTCCTTCTGTAAGAAATTATTTGTTATCTTTTTTAAAAATTAGATTTTTTTGAGACAGTGATTTTTTTCAAATTCCTTTCTGCATTAGCATGTGATATTTACCTACTCTGATTAATTGTTCTCATCTGTTAAATTGAGCTAACCCCTTTTACCGCATCAAGGACGGATCGTAGCCGTCGCCAACCCCACCTCTAACACCCTCACCATCATCAGCATCGCAGTTACCGTCACTCAAACCACCGTCTACAACGCCACTCCCGGTACCCCTCCTTCCCCGCTACCTCCACCTTTATTTTTTCAGCTACCCTCGCCTCCCCACCACCACTGTTGACGCTGACGTCACCGCAACAACCTACCCCATTATCCCTACCACTACCATCACCGCCGCCACCACCACCACCACCTTCCTTTCCACCCGCGCTTCCCCATGCGTCCGCGCCGCCGCCACCACCATTCCCAACCCAAACAGCCCCTCCCAAGCCGTCGCTATCAAGTGCACGCGAGGCGCTCGTAACGCCATTCGGGGTCAGGGGTGGGGGCTGGGGCATGGCGTGGGCGGCGGCGCGGGCACGACGGGGGCGGGGGCGGGGCGGGGCGAGGGCGGAGTGGCGTTGCGATACCCGAACGCGATATGGATAAGCATTGCGGGCCTTGACCACCCACGGAGCCCCCGACAGCCTTTGGGGAAGGTCTCGGCCGATGGAAAGATACTTAGCGTGCTTTTGGAACCGTTTCTGGATGACGTGATAATGAAAACTTCTGGGCGGCCAGTAGACGCAATTTGATAGTAATTCATTAAATTTTTAATTATTAACGTTATTGAGGTCCTACTTCAATAAAATAGTATACTTGTATAACTTTTTTTGCATTTAGTTTTATTTTGTTATCTGTCAGCGTGTGCAAATGCATCATTGTTTGCCTTAAATTTCTACATTACCTACGAAATTTGAAAACCTAAGAAAATCAATAAACACTGGGCTTCTCGCCGCTCCTGCACGCATGGCTGAGAAAGTGCAATGGAAATTGGTCTCGTGGCCTCAACTGCCAGCAGAGCAAAGCCCCTCAGTGGTCAAATATATTGTCCACTACCCATTGTGTATATGTCAGGTTACATGAAAATATTTCAAAGGGGTACAACGTTTTCTCTTGCCTGTTATTATATAGATATTTGTTAAACTGAAAAATGATGTAAATTAAATATGCAATCTTATGATGGGTTCTGCCATACCAATCTTATGATGGGTTCTGCCATACCGTATGAAACCGATATTGTTTGAAGGTTTAACAATTGCATTTTTTACTTATACAAACTTTTTAGATGAAGCCTCTCAGGGTTTTCTTCAGGTCTCAGGAATTTATTCGAATCGTAGTGTATCGAGTAATAAATGAAGCTGTTATGCTACAAGGAACATGCGATATTCTTCAGTTTTTATATAACATCTTTATAGGGGAATGTCAGTCTGCTTTTAAATTAAATCTGTCGCCAGTGATTTAGAAATTCTGTGCTATTCCATTGTTTTGTTTTTTTACGTCATTAAGTGATGTAACTTTCACCCCATTTCAAAACGAGCAAAAACTCAATAGACCATTGTAGCATTCGTAGTTGAACGATTAAAATTATAAAATACAAAATATGGGGACTTTCGTGTAAAGAACATAATGACTGATACAGTTCCAATCATTGTTTAAATTGTGTCATTATATTTTTATGAGTTTCTTCGTGTCGATATTTTATGAACCACAGACAAAAAGAATGCATACCTTGACTGTCTAAACTCTAAGAAGTTTACTACTTTTACGAAACATCACAATTATCTTTGAATCTCACTGTTTCCTCATACTTTTACATAAACATATTTTACGTAATTTAACAACCAGGAATATTTTGAACGTTTTCTTGCAATTACCCCAGAAACCATATCCGTTTCCTACCGCAAAACAAAACTATTCTTCTTTTCCTCACACTGTAGCATTATCTCCATCTCGGTTCATAAGAAACGAGGTCTTAACATAATTGTGCACAAATATTTGCAAATACTTCAAGGAAAATTATTTGATATTGTAAAGCGCATATTTGTCAATGCTTTCACACACTTTCTATAGTTGAATGACGTTATCTATTTATCTCTCTGCTTTAGACTTTCCTAATTATCTCCTGGAGAAATACTACTAGAAGAGCCGTCAACAAGTTTTCACAGGTCGTTTCGAGGCCACATACTTAGCGAAGAATCCGAAACACGGAACTGGCTCTGCAGATTCATGGAAATGTTTCTCTAGTTGGGAATCTTAATCACATTTAGCTTTGTGTGCATTTGCAAAGAACTGAAGGAAAGAACTTACGGAATTAAATATTTCTTCCACTAAAACACATCGATATTAATAATCGTATCAAAATAGGATCGCATAGATTTTTGCTATTAAAAATCGATCTAGCTTCAAATAAGTATGTTTGAGAACAATATTCGGATTCTTCTCTATTAGAACAATCAGAAGTCTGGTAATGAATACTAAAAAGTTCCATTGATTAGACTATTTATTTCGATGTAACTTTTCGTCATTGTTGCCCATAAAAGGCATTTGAAGCATTATAATATAGATTATCATTTTAGAATTTCTTTGATTTCACCGAAAATAAATTTAATTGTTAAATAAAATTGCATAAAATTCGCCACTTTTATTTCTCTTTCTCGCCATAAGGTGTCTAATAAGCAGTTTACCAGCTTCCCATGGAGCGATCCCGGATACGATTCCCGGTCGTGGCAAAAATAGGGTTTAGCTTTCCTTTAAAATCGCGCTTGTTTCTGAAGCTGTGTGACGAAAGAACGTCAGGCAGGTACGGGGAAAGGAAACGTCATGCTCTCCACATGGCTCTTTTCTACTCAGAGTGGGAATTAAACTAGGTCCAGACATAGGGAAACCGTTAGCTGACAGGCGAAGTCGGACAATAATATCAAATAGATATATACAATTCTTCCTTGATATTATGTTTTCGAAGCAGTAAAATTGATTTGTTCCCATCTTCCTCGTACCTTCAGAAGACCTCTAGAGACCGGTTGCTGTAATCGGTAGTTTTCCATGGTTTCTCAGATCAACACCAGGCGAATGCCGGAGCAGTATCCTAACAAACGGGTCACCGACTGCGGGCAGTCGAGGTGGGGAAAGGAGGGGATGATGCGGGGGCGAGGCGGGGGCGAGGCGGGGGCGAGGCGGGGGCGAGGCGGGGGCGAGGCGGGGGCGAGGCGGGGGCGAGGCGGGGGCGAGGCGGGGAAAAGCCGGGCGAGGTCTGCAAGCCGGGTGAAGCGGAGAGGGGAGGCAAGCGAGGTGGGGGGGGGGCAAGCGGGGCGGGCGGGCGGGCGAGGGGTGGGGGGCAGGGCGGCTTCGCTCTCCGGCACGTCCGGCGCTCGGCGCTGGCGCTGGCGTCGTAACTGCCGCCGCTGCTCAACAGCCCCTAACCGCTGCGACAACCGTCCCCGCCGCGCCGCCCCCACCGCTCTGTGGAGTGGTCCTTTACGACGTGGCCGGAGCAGGTCGTCACGCACAGCGCGACGCCGCGGTGGCGCTGGAAGGAGACGCCCAGGCGCCGGTCATTCGGGAGGCACGTTTCGGAGCGTGTCACCCCCCTCTGCTGCCGCTGTTTCGTTCTCACCAACACCCGAACATCTCCGTACCCATCACACGCACCCCTCCCGACCCCACGCACTCAAACTTTCACTCCATTCCTCGCACTCAACGTCACACGCGCTTCTTTCATCGACACCCTCCACTACCCCCACCCTTGCCCCGAGCCCTCCTCCCTACCCATCTCTTGCACCCCATCCCCACCCCCGCACACCCCTACCCTTGACTCCATCCTCACTGGCCCTCATCCTCGCGCACATCCCTCATATGGACTCCCCACCTATCCCTGCACCGTCGCATCTCCACCCCACTCTTACCTGTACCCTCTCCAGTAGCCTCGCTAGGCTGTAGGCGCCGCTGTCACCGTAACCACTCCGCGTCTCCCGGGAGCGGCCTCTCCGTTGCCGCTGCTCGCCTCGCACTACTCCACGTGAGCAATGGAAGGAGGCGGTCGCCACTCGCCGAATGACTACAGGCAAGAGCTGGCGGAACCCGGCCTTTTTGAGATGACGGTAAAAAAGGTTTTGTGCCAATTAATTAGCAATAAAATAGTTTAAAATTCTGACAGTATTTATATTTGATTCTAATTTGATGGGCGGGTCACCTGGATGGACCTGAAGCGTAATGTAAGATAATAAGAAAAGCGGAATGAGCAAGGAAAAGTGGGTTGCATCGACAGTGCTGAAGACTTCACGGCCCTGCCTTTAAATAAATAAATTATCTCTACATTATACAAAACAAAGGTGCTCAAAAAATTAAAATGAATGAACATTACAGAATTCGGAATTTTCTCACTTACAGCATCCAAATTTTATATATCTACGTCGACTTCAATCCCAGGAGCAGATCGGGATAGTATTTAAAATAGTATGCACTAAACATTTTTAATTCCAACGAAATATTTAACAAAATAAATTATAATTTAAAACATGGTGACCCTCAGAGGAACTACATATAAACTTCACACATTGTGGTTGTCCCAAGCGTCCCAGAAATCTGGCAAAAGAAAGAAAATATTTTAGATGAATCTCTGAGCTAAATTTCAAAACTGTTTATCAAGTAAACAAATTTGTTTTGTTCCTTGTGGCGATGAATGAAACCAAATCCATAGGTAACTCAGCACATCTCTGGGTATAAAAATAAGTTAATCATTCAGTCTACAAACTTCCCTTAACAGAAATATATATATAAATCAAAGTAAATAAATAAATAAATAAATAAATAAATAAATAAATAAATAAATAAATAAATAAATAAATAAATAAATAAATAAATAAATAAATAAATAAATAAATAAATAAATAAATAAATAAATAAATAAATAAATAAATAAATAAATAAATAAATAAATAAATAAATAAATAAATAAATAAATAAATAAATAAATAAATAAATAAATAAATAAGTAAATAAATAAATAAAATATATAATGTGCTAATGCTAGGGATTTGCGGGTAGTTCAGGGGGTGACCCCATTTCTTTCTGGAGGTTCCCTTGGGGCTGCAGCCCTCCTCAGCCCGAGAAGCCAGCGCTCCGCCAGCTCAAATTGGAAGCCGGCCGCGAGAGGCGCCGGAGACGAGGTGCTTAAGGTCGCTCACGGGAAACGAGATCCTCTGCTCAGAGGGTCACGGGGTCAAGATTTTGCCTAGAAAGTTTCAATTGCAAGGAAAATGCATTCTTCACGCACGTATTGCTGACTTTTTTTCTTCTAATGTTATTTTTAAGACTATCGTCAAATAATAAAAATGAAAATGTAGAAATTAAAGTTCAGGAAAGATGTCAAAAACAATGTATAACTTTTTGGGGTTTAACTAAAATAAGGAGTGAAGGAAATGAAAGTGTATATATATATATATATATATATATATATATATATATATATATATATATATATATATATATATGTATATATATGTATATATGTATGTATGTATGTATATATATATATGTATATATATATATATATATATATGTATATATATATATGTATATATATGTATATATATGTATATATATATATTTGTTAATCAATAATGGTTTAAAAGATAATAAGACATGTAATAAAAGAGTATTCTCACATTCAAGGCATATGTCGTTTAAAATGATAAAATTGTCGTTACAACATATTGAACTACTCTGTTCTCTCAGAAAAGTAAGCGTACTTATAAAATGTTCGATCCCATATACAATTTTTAACGTACATTTAACGTACAATTTTTAATGTATAACTGTAGTAGCAACATTCTCAGAAACATAGAAGACACGACATTTTAAAAACAATATGCTGATATTAATATTATCTCTATTAATGAATAGCAACTCTAAATAAATCCAAAGCGCTAAGAAACTTTAACATGAATTTTTAATGATTTTCGAGATCATTACAATTGTCTAGAAATAACAAGGGACGAATATTGTGTACCGCTTTAGCCCATCTCTTCAGCCTTAGTCTTGCTCAACGCCTTTTTCAGAACCTCGCCCCGCCGGTCGTTATCCCGTCGAGGCCACAAATATCCCGTCCGTGCAAGAACCCTGCAACCGCGGGGGTGCGCCCAGACGCTGGGAATTGGCTGGAAATGCTCCGTGGCCACGTCCGTGGATTGTCATGACAGCGTCACTGACGGGAGGTTCTAGGGTTTGAGTCGCAACGGGGGACGATACGTCGCTTCGTCTAGACGCGCCTGGAGACGAATTCTAGCGGCCGGTGGTCTGATCCGTAGTTTTCCATGGTTTCTCCGATCGACATCAGGCCAGTGCCGAAGCAGTGTTCTAACGAACAGGCCAAGGACCGCGCGCGATCTTTCCTTCCTCTTCCTTGTCATATTTTCACCCTTACTTACACAATTGCATGCCCTACACTACACGCCAGGACCTCTGAAACCCTTATCGCAAATCAACTCACAGATGCAATTCTGGCCAGTATTATGAGCGTATCACTCTGCAGTATGAGAGGGGGGAGGGCGACAGCACGGACAATCTTACCGGACGCGATTTTTTTTTCTTTCTTTGTCACACAAGTACTCTCTGACCGAACCACGTCTGTTAAACTCAATTCAAGTAGGAGTACACAATATAATAAATTTTCCAACATTAAGGAATATATCAAAGCTTGAGTTTTAAGTTTTTGTGAAACAATAATTACTTCATTTTTTTATATTTTATAACTCTACCCATGTTATTTTGTCTCAGTGGTTTTTGAATAGGTTAGGCAACTGTACATATACAATTGTTGTTATAGTATTGTTGTTCATTATGATATTCGTGTTTCTATTCTCCGGAGTGGCTGGCTGATGGTTGTCACGCTTGAGGCCGAATGACGAAAAAATTCGGTTTTTCCGAGACGTAATTTAAAATTATAGTACATTTTACAGTGTGAATATACCACAATGATACCTCTTTGAGCACGATTGTGGCATGTGACCTTTGTGTTACGTGATGTCACGAGTTAAATAGATTGTTCCGGGAAATACTTCACAAGGATGTGACTTTTATGTAGTTACAGAGAACAAGCCGATTTACATTACGTGGCGGATAGTGCTATAACGTCGCCTCTGTGGGTAATGTAAAGGTAATCGTGAATACAAATTTATTGACCGGGATGGCATATAAGTGAACGACGTACTTGAATGTTTAGAAACATATATATTATATCAGATTTCGAAAAGTTCCAAGTTTCGTTTTGTTGAAGAAGGCCAAATTATCGGTTTACGGATTAGTCACTTCTTGAGATTTTATACATTGTTGAGAGTTGCAAATTATTTGAAACTTTATTTTCTACGAGAGATATCAATTTCGTCACAAATGACAATGATAAAAATGTCTCTCCTCATACACCCCTTTCTTCAAAATGCACTAATACTAATCTCTTGGAAACAGAGTGTAAAAGCGGAATTACAAGCAACTCAAAATTAGGTTGGAACATGTCGAAAATGTTAGGCTTTAACTTGCTTTATTTATCTACGAATTGCCTCCCGCTCAAGGGACTTCTCTCTACATGACACAGTTGGAACAGTATTCACATGTCATTGCTTTGATGTTCCGCGGTTCGAATTCAATTCAATCCAATCCATCCAAACCAGCTCTTTCCGACTGCGGAAACTTGTTTTTGGGACATTTAGCGGTGTGAAAGGTAGAAAAGGTTTCAAACATCCAATCACGATTACGAGCTAAGCTCCATTTTATTTATTTTGAATTTACTTGTTCAATATGCCTTCTCTCATTCTATTTCTAGTTTTTATAACCACCACAAGTTGTTTAAATTGTCGCTCATAATAATGTTCTCGCAATGAACAAAATGACAAAAATTTTCAGAAATGGAGTTGAAGTACAAATCCACGGTTTTCCGGCCAGTGATCCCCAAAAGCAAACTGTATTCTTCTTCCTCCTCCTCTTCCTCTCACTCTTCATCCTTCTGTTCACCTTCTTCTTATTCCTCTTCTTCTCCTCCTTTCACGGTTGTTATCTTGTCATTTTCCCTTTTGCCATCTTCTCTGTTTGTTGTTTCTCTTTTTTTTAATTTTCGTTTCCCAATTCCCCCTTTTTTGCCTTGTTTTACTTCCGCGCAGGGAGGGCATGTGTTGCGTAGCCTAGGGGGATGAGAGCAGCAGCCGCGGCACGCGGGGGTCTTCTCATTATCCCTGAGAAGCCTCGGGAAGGGCGACGCGTGTGTCACCTGTTGCAGAAGCCTCACCACGGGGCGCCCGCCCTGCCCCTCCTCGCGCTGCTCCTGGTCATGCTCTGATCTCCCTCCGCCGATCTGCGCTGCAAGGCACCGCGCCAGCAACGCAGCCCCACCTCCTCGACCCACCCCACTCGATCTACCCAATATCATTCTCCTCATTCGTCTCACTTCATTCATCATTCCGCTTCACTCACCTCACTCGCTCCACTTCACTCGTCTCACGTCTCTCGACTTACCCCACTCGTCTCATCCCATTCGTCTCACTCCTCTCGCCCCACCTCACCAGTCCCACTCCGCTCCTCTCACCCCATTCGTTTTGCTCTACTCGATTCACCCCTTCCGTGCACCTTACTCGTCTCACACCTCTCACCTAATCCCATTTCTCACACCCTATTCGTCTAACCCCACTTACCCACTGCGCTCCTCTCTCTCCACTCCCGCAACTCCACTCGTCTCACCCCACGCACATCCAACTCGTCCCATCCCGCTTCTCTCACTCCCCTCTTCCCACCCCGCTCGTATCATATTCGAACCACTTCACTCGCCCTACTCCCCTCGCATCACTCCTTCCGTGTCACCTCTCTCGACTCACCTCAACTGTTTCGCCTCTCTCTCGTCCCATCCCATTCGAGCCTAGATCACTCGCCTCCAGCTCCGTCTCGTCCAGTCCACTTCGCCATGCCTTCTATCGCGCATTCTACTGTGGCTCGCTACTCTCGTACATCGTAGAACGTTGCATTACGCCCCCCAGTCTTTGTTAACCTCTCCGCCAGACCCAGCTACGTTGGCTTCAGCAGACAATGTCATAATTCCCTCCGTATCACCTCTATCGATTGGTCGAAGGATGCCTACTAACTCCAAGACGCAAGGGCGCTGGGAAGCTCAAGGAAGATTTGCAAACTACGAAAGACCTCAGTAGGGCTTCCATTAACTGTAAAATACAATAAATTCATCTGTCGTATGTCGATTTATGATCAAAAAGAGCTTCATTCTTCTCTTGACCCGTTCAGGCTTAAAATCTCATTTTATTTAAGTTCGTTTCAGATACTATCTTACTTGGCTCGGCCTAATACATTATAATATTGTATTAACAACGCCTCTCTCGATGAAATCAAATCGCCGAGGACACGAAAATATATGTTGTCTTGAGAATATGTGATTTTGTAACAAGGGACGTTCCCATAATTTTGCAGATTCTTTTTTATAAAAAAAACGTAATGAATTGCAGAGAGTTTATCTAATACAGGTACATAATATTCATGAAGTGATATAATGATTGTTCTAGTAGTGAGGAGTTTCTTTTCCGTGATTGCTGATACATTCAAATAATTATATAGAATTACAATGTTTTTCTTTCGCATTGGCTCTAACGTGAGAGCAGTTGGTTATCAATTTATTCCAAGTTTTCCTCGTAACTTCATCACTCCCCGATTACCGTCGACTGATTATCTGTTAGACGTCGTTCATTAATTTCTTGTTTCATAAAGCATTAACTCTCGATAACTGAGATGTTTCTCAAAAGATAGTTCTTATCAACATTTTGAATTACAAGAAAATGGAATACCTTCAGGTCATTTTTGCACAAAAATGAAAACATTACGATCTGATACGTTATCTAGTGTAAAAGAACTGAATTGTGAGAAATACATCGAGTTTGACACTTCCTTTTAAGTCAATGCCATGAATTAGCCTTCGTGAATCTTGAAGATTTTATCGCTTCAGACTTTTTGTATCCATTAAGAGGATAAATCGCAGCAAATAACTTGATCAAATAAAGTTGATCTAGTTCATCAACATGAAAACAATGTAAGACAAGATCTTGTTATCTCAGAGTTTGCAAAGAGATGAACGAGTAGGGTTATCACCGCATCATCCGGCATTACTCCGGACAGTCCGGAAATAACGAAATTTGTTCGGAGTTCTTAGTAGCTTGTGGCGTGTCCCGGAATTTCCATAAAATAAAATTATGGAAATTATATCAGGAATATTTCATAATAGAATATTGTTATTCAAGCAAGCCAAATCTTCTACGCAAGATTATGGAATTATGAGGAGCCTACTCCGAGAACTACAGTAGAGGTTAAATGATGATTTCTATGGGTATAAAGTTATACTGAGAATTTCGCAACTCTGCCCCTGGAAGATATCAGCTGTTGACGGTTTCATCCAATCGGGAGCTTGAACGTGACCATAGCGACGTCATTATGGTGACGTTCAAGCTCCCGATAGGATGAAATCGTCAACGTTACTTGCCAGGAGGAGAATTGAAGAAATCGCAGTATAGTTTGTGTCTCAAGCACCTTACATCCCATATGAAACAACAATTGCAAAGTTAAACAGATTTTATTTTCGTGTAAATGAATATCTCCAGAAGTGGCTTAGTTTCAATGACAGTAACCCTTTCCATCATTTCTAAATCTTCATTCTTACAGAAGATATAAAATGGAAAGAGTCTGAAGAAGCCGGAACTAAATTTGGACTGTGCAGTCATGTAGTCATGAATGCTCTCTTTTCAGTATATTGCATTATTAAGGATGCTCTTCTATTAAGAAAGTTTTTTCTAATCAAACAGTGTATGAATCAAAATGGACCCTTACATTTTGAAAACGTGGAGTACAGCCTTTCCTAACGCTAGTAATTATCAAGTGTGTATTGTTTGTTCCTGTAATGCATTTACAGAAAGAGCGTTAAATAATGGCAACAATTTTGACTGACAATCGCAATGGGCTTAGTGTCAACGCAGTGAAGGCAGAAATACAGTTCAAGATAAATTACCAGGAAATGAAATGTTCAGAGATTTATGACTAACTGAAAAGTTAGCCTTCTCTGATTAAGGCATATAAGTCAAACCAGAAGTAGAGTATGTATTTGTGAAATATACAGTTCAATAAAGAATTAAGCTCATTATATATGTTGATTCCTGTAAATATGTTCAAAATGCTATATAAATCGTACAGTTCATTGTTTTTATTAAATGGTGTTTAATATTATGCCCATTGTTTTCTTGAAAATTATATGTCCCGTTTGTAAAACGCTCAAAATAACTGTTGTAATGTCCAGATATATCAGTGGGAACTAGATTACATTGTATTTCTAATGAAATATTTATACAACCTCATTGGCATTGATTCTTGTGTTTGTCTGGGAATCTCAAAATGGAAAGGTGTTAACCTTATGTACGAGTAATAATGATTGTCAGTCGTTACAGAAGATCTGAAAATCAGAACATTGTTGTTTACAAGCTCTCGTCTAAACATGAGGCGGTAAGCTTGTCCTCTTCCTCCCGTTACTCGTCCTTTACATGATAGTGCGTATGAGAATAAATCAATTTGATTCGTATTTTTATCAACAATTTTATTGGTAAGTCCATTTTATATAAGAGAGACGGTGGATATTGTGCGATTCAGATAGGTACCAATAAATTGCAAACGACTTAATACTATAACAGTTTTTTGAAATGATTTCGTTTAAGAAAAGCGAAAAAAATGTATATTAGTAGGCCCAAATATTAAGTTCTTCGATGTTTCGTTTATATATTATTTATTTATTATTTATAAACTACTATAACGTACTATTTATTATTAATAAAAACCAGTTTGCAATTAGATGTAACACGTTTAATAATTGTTATAATTGTTAAAAAAATGATTTCTTTGTCTTTTGAAGTGGATAAATGCACAGACTTTTCCTCTTCAAATACTATGATTGAATAAAGTTTCTTTCTTCTTTAGGTACTGTTTTAATGTTGTTGAGGAATGTCCAGTTATTGTAAAAACTTCTTATTATTCTTGGATATCGGCTTGAAGCACGTGGGATACATTTATAAATCTAAATCATAGTATCATAGAATGTTTCGTACTGCGTTAATGCATAAACACATATTTTTACCGTATAGTGTATGACACAGAAATTAATGCAGATAGCATTCATTACACTCAAGAGACAGGCAATTTCTTGATGCTACCTGTGATTGATTGAAGTTTGAATGAATTCTTTCTTACTGTTGGTCCCTCTCATCCAACACATGAGGGAAATAGTCGTAAAGAATTCCTTCGGCTATCGAATGGGTGTGGAAAATTGTAATAGCTTTCTTTAGCGGATGAAAAAGACATTTTTGTGGAATCGGTTTATCATTGGAGATTCGGGTTTCAGAGTCAATATCAGTCAATGTTATCACATTACAGTTCTGTCAATGTACATTTTAGATGGTATTCATTTTATCATTTCTTTGTTCTAACGTTGAAATTGAGATTGCATCATTCCCCAAATTGGTATCTGATAACGTTATTACAGACCTGAACAATTTAAAACAATGACCGTTAGATGTTGACACTCTATGTAGCTAACTGAAATTCTACACGGTATATTTTCCAACGACGCAACTCTGAGCTCATAATAATGAAGCAGGCTCTTTTTGCAGTATTGACGTATCTAGAGTGAATGTGCATTGAAGCGGTGGTAATACTTCCAAAGTGGGATATCTTGTGATAATATTCAATGCATTTTTGCTGATTTTGATTGTTCAAGAATTCTGTTTTTAATTGTTTTGATTTTGACAGTTCGATTTTCACATATTATTTAGGTATTTAAAATATTCAAATTTGTTGGCCCCTTAAGCAATCAAACTGTTCTGTTGCGCAGCTACAATTTATTGGTGTCAGTGTCATTGCGTTCTTTGATTTTCACCTCTGCATTTCAAAACGAAAATTATTTTATATTATAAAAGAGTATATGAATAGTTCAATAACGACTAAAATGTGTATATCATAAAATTATTTGTTTATTTTAAATATTCAGTGGTTCCCGAAAAAAAATAATGAATAACAGAATGAAATAACAATAATAAAAGAACATATAAAAATAAGATTCATTTTAAAAAATTGCCATTTTTTCTTTAAAAAATAACTTCAGATCTTTTAATTTTTGATTGCTAGTGATTCCGAGCGCGTCATCTGCTAAGGTCATTAGTTCCGTAAATGCGGGGCATGTTGCTTTTCTCGTGAGCTGACGGTTATCTTGTCCCGCTGGATGGCGAGATCCGGCACCAACCTGCCGTCGGCTAGCGGTCTTCTAGCGAGCAGGTATCTCCCACCGCCCCAGCTGGGACACACTCTAAGCTCCCGACCGGTCTCGTGGAACGGAGTGCACGTTAGTGTAAGTGTGTGTAAGACGGGATGGGGATAGGTAAAGGAAGAGGAAGAAAAGATCGCGCGGCTGACGCCAGTTTGTTAGGGTACTGCTCCGGTTTAAATCCCTTGAACTACTGGTGCTAAAACAGCACGTACTTTCTCGCACGTATTTTCACGCAAAAAGTACTCAAATTTTCGAAAAATTGTACATGACCTTTTTTTTCAATCTTTAAGAAATACATTTCGTTAAGTTAAAATCTCTATTTAATATTTTAGTTGTATTAATTATTTTTTTTAAATTATAAGATCTACACCACTATCTTAAACGACCTTCACTCTATCCAACAACAAAATTAATCAAAAATGATGGAGCCATTTTTTTAAATTTGTAAAATGTTGCAGGTGCTTCATGTACCCCAAAAATTAAAATATTAATTTAAAATTCAAGGGACCCCGACGTCAGTTAGGTCGATTGACGAATATCAACCGTAGTGACTGGCAGACTGACAGACAGACGGACAAACACACAGGCGGATCAAAAGTAAACAGACGGTCGGACAGACAGACGATGGGACAGACAGACGATCGGACAGACAGACGATCGGACAGACAGACGATCGGACAGACAGACGGTTTGACAGACGGACAGAGACGTTTTGACATCATTCAATTTTTCGGTATCAAGGACACACAAATCATGCATTCTGATTACACCTCGTGATAGAGGATGTTTTTCTGAATTAATATCTGGATTTACCCATTGTTTCGTTACCAGGGTCCTATAATAAAAGTTTTTCTTCTAACAATTCATTTTTTCGGGTCGTTTCTTCTCCACTCCGTAGCGAGAAAGTAGAAATGATAAATCAATTAAATTATGAAATAATTGTCATTAAAATGTTATACGTATATAAATATGTACTTTTAAATTGAAAAGTTCAAATGCTATATTTACTTTTAAATAACAATTTATACTTAGTGTCACTCAAGTTAATGTCACACCCCTTTCCTTTCCTCCCACTCACCTAAGCCAATGCACCTGATTAGCAAATTATCTCTGCGTATTTGCGTTTGTTGCAGTTTGCTGAAGACGACCGCCGCAGGCTCCGTTCTCCGCCAACGCTCCTCCTCCGACGGGCAGCCAACCCTTTCGACGGGCGCCTAATCCCGAAATTACCTCGCCCGCCCTTCGACACCCCCGCTCACTCCCCCGCCAGGACAAAGGGCTCGGCCACACGCTGGAACAAAGGGCCGGCCCGGCTCCCCTCGCCCGCGAATATAAATTCGAATTTTTGAACGCGGCCGGCTCAGCTCAGCAGCGCCGAGAAAAAGAAATTTTATCTCTTCCGACCGCCGGCGGTAATAGCATTAAAGATTTGTGCCGAGTTACAAAGTTCGTTACACAATACGAGATTAAATTGGCTTGAAAGCGGAGTCTGCTGCGGGCTCCCGGCTACTACCCCGCTTTGGGCCGCGTTCTCTCGGTCGTCTGTTGCCGCCGCTGTTTCGCGTTTGCCCGCCAGCCGGTCGCCATTAAAATTTAATAAGCAGGTAGCCCGATCCCCTTTGGTGAGGTGGGCGGATCCGCCGTTGTTTGTCGGCATCCGACCCAGACCGAAAAAGAGTAAGGAAGAAAGAGAGAGAGAGAGAGAGAGAGAGAGAGAGAGAGAGAGAGAGAGAGATGAGGAACAAGCAAAAAGGAGATCGCGACGAAGAAGAAAACTAGCGCCGAACGCGGCACTTCCAACTCCCAGCCTTTTTTGCGGGCCGTCCCCCCACCCCCACCCCAGACAGGCGGAAGAAGTACGTGTGAACGAAAGTGTACAGTGGGACGAACAATTCCCTGGGGCTACGGTGGAAATCGAAGCAAATCGACGGGCCGAATCGAATCGCATCGCATCGCGTACCGGAAGCCGCCTTGGAAGACGGGTCCGCGTCCGGTGCGCGCGCGCGGAGGTCGCTCGGCGAGGGATGACGCCTACCTTGCGGAGCGCCGCCTTCTCCCGCGGCGGCGCGCGCCGTTGAGCTTTGCGCAGCGGCCGCCGGCGCGCCACCGTCGCGTGGCCCGCGGCGCTCGACCGACCGGTCGCCCGGCGCCGTCAGTCGCGCTTCGGTCGGCGTACGGAGCGCCCGCTGAGTGTCCGACGCCAGCGCCTGTAACTCTTTCTCGCCCGTCGGTGCGTGTGTGTGAGTGCGGGGTAGCGCGCTCTGCGACCCGCCGCTCAGGCGGCGTTGAGCGACGCGGGGTGTGGGACAGTGTGATTAGTGCCCGTCGCCGGATTGTTGTTGTTGTTGGTGGTGGTGATCTCCCGAGAAGCCAGGACGTCACCATGCACCAGGACGCGGTGGCCGGAGACGGCGGCGCGGCCGCCGCAGCCAAGGATTTTCGCGAGCGCACCCTGCGCACGCTCAAGATGTCCCTGGGCCGCCTGTGGAAGCGTCGGTCAGTCACCATCACCGAGTACGACCCCACCTACAAAGTGGCGTACCTGGGCAACGTGCTCACCGGATGGGCGAAAGGTGAGTTGCGTGTGTTGTTTGGTGCCGCTGACACCTGCCGCGAGAGCGAGGCACCGGCTACGGCGCGGCGGCGGCAGCGGCAGGCAGACCAGCTCTGTTCCTCGCTCGGTGAGAGCTGCGGTACCTGGCCGCTCGCCTGGATCTTTTGTGCGGGCCGCCGGACAGCGGCTCTACCTGTGCCTCGTAACATAAAAGGTGGCTTACACGCTGGTAGGAGCTCGCTCAAAAAGCGTTTCGTGTTCTGAGAGGAGATAAACGTCACCCACATGCTTAGGAGTAAGGTTCGCGTAAATGTTACCAACGAACCTGTGCGTTGTGATACGTATACAAAGGTATTTTAGTGAAATTACTGATCCCATGCAAAGATGATTTTAAATCTAAAAGTAATTCCCTTATTAGGAGTGAAATTCAGTTTACTTGATTGTTTTGATGTCGAAATGGAGAATGTCTCATGTCATTTCAGTGGAACATTTGTTTCTTAATTGCTTTTCCCGTCTACCAGAAAATTTCGTAATACGTTAGCAAAACACCTGTTTTCAGTAAGTGCGATTGAAAGATTTTGTTTATCTTTTTGCATATCCTGTTTTGATGATATGAACCAGGTTTTGGTACATTGTTGGAATTTGGTAGATTGTTTTGATTTTCATTTTTGCTTCTGCTTTTGCTGCGTAACTAATTCTGTTTTTTATGAACTTATTTTCCTTGTTGATATGTTAGGGCAAAATACGTGTATAGAGGAGAAATCTATTCGTGTGTCCGTGTTTACTTATCATTGGCCTTGCTTACTTGCTTATTTACCGTCAATTAATTCTTTGTAAATAATTATGGCGTGTATCTGAATATTTCGTAATGTTAATGAACGTCATATTCATTTTGCATTAGTTGCGTGTTCGTTGGGTATAAACTGTTCTATGCGCTATTCTCATCTTCGAAGAATTGCAATCACAGAGATATTGTTAAATGGAAATTCGTAGGAAAATGTATTACATTGCTTCTGTTCGTTTTGATAGATACATAAAGTGTTTAATTCCTTTTTGGTTACGTACTATTTACTACGATTGAAAGTGAACACTAAATTAGGTATTATAGAACATAAAATCCTACAAACTAGTTTTCGATTCTTAGTCCAAACATGATTTTAAAACTTTGAGACGTAATACTTTTTGAACAACTAATAATATTTCCCTCTTCAAATGTATTTAACACTGAATTGAGTAAAAAGTGGGGTTCACTTTGTGAGTACACGAATTAAAAACACGAGTATATAACATCTCTATCGCCTGCGGAACGTTTTCAATGGTGCGTTATTTACTCCAGTGCAGAGTCGTTAAGATAAGGTTGCTGATTTCGGGCGCTCGAGAATGCTAATTCTGACTTTCTTCGGAACTATTTTCTAAACTTGAGTGATATTATAAGTTGTGCCTCATGAAAATTTCATTGTGTTGTCTATAACATAAAGCTTACAAGCTTCATTTCTCATATTGTTCAACATGTATTGCAAGATGTTTCGATGGGATTGGAAACATTCATGCTAAATGATATTTACTGTCATATTGCACTTCCACTATTCTATGAATCACCTGTCTGTAATTTTCTCTACCATCACGTGATTGTGTAACGAGGAAGTATTACCAGTCGGCATTCTACATTGTGTGTATTGGAAGTTTCAAACGCTTCCCGCTGTGTTAGAATCTTGTGCGAAATTTCATTGTGGTTGCTTTCCACTCTTGTAATAGTCTCCAATGAAAAAAGTTGTTTCAGGAAGTTTCTAACCACTTTGCCTTCCGTGCCAAACAGCACAGACAAACTAATTTGCATTTCTGTGGGAATCTAACTTTTAGTCCTCGAAGTCTCAGTCGTAGAAATGAGGATCGCGCTATCATGGATCCCATTTTGTGTATGGCAGCGTCAATTTTAATGAAATCTTGTGGACATTATCGTTATTTAACGCAGTGGTGGTGATCTAATAATTTGTACCGAAATTCCAATGGGTTTGCAAATAAATGACACTTCCATTCTAGTTTATGGGAGACATTTCAGAATAAATATAACTTAGCAGCTGGGATTAGCATAGGCAGGGAGTCATTTCATCAGCATACCGACCAAAAGTACTAAATATTGTAATAAAAAAGTTCCTTCTGGGCAGATGTTGGTTTCACAAAATTGTATAAATATTTATACTCTATTAGGTCGTAATAAAAAACTGCGATGTTCAGAGACAAAATAATAAGCGAAAAAGTATTAAATACATTTCTTAAACATTACACAATTTTTTCTTATTCTTTCCCTTTTCAATTACCAATATATCTTTTTTTTACATTTATATTATTATTCATCACCACCACCCTGAGGGACAAGCTTTAGATACACTTTAAACTTAAAAATGTTTCAGTGCTAATTCTCTTTTCTTCAAGAGTTATATAATGCCACATAATTTTTTGTTATGTAATCTTTAACTATATTAATTTACATGATTTACAATATTATTTCATAATTTATTATTTGCTTTAATAGATAGTAAGTTTCCCGTAAAGACGCTTGTTGTTTCACATGTAATCTCCCCATAAGCAGCTCCACTATCCGCCTCTGACACTACAAGAAGTCAGGAAGTTTGGGATTAGTGAAGGCTAATTTTAGCAAGACATAGACACTTCGATAAATCACCAAAAGGTTTTCGATGTCAATGAAAACATCGACGTTTCAAATATGATGAAATATGTCGTGGTAAAACATCCTGGTTCAAATGTGATACATATCACGTTATTATTAGTTTAAATTATATTCTGCCTTGACTTCTTAAATTTGACTGACATCTTAATTTTCTAATCAATGTTCTATGTAGTCAAGATTCGAAATGCAGATTAACATTACCACGTGCAAACTAATCGAAAAGGGGAACAACATTAGAAAAAGGTTTTGAATAGCAAACGGTTCCTTGTCTCCAGGGGATCGACAACGTTGATAGTTGTGAATGGCTGTTGATGGTGAGCAGTTACACGAAAAAAATAGACACTGAACATTTCATTTATATCATGAGATTTATTTTTTAAACATCGCTGTTTCTGGACATATACCGATTTTAAGAACACGTGTAAAGCAAAAAATCGATGTTACAATATCGATGTTTCTGCTCGAAAGTATCGATATTTTAAAAACATCCATGTTTTTTGCCATCCCTACCCCTGACACCTCTGCCAAGAAGTCAGGACGTTTAGGACATGACGGTTTTAGAGAAACGCTGCGAGTTTCCCCCGCCTGGTAATCCGGTGCGTTTCGTAAGACGTCCTGAAAATGCGAGCGCCGCGCCGGGGCACGCATCCTCGCACGCGCCACCGCACGCACGTGCGTGAACCCCGCCCCGCCCCGCCCAGCCCGGCCCCGCCGCGTCGGGAAATCGCCCTTCCTACCCCCAGGCGCCGCGTAATCGACTGCCTTTCTGAGCGGTCTACGCGGGAGATTTTGTGCAAGTTCTTTTCCTCGTGAGGGCTCGTTGTCGAAGGTTTTATTTGATGTACGAATATTCGGCGTCGGTGGGTTTGTGGCGGTTGCCGGAATCCAATTTGTTAGCGCACTGTTCTGATTTGTAATATTCGTAGTTCTCGTAACTCTTCCAGGTGATTTTCAGTATTTAGAGTTCAAATTGTAGTTTAAGAAAATGGTGGGAGTTATTTAATTGATTATTTCGCGGTTAACTGTTATGGGCATTAGTCCCGTAAGTGTAGTGCTTTTTTCCACGGGAAGTGGCGGTGACCTTCCCTCGCTTGATAGTGAGATCCGGTTCCAACCTACAGGACGGGTTGCGGGATATTCCCCAACATATCTCCAACCAAAGAAGGTGTACCCCCCCCCCGCCGGGGCGAAACCTAAACTCCCGACTAGTATCGCGGCATGTGTGATAGCGGAGTGCCTTGAAGAGTAAATTTGTGTGAGGGGTGAGGATAGCACAAGGAAGAGGAAGGAATAATCGCGCACGCTCCGTGGTCTGTTTCTCAGTGTACTTTCCCGTCATTCACCTGCTATTCATCGTCGAAACCACAGAAAACTACATATCAGAACAGCCGGCCTCAAGAATACTCCTCCACACAGCGCTGTGCATCGACTGAATTTCTCTTAGCTATCCTGCTAGAGTCGAGAATTATTCTACTGTCGGGTCACGAACCTAGGCACTAGAGTCGCAGCAGTTGAAGCCTTGAGCCACCCAAGTCGGTCTCTATATTGACTGCGAAGCGGGGGAGGCCACGAACCGCACGTGATCAACTTTCATATCCCTTGTCCTATCGTACCCCTTACTTACACACACTTACACTTATAAGCACTACACTACCACACATACCGGGAGACCAGTCGGGAGCTTACAGATTGTCCCAGCTGGGGCGGTGCCCCGGTTATGGGAGATACCTTTTTTGGGGAAATCCCTGTTAGATCGGCACCGGATCTCCCCATCCAGCAAGAAATCACCGCCTCGCCTCACCCTCGCGAAAAAAACATGGACTAAACTTACGGGGATAATGACAGTTTACGCGCTCAGAATCACTAATCAACCAACCAATGAGGATGACATCGAGACATCTAATTCACCATTAATTATTTCTTAAATATTATCTGAGGAAGCCAACTACTATCGTTTAACTTAATGTACTCTTGGTCGCTAACATCCCTTCAGAAACGCGGCGCTAGAGGAAATTGTCATTGGGGAAAGTAGGGAGAAACTATCGGATCAACGTGCAACACAGCTGAACATTAATGCACTGCAACCTAATGTGATACTTTTCCTACACTTCGGTCGGAGAAAAGTTCCAAATTTTCTAAAAATAAACAGTAAGTCTTCCATTAGATTTCTTTCCTCTTTTCCCCACAGTTCGCCTGACATTGGGTGATATCCACAACTTTTCCGTGTAAATGGGTTAATTCAAAAATTTTATTTAGCATTATCACGAATTTTAATTTTGTATAATATTTACATATTGAAATATTTGAGTACTGCGTTTCGAGACTATTCCACTATCAATGCCTATTTCTACCCAGGAAAAAAACACTGAGTGAAAAATATCTCATAGTCATTCTTCTTCAAACTGTTCCACCAGTGTGGTTATTTCTTATGTTAACTTTTCCAAGAGTCAGGGAATGAAACACCGTTTCTTCCTTTGTGTTAGAGCTCAGAAACGCAGCTGAGAGCAGTCAAGGAAACAGACATCCCTTCAGTACATTCAGAATATCCTACCCAAATCGTCATTTCCTGTGTGAACCAGCTTGTAAATTCCATAAATGCAAATTTTAAACTAGTGTAGAGATAAGTCAATGATATTTTTGTGGTTGAAATATCTTGACAAAAGATGGACAATAGATTATTGGTTGGACAATAGATTATTTGGATGAAAAAAAGGGAAACTATTCGTTCATACAGAAGCTTCAGTGTGAATTTCACGTTTATCGGCTCTATATTATGAGATAATAGGAAATAATGGAAAAGAAACTGACCAAACGAGTACGTAAGCTTGACTATCACAAATAATAATGATAAACAATAAACAACTGTTGGTAGTTTACGCAATGTAATTATCTAACTGAAATTATAGTAATAAGCAACTTCATGCAAACACTCATAGTTGCTTTAGGAATGAATATCTACGAATAAATGATGCATTTTTTTAAAAACTTGTCCGCTATGCGATCGTAATGTTGACCCTAATACGTTTTTCTACTTGTAGTGAGTTCCGATAATAGTTTGCGTGTTTATTATACAATCGACTCGTTGATTACTTTCCATTGCAGAAGAAGAATAAAAATTCAGTTTGCCGATGTAACACCTGTGTTTTTATACCAGTTGAAGAAACATTTCATCACCCAGTGATGAAATAGTAACCACATTACGTGACAACTGTTGACTTATGTGTAAACGTGCTGAAGGAATAGATCCACTATCAAGAGAATCACGCGCATTGTATGTGGGATAGACGTCACTGAAACGGAATGTGGTTATAAAGGAAGACTGTTGTTCTGTTACCTGCGGGATGCTCAGTAACATTTCCTTGGAACGTCCTCACAAGTGGAGTTTGTAGCTTCGCCTTCTTTGTGTTTCCTGTGATGCCATCTCGAAATCAGTGGGCCACCAGCTGGCCTACAGTCGATGACCGTAGCGAGAGCGGCGTCGGGTTGGCAACATGGGTCTTTGTGGCGATCGGCTCATCGCTTCGCCGCGCTCTGGCGCCGCCGCCTGTGCCCCAGCCCCCGCTCCCTACCTGCGTCGCGGCCCCAAGCCATCCGCTGTTACATTACTCCCGTTCGGAGTGGCCGTCCTCCCGCTGCGGCCACCGTCGCCTGCAGTCACTGACGCAGCTGCAGTTACCGCCTCCTCTGTCCTGGATCCGCCAACGTCGCCGCCAACGTCGCCGCCAACGTCGCCGCCAACGTCGCCGCCAACGTCGCCGCCCACGTCGCCGCCCACGTCGCCGCCCACGTCGCCGCCCACGTCGCCGCCAACGTCGCCGCCCATGTCGCCGCCAACGTCGCCACCAACGTCGCCGCCAACATCGCCTCCTACGTCGCCGCCTACGTCGCCTCCTACGTCGCCTTCTACGTCGCCGCCAACGTCGCCTCCTACGTCGCCGCCTACGTCGCCTCCTACGTCGCCTCCTACGTCGCCTCCTACGTCGCCTTCTACGTCGCCGCCTACGTCGCCGCGAACGTCGCCTCCTACGTCGCCTCCTACGTCGCCTCCTACGTCGCCGCCTACGTCGCCGCCAACGTCGCCGCCAACGTCGCCGCCAATGTCGCCGCCAACGTCGCCGCCAAGGTGGCCGCCAACGTCTTCGCTACGGCGCCATCATAGCCATACCCGTTTTGTCACAGTTTCTGCTACCGCTGTCTTGATGTCACTATTATTGGCCCCTCCACCTCCAACTTTTTCGGCTCCATCGCTGACACTACCACTCTCGCTCCCTTCGCCGCCAGAATCTCCGATGACAACCCCGCTTCTCCCTTCAGCACCTCCATTGCCTTCTCTGCCACTGACCTCATCCCCAAACCCGTAGTAATTTCCTTCCGCCGCCAACTGCAACATATACACTTCCTCTCCGCTTTCCTTTTCTCTAATGTCAACTCCGAACACCCCCCTCTCAACGAACACCGCCTCCAGCACCACAACACCTGGACAATCAACCTGGACACGCAACGCCCCATTCCGTTCCCTTACCCGCCCACTCAGAGACACGCTTCCTTTGTGCTCGTCGCCACTTCCGCTGCCCTCCCCTCCCCTCCCCTCCCCTCCTCGCATCGTCGGCTCCTCTTCGGGGGTTCCGCGCCACCGCCGCCACCTTTGGCGGTTGCCCCTCGTCATCAACCTGCCCCTCGGCCCCTACCTGCCCCGCGGGGGCGGCGGCGGCGGGGGAGCAGCGCAGTGGGCCGCATCGGGAAGGTGAAAGACCAAGGCGTCATCACCTTCATTTCGAGGTGGAGCACTCCAGTTATAGGTCATTGAGCCTCTGAGTGATACGTTAATACGAGAAATCAGTTGATATTGGATTATGGCTAGCTCTTCGTCAGCGTGTTCGCTTTCCACTACACGGTCCCGGGTTCGATTCCTGGTCGAACCAAGACTAAAGTGTGCGTTTTCCTTGCAATGTCTCAGTATGTTGTTGTGTGACGATGAGAAAATTAACTTCTCAGGCTGAGAAGACCGGAATACGGCGTGGGGATGTCTACGTGCTAACCACACGCACTCCCTTAACCAACGGCCGCGAGGCAAGGTCGTCGCCGGTAGGCTTGAGCCCGTTCACGGGCTGTCGCGCCAAGTACATTCGTACAAACATACATACATACATTTAGTTTATATTATTGTTTGTCATCGTGGATGTTCCTAACTTCGTAGCCATATCCGGGCAGAGCGAATGGTTTTAGCGAATTGGTCATAAGATACTATAATTAGGAATAAAGACCAGGGTCGGATTTAGCTATAAGTAAAATAAGCAGTTGTATAGTGACCCCGATGCGTGAAGAGGCGCCCTGAAGAAAAGCCATAAAATATATTTAAAAAGTACCGATTGTTTCTGTAAAATACAATTATTGTTAATCAGAGTCCACACTACTACAAAGTAGTTTAAAACATATTCTTTAGCATGTGGTTTTGAGGAAAAGTAAAGGATTTTTTCTCCGGAGGGGGGAGTGCTTGGATGGATGCTTTGTGGCTCCGCTTTAGCTAAATCGGAAATCCGACCCTGAGGATGATAATGATGTGTGGTGAAATAAAATGAAAAAAAGAATGATAACTCCGATTACATCTGCTTCAAAGCAGCGTTGTTCACCATAAATTACATCGCGACCAGCCCAGAGGTGCCATTGAGCAGTGGGACGCCACGGCTCACCCAATCAGCTGAGGATAGTGATACTGGTGATTAGGTGAATGCCTTCTGCGCCTTCAAAACGTATATTTTAAAAGCCGTGAAACCTGTATTCGAGTTAATAGAAACTACAAACATGGAAAGTACATTGTCCAAAGAACATTCGATTCACAGTACGTTGTTATACGTTCAACAATTACAACCAGTAATCTCAATTTTTCTCCTTAATTTGTTCCGTCTGTATCGGAACGCGTCTCCAAACTCCGTAAGGAGCGTTGAGCGCTCTCGAGTAATCCTTCTCTATAAGCGCCCTCTAGGGGTCGCTTTGTTGTCTAGTCCCGTCAGTCATAGTCAAGTCAGGGAATCGCCGACAGGCAGAGTCTTCGTGCTCGCGTCTCTCACGCGCCCTGCGTCATCTACCTATCGGCCAGAATTGGGAAGGAATACGGATAACGGCAACGTATAGGACGCTACATGGGGGTTGGACTAGCCCACGTGAAGCACGCAAACTCGTTTTGTCGTAACAAATTTCGCATGAGGTTCTACGGGGACTCTATGAGAATCGAACGTCGGAACCTCAGTGGTGAAAGGCAACCTGTATTCGAGTTAATAGAAACTACAGACATGGAAAGTACGTAGTCTAAAGAACATTCGATTCACAGTACGTTGTTATAGTTCAACAATTACAACCAGTAATCTCAGTTTTTGCCTTCATTTTTTCCGTCTGTATCGGAACGCGTCTCGGACTATTATCGGCCTATTTCGTGCTCATCGCATCAGTGTGATGTATTCTTATACGAGAAACCCCCGTTCGGCTGCGGGCGGGGCCGCCGGCCGCCCCCTACGCCAGTGGCGGGCGGCAGCTGTGAGGGCGAGTGCACTCAACGAGCAGGCGGAGGCCGGGAACAACGGGGAAACGTTGCGACCGCACTGGCTTCCGCCTCCGCGAGAACTGGCGTCGCCCGGGCGGTGTAGCCGCTGTCGCATGGCGCAACCGCTTTGTCGCCGTGGACGATGACAGCGTCGCGCTTTTCTCAGACGCTTCTCTCATCGTCGCTTCTCTCATCGTCGCCGTTGCTGTGGCCACACTCCCTGTTAAAGCTGGGGTTGGAGCCGGTTGTGTTGTGATTTCGACCGTCGTTGGTCGGTCGCTTGAGTGAGCTACCGCGGTCGGTCTAGTCCCAATTCTTGCACTCGAGTAGCCGCGATTTCGATTGTCGTTGCCGTGAGCTTCACCGTTTACCCAAGAATAGTCGTCGGCGTTATTGTCGTTCGTGTGACCAAACCAGTAGTCTTAGACTCGAGTTTTGTCATCCTCATTGGTATACCAGCTATCAATGCTGCAAGTTAGTTTCGTGTATTCCGTCGTGAGAATTTTCTGTGTTGCTTGTGAAGCTGTGCAACGTCATGGTCGCCGTAAACAGAGACGACACTTAACTGTCCTCGCAGTCGTAGCAGTTTGCGTTTGATTAATTGCGATAATGTGATTCAAATCCCAGACAACGCCGTGCTAGAGCTATCGTTACAACACAGTTTCACTATCGCCTACGTCATCTATTATTCATCTTCTCTTTTAGTATTCATCTGAAATAAATCATCTGCGATGCACCGATTAAACGATTTTGCTATAAAATATCACCATGCACGTCCAGTTTTACAGCATAGAGTCGACCGCCCTGTATGTCGTTTGAGCCTTGAGACATTAACAAGCAATCTTGCATTGCTCACTAACAGTTAATTGATTTCATCTTTATATTTTTTCTTCTACACGCTCTATTTGCTTATTTATTATCTAAATACATATGTATCATGTATCATATCATTCTGCTCAGAGAGAAGTATTTTTCCTGCACGAGCGACTATCACCCAGACTTTGCCTCTAAAGTTGCGAACAAATTGCGAACAGAGAAGGATAAAGTTGCATCTCGGTTTCAACAAGTTGTATGTTATTGAATGATTTTATATTATTGAAATGCGAAATACGGATACATAAAAAATAAAATAAAACTACGTTTGTTCGTTTGTTCATTTGTTCATAAAAGGATTCCTACGAGTTTGAATTGTACACTGTTTTAATGTCGAAAGTTCAGGTCTGACAAGTATATCTATTATTATGGTCCACACACCAGTTCCCGACTATTTTCGACCTATGCGTTTTCGATAAGGGCGAGTGACATGTGATAATGAAAGGATATGACAAAATATGGAGTAATTGTTAAATAAGTGGTAGGGAAAACGGGGGAATTCGGAGGTAACCTCCCGAAAATCCGGTTTATCCGGCAAGTTACATAAGGATGGACCAGGAATTGAACTTCGATATCCACAGGCGGAAAGTCAGCGGTCAGATATCTGCAGCACGGGACGGCACTTGTAGGCCTGATAATAGAGAGTTCTAGCGTGTCAAACAATAATTTTGACAACAAGAAATGTCAGATAGAACCTTGTCGTTCTGAAGCCGCGATAAGCTGCCACCGCGTCGCTCGCCGGGCGCCTTCCCAACTGCGCACGGCGTGGTTGGCAGCCCTGACGCCGGAAGCGGCAGCGGTCGCCTTCCTTCCGGCGGCTTCCCAAGCGGCTGCGTCGGCGGCGCCGGCGGTGGAGTCAAACGCGTCGGCGAATTATGTCGCTGTCCGGAGGAGGATCCTAGTGGCCGGATGTTCTGATCGGTAGTTTTCCATGTTTTCTCCGTTCAGCAGCAGGTGGATGCCGGAGCAGTACGTTAGCGAACACCCATGGATCATGGGCGACCATTCCTTCTTTCTTTTTGTCCCGTTCTCTCCGTTTCCACAGACAGATTATTTGGAGCTTATGGCTTATCACGGCTGGAGTGATGTCCCATTGGGGGAGATACCTGGTGAGGGACGCAAGTCGACGTGTAGGTCGGCACCGGATCTCACGTTTCAACGGGATAGGATCACTGCAACTGCCAGGTTTTAACATGCACTATACTCACGCAATTCTATACATGTGACTATTGTCCAAATGCAAGTCGCACTCGGAAACACGAAATACTTGCTCATCCAGTGCGATAGCACGTTTCCGTAACAGTATAGAAGGAACAGGTGGACGACAGGAACAGGTGGACGAGAATGTCAGCTTTCAGCTTCGAGTATTTATTTAGGTTTAAGGCACCTTCAACTATTGAAGTCATCGAGTCCTGTGACTGATAGCGAACATAATTAGGTGAATGGTAATGGCGAAATGGTGAGATGAGAGAAATTGGAAAAGCTCAATTTGTCAACCATAAATTTTACATAGATGGGACGCGAACTCTTGACTCCACAATGGAAGTCGTTTGCTCTGCTGCGCTACTCTTCATTTTCGACGTTTACGCAGTTTAGAAACAATGAGGATGGCGTTTATGGTGACGTTGGCAGTGGAGTAGTCGTTTGTGACAACAACAGAGACAGATTGGCAGCTTCAGAGCCGGTTGCCCCTGCAGCTTGGTGATAGTAACTGTGGAACGGGTGACGACAGAGAGGGTAGCGTTTGGATGGTGACTTTGAAAATTGTGTATAGATTCGGCGTCGTCAGCGTCGGTGCTTCTAACGGCAGTCACGGTGGTGGTGGCTGAATTGGCGGAAGCTGGTGGTGGTTGAATTGAATTAAATTTAGGCCTTATTTTACGTGGCGAGACTCAGGCCATGAGGCCTGCTCTTCCGTCTGACCACGCAAATTTCGCTACGCTACTTTCACCAACTAGCAGAGAAAGAAGATATTTCTTGGGCGAGAAACAGGCGATTTGAATTTAGCTCCGAAGCGTCATTGATCTTTTACATGCAAGTAAATCTAACATGGGACAGCCGGCTTTACTTCCCCTCCGAAAGAAGGCGTACGAAGGATTTTTTCGCCCATAAAAATCCACGGCTTCGATCGGGTTTGAACCCGCCAACTTGGTTTACAACAGTCCGATGCGCTAACCGTTACCCCATCCCCGCGCGCAAATCATCGCACCATCGCCGCGTGGTTGTGGCAGTGGCAGTGGGATTGGTTACTACAGAGACGGTTGCCCTTATAGCGGCAATGGTACTGGAGAAGCCCTTAGTGACAGAGGCAGACAGATTCGGCGTCGTCAGCGTCGGTGGTCGGGCCTGTAACGGCAGCCGCGTGGTTGTGGTGGCGTGAGGGGGGGGGGCGGCGGTGGTAGCAGCTGGTGTTGGGCGTTCCGCGCCAGCGCGCCAGGCGTCGCGCGGCGTGGCTCTGTTCTGCCCGCGCGGCCGCGCTGGCGACGCGCGCCGTCGCACGAAGCAATTCGGATATTCTCTGGCGGCGCTGGGGAGTACGCGGCGGAGAAAAGTGTTGTCCACGCCCACGATGCCGATCGTGCCCGTTGTGTAGGTTTAGTCCAGGGGTGTCCAACTCAGGGGCCTCCAGGGCCATATCTAAAACCTCTAATATGGTTGCGCGCCATATTTCCATTACTCGGGAGATGAACACCTGACCCCGCGTTGTTGATCTCGTTTGTCCTGCTGCTCTGAAACGGGGAGGAGAGAATGCACTAAGTCACGAAGTTGCTACCTCGCAAAACACAAAGAACGTAATTAGTAATTTCTCTTTTATTTCCGTTCATCTGTAATCCGTGGCTTAGCCTACTTTACAGATGTGTTTTCTTTGGTGGTCTGAGAGATGCTAGGTCTACTAATCCAGAAATAATCGTCTGGAAATGTTTTCGGATGTACTACGGTGGTAATTCCCACCAGCTGGTAAAAAAGTAGCTGAATGGTCCGAAATATCCACGTGGACGTTGCCCTCAGTGTATACGAACAGGGAAATCCCGATTGTCATGACCAACTCTTCTATGCATGATTCCATGTTTTGGCTCAGCGCGGTCAAGCAAAACATTCCTATCCTCTTTTGATAAGATGTTGCATATGGCGGATTTTCCGTCTTGCGCATCGTGGATCCTGTTTCATTTTTCGCACATGCTGAAACATACTCTCATATCTGACATAAGACCAGCTTGAGTGAAGTATAACATGAAGTGGAACACCTTATTTTATCGACCACTTATTTGCGGTGATATGATAGCAGTGTTTATTTGTAACAACCAAGCAGTACGTTGGAAAGCGATCGAAGGCAAGTACTCGTACGATGGTGACTTCCTTAATGTCAAATGTTCTGAGCCAGACGAGAGGGGATATTATATTTTATCATTAGTACAGAATTTGATGTATTGTTTACACGAGAATTGTATTGTACATCTTAATTTACATATTTATTTATCATGAGACTATATTGCTTTAATGAAGTAAATATTCTCCATATTTCCATTCCAACGCCTTTCACACATTGTAGCAAATATTTATTTTATAAAACGACATCAATCAAATTGCGTTTGTTTTAATAGGATATCGCATGACGGACGTAGTTACGCTTTGTTCCTGTACGCATACATAAATATTTTCTCCGTTATAAAAAGAATAAAAATATAAATAGCTAAAACAAAATTTAACACAAATGAAAATAAGAATTGGTTCTCCATATTCATGAATAAAATCAATCAAAATATATTATTTTTATTTCGAGTTAATTGCAGAGAATTTAGAAATATTTGCTTATTCGAATTTTTTTAGATAGAAATATTTTCCCGTCGCACGGGTAACTCAAATGTTCCGCAACGCAAAATGTTCCGCTGGCACAGTCGTGCTACGAAAACACGCGCAAATCGATGTTGACACGTATTCACATTCGGTACATAAAAAAAAGCTGCCCGGAATTGGAAAAGAATCCATTTTCATCAGCTTCTCCCGATATCGACAGCAACGCGTGCAGCCAAGCAGTCAGCTAGAACGGCCGGGCCGTCTGTTTAAGCGGGGCGGCCGGCCGCGCGCAGCCAGAATTGGCAACCGCGATTGGGCCCCGGACCGAAGTGTTTGCCAATGGCGCGTGCGGCGGCCAGTGCCCCCACCCACCTGGTGTGAGTGGAGGGCGCGCGGAGATGGACCTGCAGAAATGACTTTTCCCAGCCACTAGGAAGAGAGAGAAATTGGATGCCGGGTGGTTCGGGTGCTGGTGAACTGGGAAGGGCAAAGCTCTGCCTCACGCGGACCCGCTAGCTCTAATTGGAAAGTCCGGCCGTACACAGACTGGATCCCGCCGTCAACTTTTGCTAAGCCGTTTACCTGCCTCTGCATAAAGGCACAGCCCGACTGCATCCCGGGCTATTTTCTCCTTAGTGAGGATTGATTTCTACGTTTACCGGGGCCTGCTTAATATTACGAATATCGGTCTATTATAATTGATTCACTTTTGCCTGCTTAAAAAAAATGGACGTCCTTTTAGAGTACTGACAACGTTGAAAACCATACTTAAAAGTTTGGGCAAACAAAGCTTGAAACCACCTAACTGACTTAACATGCACAATTCCGCCGATTCTGCCATTTTGACCTGTGTTCGCAGTTTTCTCTGGGCAATGCGGGAACGTCAATTTGCTCTACTTAGGAAATGGAAACTTAACATAAATGATTTCTTCTTCCGATACACCGGATGACCGAAACGGGATGCAGTAGGTACTAGTAAACTTACGAAAAGTGAAAAAGTATTGGCTGGGAAGTAGGGGTCAGGAAAAAAACTCACCGCGGAATGGAGTCCGGCGATTTCCGAAGAGTCCGTGGTTGTTCTTTCTTCAGTGTGTATAGATCGTTTAGGCATAATTGTTTTGACATGTTTCAAAGAGCTGAGCAACGCTCAAGACTGCTTCCACCAGCGAAATGCGTTCTTCTTCCACCAGATGCGCCGGAGTGCCAGGGGACGTCTAGCAAATGTCAGTTCTTTGAGTGCAATTGGAGGTTAGTAATTGTTTTCCGAGGGATTTAGTTCCTTACGATATCGTAACTAAAAATAGTATTGTCAGAATTCTCCAAAAGCAAGTAAGAATATTAATGTGAATTATTTGATTGATACATTCAATGTGGGGTTTTCAATGTCGAAGGTAAACGGCAGCAGATATTTGCGGAATCAAAGAGACCGCAACTAAATTCGCGATATATCTTAATCACGTAATAATCTGTGAAACTTGAATCTCTTTAAATAGGAGGTTTGAAATGATTTTTGAAATTCTAGCTAGATAGATTAGTTTCATGCGAACGTTCTCCAGTTCACGGAATGTGAAAAAAATAATGAATATAGCATATGTTCGCCAATATTAGTGAAATTATCACATTGGTATGTTACTCCCCGACCTCTCCCCCAGTATGATTTCGAAGAACTGAGCATCAACACAGTCACGCACGTGACTGAACCGAGTTTATGTGTGCATATGTTAGTTTTTTGTTTGTTTGTTAAATGACGAATCAATCCCATGAGAGTGAGCGGGTTTGGCTGTCGACGGTTTTTCTGGGCTGATATGTGGCCGGCACGTCGACTGGCATTACTGCGCTGATAGATTTTCATTCGCTGCATTTTGCTGCAGTGCGTTTCAAATGGCTCCCTCGTTGGACCAGTTTCGAATATCGAGAGCTCTCGACGGAAATCGAACCCGAAATGATGTATGCAGAAGGCTCCTCCGCCAGTGAATTAACCCCCAGATGTCTTTTTCCAAACGCTGTAAACAGTTATTTTTTCCATGGATGGCTGCATTTCTCCAATAATAGAATAGAAGTGTAACGAAGTGCACTTCTCTTCACAAAGAACGTGAATGCTAACCAGCAATTTTTTTGACAGAAATGCGAGTGCGATGAAAAACAATGCGTTGGCATTCGCAGATGAGCATAATTTAGTAATTTTTACGTCAAATGCGTAATTCATTAGGTAAATTCCATGTCTGTGGGATGTTGCTAAAAACGGTATTTTAATTATTCTATCAGATGTTATTAATTTCATCATTATTATTTATGACTGCAAATGACAGACGCATTAAACGGATATCGAGCTAATAACATTCAAATGACGTACCATTTTGAATAATGTACTGACGAATTTTTTGTGTGTGAGATAATTCATTTGCGGATAATTAATTGGAAATCCATTAATTTCACTGGCGTTGATGACTCTCAAAGGTGTTGATGAGCGTGGGATTTGTAAATGAAGTCAATATTTCAGTACCTGATGCGTCGTAAAATACATAGTTGTCACACAATTCTTTAGATTTTAAATCATAATTATCTCAAGAACACCGACGAGGAAAAGTAAGCAGAAAATTGGAATGAAGTGTATAGTTTAGATTTTTCAACTATCGTTATCTTGCGCAAAATACGTCTCTGTGTTGGCTACTTTTCGTTCCTGAAAAAAGTAGTAAGAAGATAAGATAGATATCACAACCTTTATTGGCATAGCGAGTTGTAACTAAACGCAAAAAAACACACGTATTTATAAGACAAGCACTTTATTACGAGAGAAAATACTTTGAACCAGAAAATACATTGATAGTATAAACTGACGACTGTAGCCTTATTCCTTTGCGAACGCACGCTGATGGAATTTCGCGTAAATATTGCCACCCGTTTGACTTCTCGTTCAAACACGCCCCAGCGCCGGCGTTTCAGACACGCGGGGTGTTTTCGCCCTGCGATGCACGGAAACGGCGAGCGAGGCTACCGTGTGGACAAGCAAACGGGAGGGCCGGTGGTCAGGAGAGACGGAGGGAGATTGAAAAGGCGCGAGAGAGTGGCGCGAAGGAGAAACGGTGGATCTGTGGGAGGCGAAACGCAAAGGACAACAGGGAAGAAGTGTGAGTTGTCGGGAGAGTGAGCAGGAAATAGGGTAAGGGGGTGATTTTAAGGAATAGTGTAGGAGGGAGAGACTGTAGGGCGTCCGGGAGATTGATGGTGGGCTATAAGAGAGAGAGAGGAGGGGGTGGCCCAGCTTGTGGGAACGAGAGGATGAGCGGGAGGAAAAAGTGCGAGTGAGTGGGTGTCTAGGAAGGGAGAGGAGTGGGTGGCGATAGGAAAGAGAGGCTATGGAGAATATGAAGGGGTGTATATCCGGACAGAAAACAGTGGCCGTGTAGCCGTCTGGGTGAATGAAGGAGAGAACGAGCGATCAGGTCGAAAGATGGACGGGGGGTGGGGCGAACGGTGCGAGCGGAGAGGAAAACACGCTACTCAGGGGCTAATTCCCGACGGGCTGGCGCCGCTCCGCCCGTTTGATGCATAAACGAGTGGACACGCCGCCATGCCGCCGGCCAGCGCAGCGGGTTGGGCTGAGCGGCGGACTCCGCCATGGGCGGCGGTGGGCGGGGCGGTGTTGGGCGACGGCGGCGGTAAACTGGGCGGCGGTGGGCAAGGGTGTGGGTGGCGGCGGGGGCGGTGGGCTGTTGCCGGGGGGGGGGGCGGAGGTGGGCGGAGGCGGCGACAGCGCCAGAGGTGTCTGCGTGTGAAAGGATGGCCTGCGAGAGTGAATGACGCCTCGGCTGCATCGGCTGTTAGTGTTTTAGCGTGTGGGTGGTCATGCATAAAGCACAAGCTTAGGAACGGCTTTCACTTTATCACCAGTATGTCACCACACCGTACGCAAAGCTGTGTTCAAACACACGCTTTAAGAAAACACGGACTATCCGATTGCAACCGAGCACTACCAACCAGCTATGGTTATGTTTAGATGGAACTTGTGACAAAGACGGCAGCGGATACATACAATAGTGACCTGGATTCGGGGTGGGAATTCGGCTGTGCTGTGCGCAATAAGGGGGACGATGAGTGGTTGTGATTGTGATGGGGATGAGGAGAGTGAGAGGCTGAGCGGTTGGCGAGGGCGTTGGTAGCGGGAATATAAACTAGTGACCTAGGCGCGTCTAGGGGGCGGGGCTTTCGGTTGTAGCGTGAGTGAAGACTATGGCGTGCCGGCGGTTGTGGTTGTGGTGACGGGGGCGGGTTGTTTAGGGGGGCGCCGACGGCGGAGGGTGAAGGTGAGAATGAGGATGAGGCTGCGGGGATGGCGAGGGCGACGATGTGAACTATTGACCTACACCGAATATCGCGAAACCGTGCATCGGGAGCTACTATTAGCTACTGGAGAAATTTCCGGAAGATCGTACTCTTGAGTTGGGTTATCAATTGGGTTGTCTAATCTGGACTTACTCCAATCAGCTCAGACAGATGATCCCGGAAACCGCTTCTTGTACACCCCGGTACAACTGTCACTAACAATATAATTGTTGTGTGCGCTAGAGATTATGTTTTGTGTGTGTGTGTGTACATCAGGTATTCTCTGATGAGGATAGTTTGATGAAATATCTTATTTCTGACGAGGTTTCTTGTAGTAGCTCACAGTAAGATTTAAAAACCGTACATTTTCTCAGAAGCATCATATAATTTGGCTGAGCACTGACCTAGACACTTTTAGAAATGGTCGGGTCTTTCGGACGTTACGTTAGCAATGACGGTGGAGGGGGGGGGGGCTGTTGTGATTGTAGCGGAGGTTGCGTTTGCGTGGAGGTGGCAGCGCTTGCGTCGGAGGTGGCGGGGCCGGAGGGAAGGCAGGGGGATGCGACAGCGACGGTGCCTGCCACTGCTAACGCCCCGACGTTTACCTCCGGCTCTTATGCAGATGAGCGTCCGCCAGATCATGGAAAATGGATCGGCCGTCCACGCCGACGCGCGTGCTTGCTCCGCGCGGCGTGCGAGCGTTTCAATTACCCTCCGCCCCTCCCTTCCCCTTCCCCCAAATCCGCGCGTCCTACACTGCGGGAACAGCTTCTCTCCCTCCCCGTCTGCGCGGGTGAGGGTTGCAACGCGCGTCGAGGAACTGTTCGCGGCGCCGCTACACACGCGTTGTTGAAGGACAGTTTACCTCGTGGCATCGGAAATGTCTTCTCTGTGCGACAATGTCTCTCCAAGGCGGGATTTGAACCCACGACTGGAAGAGCACAGTTCGTTACGGCTCTCCCTTCTTTCTAATGTTGATTTTCTTGTTTATTATTATTATTATTATTATTATTATTATTATTATTATTATTATTATTATTATTATTATTATTATTATTATTATTATTATTATTACCACCTAACCTCGTAGCTACAACCCCTTCCCAACACAAACTTTTTGAGCGTTGAGATCTTTTGATGCATTTTGATATCTACAACGCTTTTCGGTAGATATCAAAATACCTTGGCACACGCTACGGTCGTTATTTATTCGCTGTGGCTGGCACAATGTTAAACGTTCACAGTAAATCTGTATCGAATGACCATAAATCCTGGTCACCTACACCAAATGGAGAATATATGGTTCTATGTCAATGCTTCCGTCCCAGTGCGACGTTTTTACCAACTTACGATCAAAATGCGAAAAAAATGAAAGTGTTCAGTTATACGAAATAAAATTTCGGAAGAGCTAGTTAATACTGTTTGCGCAGACTGTCCCATTATCTATTCAGTGCGTATCTTGAGACATATTGCTAAGACATTAAAATTCTTCATTGGTAAGTAAGTGATAATTCAGATGTCATTTCGTGTTAAATGAATTAGATTATTTAAATTAGAGAAGCGTTCGACAGAAATTGTTCTTAATTGAATTTCCTCACATATCAAAATATTATATTGCTTGAGGTTTTTTCGTTTTCGGAATGGAGATAACAAAGTTCTATTGACCTTTTCTTGTACAGCAACCCATTCGGTCACCGAAATTTGAAATTCCATTGATTCAGCCACTGTCTTGAGAAGTCTGCAATCAATACCAGGCAAATGACGGTGGTGTACCTTTAAAGCACTGTTCGGGATCTGTCTTTCATCTTTGTTCCTTCATGTCCTCTTACATACACACTTATTCTCTTAGATGCACTACATACCACACAACGTCGGAGCTTAGAGCTGGTGTAGTGCCGTGTTCGTGGAGATACTTGGAGGACGAAAGCGCAAACCGACGTGTTGGAGAGCACCCGATTATACGTTTTAGTGTGGAAAGAACATCATTACCTTTCCGTTGCGGCATACACTTACGGGACTGCCGACCAATATCAATTGATGCGCCCGGAAACAAATTAGTCAATTAATAATCAAATTTGCCAATCAATAATCAAAATGGCCAATCAATAATCAAAATGGCCAATCAATAATCAAAATGGCCAATCAATAACCAAAATGGCCAATCAATAACCAAAATGGCCAATCAATTATTGATTGATTATAATCAATCAATCAAATCTCATTGTCTTTGATCGTCCCTTCCGGTGCTCTCACAGTTCTCTTCTCCTTTGAATGGCGAGGCCCGCCCCCTTTAGCTTCGTTTCGTGTGGACGAGAGATTATGCCGCTTCCTGCCTCGGAAGTGAATTCCGCGCAGCTGCTCCGCGGAGACCTGCAGATGCGGCTTAGGACTATCGATTATTAATTTCCGATTGTTCCGGCTCGGCGCAGCTCTGCCACTGGGGTGCGAGTGTGGGTTAGGTTGGCAGTGGACGTTTAAGCAAGTATCAAAATGCTTGCTTACTAGGGTATCAAAATGACGCATCTTTTGAGATTGTAAACGTTATCATTGAATATCGGAGTGTGTTTATTTGCTTGTAGGTATATGAGACTCTTTTAATATTGTACTAAAAAAAACACATTTCTCGGGAATGCTAGTAGGCATGTAAACTATCTGGAAAGCTTTTCAGTCCAGTATGGTGTGATTTTCTGCGAACGTTATAAGTGTATGCTGCCCAAAGAAAAATGTTAAGATTGCGAGTTTATTTCGAAACTTAAAAACCAATGGCGTTCTTTGTTTCTGTCTCTCTCTCTCTCATATTCCCCACGACGAAGGCCACCCGGACAGCGGTCTTTCTTCCTGAACAAACAATCGTAATGCCGTGTTTACTGCCATTCACCGTACTGGACCCTTCTAAACTCCTCGTGTATCTCCTGGCAGGAGCTTCGTTCTTTGAAGCATTCCAAGCGTGCCTCGAGTCCTGAGACTTCGCCAACCACACCTGGGAACCATCGCGTCGCGCTGCCGCCGCCGCCGCCTGGAAGGAGAGCGGATGGTGGGGGGTGGAACTCGGGGCGGCGATAACGGGTTCTAGAGCGAGCGACGCTGGCTCCCGCACTCTCTTTACGTCTCCCCGCCCCGGCCCCTCCCGCTCTTTATGTTACCCGCCCGCTGCCGCACTCGCCCGCCCGCAAGTGCATTTATTTCGTCTCCCAGTACGCTTGCGCTCACGTGTGATCAATCGTTTAGCTCACTTATTCCGTCGTCCGTTCTTTCCCGAGTCCGTGAGTTCGCTTGCCCGTCCGTGAGTTCGCTTGCCCGTCCGTGAGTTCGCTTGCCCGTCCGTGAGTTCGCTTGCCCGTCCGTGAGTTCGCTTGCCCGTCCGTGAGTTCGCTTGCCCGTCCGTGAGTTCGCTTGCCCGTCCGTGAGTTCGCTTGCCCGTCCGTGAGTTCGCTTGCCCGTCCGTGAGTTCGCTTGCCCGTCCGTGAGTTCGCTTGCCCGTCCGTGAGTTCGCTTGCCCGTCCGTGAGTTCGCTTGCCCGTCCGTGAGTTCGCTTGCCCGTCGGTGAGATCGCTTGCCCGTCGGTGAGATCGCTTGCCCGTCGGTGAGATCGCTTGCCCGTCGGTGAGATCGCTTGCCCGTCGGTGAGATCGCTTGCCCGTCGGTGAGATCGCTTGCCCGTCGGTGAGATCGCTTGCCCGTCGGTGAGATCGCTTGCCCGTCCGTAAGTTCGCTTGCCCGTCCGTGACTTCGCTTGCCCGTCCGTGAGTTCGCTTGCCCGTCCGTGAGTTCGCTTGCCCGTCCGTGAGATCGCTTGCCCGTCGGTGAGATCGCTTGCCCGTCGGTGAGATCGCTTGCCCGTCCGTGAGTTCGCTTGCCCGTCCGTGAGTTCGCTTGCCCGTCCGTGAGTTCGCTTGCCCGTCCGTGAGTTCGCTTGCCCGTCCGTGAGTTCGCTTGCTCGTCCGTGAGTTCGCTTGCCCGTCCGTGAGATCGCTTGCCCGTCGGTAAGATCGCTTGCCCGTCCGTAAGTTCGCTTGCCCGTCCGTGAGTTCGCTTGCCCGTCCGTGAGTTCGCTTGCCCGTCCGTCAGTTCGCTTGCCCGTCCGTCAGTTCGCTTGTCCGACCATCAGTTCGCCCTTTCGCTTGTCCGTTCGTTCGCATGTCCGTCCGTCCGTCCGTTCGTTTGTTTATAAATTTCCTCTTCCTCCACTCTCTGGTTAGCTGAATCCCTTGACCCTTCTCTCGTCCACTTCCTCCGTCCCCCCCATCTGCGCAGAAGGCCGCTGACCGACCTTCTCCCCTCCCCCACGACCATTGCGCATCCGTTTTCCCCCTTCACTGGTATGTCTAATTTAGAAAAACTCCTCGTCTTGTTGCCAATTCCCTTGTCTCTCCTCCAACTTCTTCGCCCTACCATCCGTATTTATCAGTCCCGGACCTGCCACCTTTTCATCATCCTCGCTTCACTCTTCAATTTCCTCTCTCTTCACGCGCTCGTTGTCGCAGCTCCACGAGGCCAGCCTCCTCGTCCGCACGACGGTACACCCGCTCACAAGAAGCATCATTCACTCGTTCCTTACGTTGGCAACCTGCGTGGGGGGGGGGGGGGCAGCCACCTGCTTTGCATGGGCTCCCCCACTCCCGCGCGCGTCCGCGAGTGCGCGCGACCTGCCCGACGAGGTGCCCCCGCGAAGGAGGCGGCGCCGCGCGCTGGCTCTGCGGAGGTGGCGCCGCGGCGCGGCCTGGCCTGTCACGGCTATATATACCGATGGCTGCAGCGGATGGCTGCGACGACGAATGCGACTGCGGAGCACGGGCAGATGGTCGGGCCTGGTGGACCGCGGTCAACCTCGCGGCAGCCGCCCAATTGACGCCTCCGCGATAGGCGCTCTCTTTGTCTCTTGGGACGTCCTCCCCCGCAGGCTGGGATGCCCTCGGTACCCCCTCCGCCCTCGCCGTCCTCGCCGTCCTCGCCTCCCTCACCGTTCTCGTCTCCCTCGATACCCCCTCCGCCCTCGCCGTCCTCGCCGGCCTCGCCACCCACTCCGTCCTCTCAGCTCTCAGCACCCTCGCCACCCTCGCCACCCTCGCTACCCTCGCTACCCTCGCCACCGCAGCACATCTCTCCGCTTCCCGATAACTTGGTCATCATGAATTCAAATTTTTCAACCGGATATTTTTTGTCGTTTTGTTATATGCTTGTGGAGGTTGGCGAGGTACATTTTTGATTGATTGTTCGTTATCCGTTAACATTGTTTGTATTCATGTATTCAGATATAACACAACGTTAGCTGCGGCTCTTTAAAAGGTGTTTATTTACATCCCCCTTTCCCTTTGTGAATCTCATTATTATGAACTAATAGATTTAGTAAGGCGTATATTTCCATTTCACATACTCGTTTCCTACGTTCCGTATTATTCGCCATAATATGAAAAGCAAGTGTGTACTTTCTACAAACAACTTTTCTCGCTATCTTTCAATTTTTCAACTTCAACATACGTGCATTTACTGTCCGAAACTCCTTCATGAACTCAGTCCTCGCCCACGCTTCCTGGCACAGGCGGCAGCCGTGCGTCTTCATGTCCCGTCGCTCTCAGACGTCGCTTCGTTTACCTCAATTCCCGCGGCCACTGCTTTCTTGCTGCACGAGCACGAGCCACTGCATCCGCTTGCACGGCCCCCTCGGCCGCGGTCGCGTTCGCTCTACTTGCCAGGCCCGAGTGTCATCCACTTGACCATTGCCGCTCCGCTCCTTTCTACGCCCCCGCGCCGCCCCCGCGCTGCCCCCGCGCCGCCCCCGCGCCGCCCCCGCGCTGCCCCCGCGCCGCCCCCGCGCTGCCCCGCGCCGCCCCCGCGCCGCCCCCGCGCTGCCCCCGCGCCGCCCCCGCGCTGCCCCGCGCCGCCCCCGCGCCGCCCCCGCGCCGCCCCCGTGCCGCCCCCGCGCCGCCTCCGCGCCGCCCCCGCGCCGCCCCCGCGCCGCCCCCGCGCCGCCCGCGCGCTGCCCCCGCGCCGCCGGCGCGTCGCCCACCATTCCGCTGCCCGCGCCGTTGTCGCACCATTTCGTCCCCCCACCGTACCCTTACCAAAACTTTTCCAAACTCCCCCCCCCTTCTTCGCCCTTCTTCAAGCCGTTTCTCACCTCCCTGCCCTTCCCCATTTCCTCACCCTCGCTGCACCCACCGTTCATCTCAACCCGCTCGTTCCTTCCTTATCTTTTCGTTCTCCTCGGCTGTAAGCTCAGTCATTCAAGTAATCTCTCCAGTACTAGCACCTCTCCGCATTTCCTATCCTATCTCACCGGATCTCTCTCTTCCCTCGCCCATCCGTTTTTGTTTTTTTTATTTTTTTTAACGTTGCACTCCTTCCCAGTTTCTCGCTCTCCTCGTCATCCTCCATTCTGTCCTTTCTCTTCACCTGATCGCCGTTTTCTCATCTTCTCCTTTCATCGAGAGATCCCCTCCCCCCTTTGTATCTCCCATTCGTCCCCTCGCAACACTTTCCTTCCTTACCTGTTCAGCCTCCTCCGCTTGCCCCGCCTCCCAACATCCCAGTTTTTCCTTCACTCATTATTTTTTCCTTTTCCTTCTCCCACCATTCCTTCCCGTCTCATTTCCCTCCCCCACCCGTTCCTTTCCACCCTCCTTCCACCCGTTCCACCCTTTGGTTCATCCCTCTCCCTTGTAGCCGCCTATTGGCCCTTTGCTCCCCCATCCCATCCGCCCTTCAATCTCCAACTCAAGCCTACCGCACTCCGTCTCCTCGCTCTCCTCCCTCTCTCTCATACTCCGCCATCTTCCGTCCTCCTTGCCTCGCCGCCCGGCGTGAGCCCCCGCAGTGGATGGCGTTCTCCGCCGACGCAGCAAAAAGTTCTCGGCGGTCGCGGCGTCCGGAGATGAGTTGCATAACTGCTCGTAAATACTCATCAGGGCCCTCCGCGGCCGACGACGCTCGAAAGAACGCGCGGTGCGTGGCGGAGGCGGGGGCGGGGGTGGGGGCGGGGCGGGGGCGGGTACGCCGGCGGGGGCTGGGGCTGGGGCTGAGGTACCTTTGGCCCTTCCGACGGCGGTTCCGCGGCGGGTTCGTTATATACAGGGGACTTCAAAATAGGGATGTGACAGTGATGTAGATGCTTTCAAAACATAGATATTTTTATATTTTATGAAATATTTAAAAAAATTATATTTTTTTAAAATTAGTTGATGTTGACGATTTTTAACATCAATATTTTGAGCTCAATCGTTTTTATAGTTGGTTGATCTTTTATTTTTGAATCAAAAATGTAATTGTAAAATATAATAATTGACAGATGTCTATAAGCTGAACGTCCTCAGACCAAAGCCACAAAGAGTGAAAAATAAATTAGTGGAAGTTTTGCTGATAGAGTAGTGTGTTATTTTTCTATTATTCAAAAGAATACTAAGCATTGCATTTTGTAAATTGTTCTGAGAATGTTTAACTTTGTTCTGGGAGCTAAATCTCTATTTTAAATTAATAAACCGGATCGCCGCAGTATGAATTCGCCCCCCTGCCACATGTATATACTGATGTAAGTAGAAATAGTTTTACAAATTTAAAAACATTCATGGTTCGCTGCGTTTTGAACAACGATATTTTTTATTTGAACATCGACATTTTAAAATATCGATGTTTTGTTGTCGATGTTGCATCTCTACTTCAAAACATAAGACAGGCCATCTGAATTGACATCTAATAGAAGAATGATCGTGCTCTGTGAGGCCCTCTAGTACAACCTGTAAAGCTTCCTATTGCGACAATGGGTGTATATAAGTTTCTTTGTTTTGTTGTAATTAGTTCCGTAATATAAAGATTTTTATGTCTGCCACTAGCAGGAGAATTTAAAATCTAATCTACGATCGAATATTGAAATAATTTTGAATTCTCGTACAGTTTTGAGGAGCTAAAGGACATTATTTTTTATTTGTAAAATGATCGAATACACACTATCGACCAGATGGTCATTTCTAGAATTCTGATTTCATAGCTCACGGTTACGGATTTTTTTAAAACGTGAGTGAGTGAGTGAGTGAGTGAGTGAGTCAGTAAGTGAAAATTACTCGTACATTTCGTGAAGAAATGATAGGTGTGGTTGCTGCACTTCTAACCTTGTTGTACACTTCGTAAACTGCCGGTTTCAAAGTCGGACAACGCGATGACCTGACTCGTTTCTGGGCTAACCATGACCATTACGCTGAAGTGCCAAGTTTTTACGGTTTTTTCTAGTCTTCAGTTTGTATGTGAGCGACCTCGTTTTCACTCTACTCGTGTTTGCTAAATATTCTGTGCAACTAGAATATGTAATTTGTTGCAAAATCACGGTGTACTGACGTTTTCTTCATTATATCTCTGAACCTGAAGTTTTACTGCAGATTTTATCGAAACGGCTATAAAACATCGCATTTTGTTTGAAGTGTTCAGGGGAAAAACAATAAACTTTTGATAACATTTTAGATTATGACTTTGTGTTACTGTAAGAATCAAGTACTACTTTATAGCACATTGAAACTTCAAAAACATTATCTGGAAAGAACAGCGAGAGAAAAGAAATATTTTTCACTTCATTAAATAGTACTAGAAAACTTCGAATTCAATCCCGGTGGAGTGCATGGAAATTGACTTCTCATTGTTTTTAGCATGCACTTCTATCCTTGTTGTTGTACACTTGCACATTTATTTGCAAATTTATAGAGAAATCTTATTCAGTGATAAGACAGAAACAAGAATTTGTGGTGACTGAGTTATTTGTACACCGCTGTTCATTTTAGTTTCTAGATATCGGCACGTTCACGCATGAAGGAATCTTCCGCACTTCTATCAACTCGATTACGTATCTTGTAATCATAACTGTACTTATCAGATCCGCTTTTAACTTATTCTAAAAATCACACAGCCTGATTCATGAATGAAAAATAAACATTCTGATTAAAGTTTTGTGACGCATATACGAACGTAGTTTTATATTCTTCTATTTTATATGGAAAGGTAATGCTCGTATTTTTAAGATGCTGATTATGCATTTAGCAAAATTTTGAGAAAGTGTAAAAGAACATAATTTTTTTCTGCGTGCTTTTCTTTTTGTTCATAACCATAATATAACATGCTAAAGATTCCGACAATTGGTGATTGATACGAAGATACAAAACGTAGCTCTACAACATCTCCAAACACTGGGTCCTTGAAATTTCAAGTGTTGAATCAAACTTGGGACAATTGGTGGCAACATATGGCAGTTTCGCATTACCTGTAAATGAAACGGAACATCATTCACTTCATCTGTACATGAATGACGTTAATAATGCAACCGTGATGCATTCACCCTCGGTGTATCTCCCCTCGTGCTTCCGCGAATGAACCTCGATGTAAGTTCACATTGAATTTTCCCAGTATCTGCTCCGATATTTCATACTATATCACGTGGAATAATGTTTGAAGATGACGTGGCGCTACTACGAAGCTTTTCATGTGAAAAAATAACTGTCGGAATTATTAAGTCACCTTGCTGTGCGATAGATTTATAATTTTCAGTTAAAAGTGACACACCAAGTAAATGAGAAGCTTAAGTAGAAAACCTCTCAAAATCCAAAGTAGTAATTTTATAAATGAAGCAATATACTCTATTCTAAGGGGACTGAACCTACCTGACAATATATAGAAACCTTCAGAGAAAAGTAATTTATTTAAGGTTCCTATTTCAGTGAATTTTCATTTCAATGATATTGCATTTGACTTGCAGTCACGTCAAAAAAGAAGAAAAAACAAACAAAGAAATGTGATTTTCTGTTTTAAGCATTGTTCCACGAGAGCTCCTCAAATCTTCTAATACGAATGTATTAATATCTTGGCACAGGGAATCTGGTTCGTCATACGCAATTTCGCGCCACCATTCACGTAAACTGCATTTCGCTTTAAGCGGATAGCTTTCAGAGAGTTACTACCCCATGGTTATGAGGCATTCACCCTACCTAAGGGGGCGTGTCCCTCCATTTGCCTAGTGCAGGCGAACCCTCGGGGAAGTTAACGGTGGCCGGAAGCAAGCTGTCGGTCTGCGAAGGCGTGCACGAAAGGCGCGCGAAGGTGGCACGAAAGGCGCGCCAAACTTGGAGGCGACGCGACGGCTAAGGGCACAAACTCTCGGGTGGCCCTTCGAAAGTCCGGGTGGGTGGGCGGCAGCTTCCGAACTGTTCGCTGTCCCCCTTGATAGGGTTATCGAAAGGTGCCCGGGAGTCGAGAGCCCTCCAAGCATGCCTCACACCTCGCCCCCCGTCCCCATCCAATGCCACCTCGCCCAACCTCAGTCAAGCCCTACCGCCTTAGTCCTACCATACGCTTGGGCCTCAGGCCACAAGCCCCTTGCGTCCCACACCCCCTTAGGTCTCACTTATCTCCACCCCCAACTCATTCGTCCGCGCCCATCCCTCGGCCTTCCGTAAATTGTCCTACATTGCACATTGGATCTCGCGCCTTCCCTCGACCCGTTCTCCCCGCTCAGTTCTACCCCGACCATCCCCAGCTCAACCTGCACTCAACACACCCTACGTGCGACATTCCGCGAACTATTTTACTTCCCTTCTGAAGAAAAACGCCACATCGTACCCCCTTCGCCGCACCTTGTCCTGCCATCCTTCTTGTGCCTTGCACTCGCGCCTCACAGTACCCCACCCTGCCGATGAAAATACGTTTTCTATTACTGGGGAAGGAACATTACTAGTTTTCAAATGTTGCTATTCGCTGTTAGGGTAATTTTATTCAAAGTTCAATTAATATGTAAAGTATAAGAGTGGGATAGGGATTGTGGAATGAAACGAAACCTCCCCAGATTGTACCTATCCCCCTACGTCACATACAGATATGAAGATTTTATTTTTTGACAATAAATAATATTAAATCTAATATATCCTTCAGTGCCTCTGACCGAGAGGTCCTAACTTCTAATACCGACAATTGCAGGATTTGCGAGATAGCTAGTTCGAGGTTAGCCCCTGTCTGGAGGAGGATTCTTGCAGCTGCTGCTCTGATGGATATTAGGGTTTCTCTGATCAATACCCGACGAATACTCGAGCAGTACCCTAACAAATGAACCACAGACCGGACGCGATTCATTTCTTCCCCTTCGTTGTCCTCGGCCCTTACTTTTACACATACTTCCACTACACTACCACATATTCCGGGAGACCACTCAGAAGCTTGTCCCGGCTGGGGCTGTATCCCGCCGGTGGGAGATACCTCGTTGCAGAAAAACCCGCTAGCTGACGATTAGGTTGGCGCCGGGTCTCACTATTCATTGGGGGAAGATCACTGCCATATACCGAGGAAAAAACACGCACAACACTAACGGGACTAGTGACCATAACAGTTAATGCGCCCGGCTTCACTAATCAATCATTCGAATATATCAATGTATTTGGTTCGATACATTTGTCTATCCTCATCGCACTTTCCGTCACTTTCTCTCTCTTACCCTCGCGTCTGCTCTTTGTGGATCCGACCGATCTTGGAACAGCGAGGGAACGGGTGAGCCAGCGAGTTGGTGCGGCCCCACCGCATTCCGGGAGCCTACGCAGCTCCTGCCTACACGCGGCCGCCGCCGCCGCCGCCGCCGCCGCCCGCCTCCTCCCTCCTCCGCGCTCGCGGAGTTCGTTCAGAAAGACCTGCGGTTCTGCCTCTTGCTTCTGCTCCTGTGGATGCCGCCTCCGCCGCCGACTGCTGACTTCGCAAAGTTGGCATTGCCGACGAGTTTGATCCTTGGAACTTCTCCCATAAGCGAAAATATCGGATGTTATTAACGGTCTCCGCGCACCAATTTTGTTTCCATTAGCCCGCTAGTATTTAAGTCAAATGGACTGGGTCGGTGTTGTGTAATACTGTATAAATGAAAGCGAAAACGCCTTACGTGACATTTGCAAAGATTCCTTCCACAGTTAATGAAATTCTAAAATGAAAGCATTTGTTAGGAAGTACCTTGTGTTATAAATTTCTCTCTCATTGAAATTTTGACTGAGTTTTCGTTTCTGTAACATAAATTCAGTCAAAATCTTCAATTTTTTGTGTTAATGATGCACATCTGTTTTCAATCAATATCAACTTGGCCTATTGTAAAATTCATATTACTCTCATAGAACTTAAAAGCACGATTGAAATTGCTAAGAATCTGTTGAAAAATGGAGTATTTTGACTAGTGTTAAAAAATCCTACGAAAACTTCTTCAATGCAAACAAATAGTTTCTTTTTTTCAGTTTTTTAAATAGTTCACTTAACAGTTGCCAATTGTTGTTGTTGTTGTTATTACGTTATGAAATATTAAGCTCGTTCCTCCCAGAAAGAAAGCATTCAAAACCGTGAAGAATATCTCGTAAAAAGCAAAATTCGTTGACACACATTATATGCACCCGGAGTGAATACTAATTGGCCACAGCTCCTTCGAAAGCAAATGGGGTAAAGTTATCGTTGCGCAGCCAACCGTTAGGAAGTGGTTGACGTAGTGATAAACGAGGGGAAACTTTGTTTACACGCCTCAAACTTATCACCGACGGTGGCTGAACGTTTCCCAGCGCAATCCGTTCCACTGAAAGCACAGCGCCGTTTGGTTTACGCGAACTGCAATCGCTGGTTCAGAATTCCCCCGTTACGAAACGCTGAACTGATCTCGTGGATGTATATCGAACAAAACATTATTGCTCATTACAGCGGAATTTAATAGCTGGCCAAGATTGTCAGGGTTATCATGAAAGGTTTTTGCATGTTTACAATGCTGTCGATTGTTTTGTAATGAATAGAAACCAATATTTTTAAGTAGACAGAGTAGAAAAGAAAAAAATCACTTTGGAAGCCTATTCATGTTACGTATTTTGAAAATCGATATGTTTCAGGCATTGTTTTATATTCGGTTTTTTCAGAATTCATTTTCGCTATGAAATACGTATCGCGCCGGGAAAACTAAATCAGCAGCTTGTGTAGGATGATCAATCGTTTTCTCGTAAAGTGCTGCCTGAAAGAACCGTCATGTTGCCGGCACCTAGTGTTTAGATAGCGTTGAATCTCGCGTGGGATGGGCGGAGTCATATTGGAGGCGGAAAACTGGTTGGCCGGGGCAGTGAATACCCGATTATTTCGTGATTGCCGGCGGACGCTTCCTTGAGTCCTGCTCATGTGCCGGCGCCTCAGGCCTAATGCCTATAACTGACAGGAACGTTGCCGGCGATGATGCACAGTGTTGCCGGTTGCATCTCTTTGCCACATTTTGTTTCACTTGTAGACTGTCCAACCCCAAGAGTATGGTCCAACCCCTATTTCGCTATTGACCAATGTGGTTCATCGTGAACTACTCACTTTCCACCGTTGAATACCCGAGTTCAAATCCTGAGGGATAGTTATGGAATTCGTACATGTGAAATCCATGGGCAACCGCGTTTGCGGGAAGTTTTTCGGAGTTCTCCCATTTCATTAGAACGATTTAATTTCATTAGAATCTTATTCTGTTTTGCTCCATCATATGGTGATGATTGTGTTAATGGAAAGATACTAATGAGTATCTTCTTCTATGAAAGTTAATTATCTAGACAACAAATTTTCTTATCGTTCTCATATATGAATGTATTGTAAATAAACCTTTAAGAAAAATATGATTCTGTAATGACATGATGATATGATGTGATATCTTGATATTACGACCCATCTTCTATCCAGCAAAACCATTAATCCTAGGTATGTTTGGAATACCTGAGGAAGGAAGGACATATTAAATCCGCTGTCCTGACCTGTTATCGCATCTCAAACTATTCACTAAAACAATTTGAAGAATAATTGTCTTTTAATTCACATCATGACTTAATCATCAGTTTTTAAATTAATATTTCGATAAGATTACTTAACCTCCGAAGAAAAACGTAGAAATTAACAAACCTACTCGCAAAAATTCTGTTTTGACCGGATGATCTAAGTACCTTTAAACTTTCTACAACATTCGAACAATTTAATTTAATTACTTATTTTGTTCCGCATTTCTTCCATCCTCATATTCACGCATTTAATTCGTTAATCATTGTTTGGATTCTAGCAACACTGATAACGCATATTTGATCACTCTGTAGTTGCTTTTTGCCTCTCTACATCTGAGCTTTTCCTCCTTCCCATTCGACTCTATCATCACTACAATCTGTATCCGATATGAATTTCTCGGAAACTCGCTCCGACGGGCTTTAAATTTCGATATAACGTTCTTGTTAATGTAGCCAATTTAAATTTGAATCTGGAGCCTCTTTCGTAATTTGTTTTAATGGAGGTTTATCGTTCCAGATTGAAATCTCCGCATTATAGCAGAGGGCGAAAGCAGAGGAAGATAAATTAAAAGCTCGAGAAGTTTTTCGAAGTTCAGCTTCTTTCACTCCCGTGATGGCTTACAGAATGAGAGATGAGAAGTGGAAAACCTGAATCGAAATTTTCTCCTTTTCTTGGATTGTGTTTACTGTTTCAATATTCACTCTTTCTTAAACCTGACTTGATACGTGTTACTATTTACGTGTAATCAAAATATATTTATGCTTTATAGCTCATATTTCAGCATTTGTTTTCTTCGAATAATTGAAATATATGAGCATTTCATACTGCTCGAATGAACGTTTACGCAGAGTTATGGAAAACTTGCTTTAAAGAATTAAATTTATTTAATCACTCGGCATTTAGAAACATTTTATTTAATATTAAATAATAAAGACCTTTCATCTATCACCTTTCGCTTCTGCGACACCAGGGAATTGTGAAGTCGGTGAAATTAGGGTGAATTTGATAATTGGCAACACTCAACTCCATCTATCTTCGCACACTCAATTTTTATTTTTCTGCAGAAGAATTTCAGTTATCCCAATTCTTCCGAATATATTTTGAAGGAAGAAAGAAGACAAATTAAAATTGTTAAACTATGTTTGAACGTGATGTTTTGAACTTTAATCCCTTCAATTTCAACAACAATCTAGGGGATAAGAACATTAGGCTACAGTTGCCCACATTGTTATAGCGACACTCCTTCTGACAGCTCATGTCAACTATTCTAAAACTTCTTTTCTCCTTCTTTCACCTCCTATTACATTTCAACTACTACTACCGCCATTACTACCAACTATATCACAATAATTGCTACCAACATTTCTAATTCACTATCACCATCACCACCGTCAAGACCGTCACTATCACCACCACTACCACGTTGTATTACAAACGTTTTCCACCTCCAGCACGATTGAAGTAATCCCGAGCCCTACCACAACCCCTCCTTTAATAACACGCGCCCCCGCATGAGCCCGCCCATTCAAGGAGTTACGCTCATTGAGGCAAAGCCCTCCTGCAGGTGGCGGGTGCGGGCGGGCGCGGCCGTTTACGGGCGTTGACAGCGGCGGCGTTGGCGGTGGCGGCGTAAGCCCGGAGCAGCGTGAAAGGTCGGCGGTTCACGCCAGGTTGGCGAGAGCGCTGGCGCCGGCGGTGGAGTTGGCGCGTGGGCGTGTGCCGGCGGAGCGGGGACGGGCGTGTCCTAGCGGGGCTGACGCAGGTGGAATAGGAGCGAGGTAGGGGGAGGCGGGGCCGGGCGGATCGGAACGGTGGGGGTTGGGATGGGATATAGCAGTGTGGGGCGGGTCGAAGCAAAGGATGGAGGGGAGGGGCGGAGCGAGGCGAGGTGAAGTGAGGCGGGGCGGGTAGAAGCGGAGCGGGGCGTAGAGGCGGGCCCGGTCGGATCGGAACGGTGGGGGTCGGGATGGAACATCGCAGTGCGGGGCGGGGTGGGGCGGGGAGGGGCAAAACGGGGCGGGGCGGGGCGAAACGGGGCCAGGCGAGGCGGGGCGAGGCGGGGCGGGTGGAAGCGGAGCGGGGTGGAGAGAGGCGGAACCGGTGATGATGACGAGGGGAGAGGCGGGGAGGATCGAAATGGAGCCGTGGTGGTGCGGACAGAATGGAACTTCGCAGTGGGGTGGGGGCGAGACTGGGTGACGCGGAGTGGGCCGGGCGGATGGGAACGGAGCCGGAGTGCTAGCGGATCGGGATGGGACTTCACAGTGTGGGGCGGGCCGCGCGGAGGGACGTACGTAGCGGGGCGAGGACAAGTCGTGGGCGTGGGCGTGGCGGCGAAGGGCTCTGCGAAAAGCTCTCAGGGGCGTCACGTTTATCTTCATGAGTTTTACGATCGAGTTGCTTTTTGGGTCGCAGGTGGTATAAATAGGAGGGGCTGTAAAATTTAGAAACGTAATGAACGTCGATGGTTGTTGTTTTAATGTTTGTTGCTGGTAACTAATCTGCTAACATAGTGCTTTGGAATTATTAGGAAAACAATTTTTCGTTATTGTTGTTCACAGCTCATTAACTTGAAAGAAGAACTTAAAGAACTAAACGTGATTTGTTCGCGGAAAATATCGATGAGCTACGAAACTACAACGCTAGCTGAGCTTCAGCACTATTTGATGGTGTGGTATTTGTAAACAACCAAGAGTGCTCTAGAAACTGTAAAACTAAGGAAAAAACATTGCCTTATGAATACAAAGGACGTGCTATTGAAATAATTAATGTGAGGAGTTATCAAGAAGTGCATTCCCAAACACGATCTGGATGCCATTTACTGATAACGTAAAATTAGAACGACGCGTAGATATTATACTCGGACGCGTACTATTTTCCCAGTCTCCATTCCCTTGCAGTCATAATACACTCTACAAGCGTAAATAGAATTATTTGTAAGTTATAATTGTTTCTTTTCCGCGATTACAATCTTAACTGTTGCTTCTGCCATATTATGTACCTAATATCAACCACCATCATCACCATTACAACCACCCCACCAAGTATCATCATCACCTCCTCTCCTATTTTAGCATTATCACTACAACCACCTCACCATTATCGTTTTCATCATAACCCCCACCAGTCTCATCATCACCACCACCACACCATTATCCCCCCATTGATACGTCTCCGTCAGCAGTACTTCTTCACCAATATCACCACCATCTTGAATACCTTGCGAGATCTCTACTTGGGAGACGAGAGAAAATAATTTTGCCTCCCCCCCCCCCCCCTCGAACTACTTCGTATATTGCCCGAAACTTGCATCGTGCCTCCCGCATGCTCCGGAGCTGAATGAGAAACTCGGTGCCCCCGGGGAGGTCGTCCCGGCGCATACAAATAGCGTTCGAAGCCAGCGATCGCACGTGCAGGCTCAAGGCCCGCGGGTCGCGCGCGATCGCTACCAATTGTCATTCTGGGGCTCCGCCGCGCCCACCACCCGTTCTCCCGCTCCGCCCGCGGATTCCGACGCGAAATCACTTGCGGAGCGCTGCATTCGGAAGGCTCGTGCGGGGCATTACGACGCGGGGGGGGGGCGGGGGGGGGTGGAAGTCGCTGTACGCTGTGGCGCTGAAGGGTAGATGGACTATGCTTCTGAAAAGGGAATGTCGTAGGGGATTGAAGTTATCAACGAAGTTATTTATTGACTTGCTTGCGGTTGTAATTTAGAATTTATGTACATTTTTATTGTAGGAGGGAGGATAAATTGTTTTTTCTTTATACGATTTCGTTATACGTTCTTTTTTTATTATTCGTTTATCGGTAGTGAGAACTATGTCAATATAATCAATGCAATCTTAGAGTTACAGAATATTAATAATATTTCTTTCACCACCACCTTATCCACGAGAAGCACAGTTGTTTTCTAATTTCATTACAGTGACTGTTGTTCGACCACTATTATTGTATAATACAAATATGTAGATAGTACATAAAGCACTATCTTCACACATAATGCATTATTACATATGTGAAATGCTTATCTTCACTTTTTCTTCCACCACTACTGCAGTCATCACCATCCCACCGACATCCCCACCCAAAAGGCATAACTCTCATCATTATGACTTCTACCATCACTAGTTATTTGTCATCATCCGAACACCACTGCCTTTATCACCATCTCAACACCATCGTCCTTCTATAATGATTAAATCCTTTCCCAGCATTACCAGTACCTCCGCCACCACCACCACCACCATCTTTATGATCCACACTTGCTCATACTCCATTACATTCCATCCTACCGTGTAGTCTACGATTGTTGGTGTGCCCTTTACATCTCTAAACCACCCTCTGCCGTCCGTGTCTGTCCACCTTGCGTCGCACCTCCTCACCCTTCATGTCTCTGCCGCGTCGCGAGGCTGACAGCAACCCCCTCCGACGACTGCGCCGGCTCCCCACCTGCTTTGGAATTCGCCTGTAACTCGCGCGGTCGCCGCCGCCCGATCCATATTGCATGAGCTCATTTCCATTTCAAATGGCGGCCGCCATCAAAAACACATACACGCTCTAGTCGGCAGGGGAAATTAGTTTTGTTTGGTTGGTACCTCAGGTCGAGCACGGGATCCGACATACTAAGAACGTCGGTTCTCGAGATGGGAGATACTTTGGGATTTCATTTCGGTTGATTAGCCGGTTATGGGTTTTGTGTAAAACGAAGTTTTCTAGCTTTAAAACTAGCTAGATTTGTACTGTTCTAAATCTAGGTTATGTAAAGAAAGAAACACACTATGCCATGTGAAACTAGGGTACTACGTAGCAAGTTACAGGATATTTTATACCTTATTATATATTGAAATTGTCATTTTGTTCTTGCGAACTTGTGATTCTGTAACCAGTACTGCAGAAGTGCCGATCCTAATCTTGTTATTGATATTAATTGTAGCGCCAGACGAATGTTTTCAAACTCTGCGCAAGATTACACAAATTTTAATACTCTAGCCCCCCTGATACACGTTCATTATACACACATGTGCTTTCTCGATTGATATTTGAGTGTATGCATTGTTTAATATCCAAAACACAAACTTAAGTGCAAAAATAAAAGCTTTAAGAAGGAACAGAACAGGTACTTTTAACAGAATTCACTGTCAGTCTGCAAGAGTGTGACTTCTATAGAGGTGCTATTCTATCACTCTGAATACTTATCAGCCTTTGTGATGGTCATGAAATAGCCACGCGTTCTATTGCAGGAATAAATCTTTGCAGAGCAATTAAAACGAATATAAAGATAAGACGTTTACTCAAGGTTACATCTCATCATGGCAAATTCCCAGCAACTGCGCTTCAATATATTCACGATTACATCATCGACGTTATTCAATTGAACAAATGGCAAAAATGCGGACAGTTTGCATTATTACTCCTTTCTCTTCCCAGATGTGAGTAGGTCATGTAAATAAGTACATATTCTATTTCTTAAAACAAATTTACTGGCGTTTAGAACGTGGATTATGCGGTTTGTACACTGCAGCGAACAATAGAAAGGTAGGTCAAGGGAGAGAAAATCGACGTCTGTTCGTGGCTTTCTACTTTGTAAGCATTTTGTAATTAATCTAATGAACACTGTCACAAGAACGCTAAACATTGGTGAATGAGCCCTGTTCGAGAAAGTATCGCTCTCAGAAATATTAGAATATGAAAATAGCACCCAATGCCTACAAGTGAAGTGGAACTGACGTAAATGCCCTGTATTACTGGTAGGCGGAACTTCTGATAAATATTACTTGCCTTGCGTTCAGGTAACAAGCTCATCTCAATATGGGTGCTTAGAAGTCATCTGTTGTAGAGGGCAGTCAAGCGAGAATGTGAGTGAAGGAGTGGGCGGGTGGAAGAAAAAACGAGTGAGTAGCGCGGGAGGACGAGTGAAAAGGTGGATTGGTGAAGTGATGTGAGGTGAGGGAGTGAATGTATGAATTGAGTAGTGAGTAGGCGAGCGATCTAGCGTGTGAGCGGTACTAGAACTACTTGTTACCTCTCACCAGCTTCCGAGGTTTTCGAGGAACCATTGCCGAGGTGGTTATGGCTTTGCTTTACATGCACGTGGGTTTATTTCCCGACTCTTCCTTCCGCCGTTTTCGACTAGTCAGCCTTCAGGTGTGGCAACGGTACAGGGAGGGAATGCTTTTGGAGGCAGTTGAGTGTGTGGGCGAGTGAAGGAAGGGACGGGAAAGTTCACGGACGAGAGGGCGAGCAGGCGAGTGAGTGGGCGGGAGACACGGCTGACCACTACCTTCCTCTCGCATCGTTCCTCTTTCCTTCAGATCGCTACGAACAGAGTTGTTCCGCCAATTAGTGTCTCTCGCTTTCTCTGTCTTTCTAGCTCTCGCTTTTGTCGCTCGCACTATTTCTCTCTCTCTCTTTCTCTCTCTCTCTCTCTGTCTCTTTCTCTATCTCTCTGTGTCTCTCTCTCTGTCTCTCTCTCTCCTCTCTTTCTCCCTCCCCGTTTTGGCGCGTCTGCACCCGAGCGTGCCGGTTCGGGCCGCCGCCTCGCGTGGGATTATGAGCGAGAGCTCGGCAGCCCGCAGTCGCTACCCCGCTCGCAGTGCCATTGCGGTCTTGGGCGATGTCTTTTGGTTCACGTTCATCCGCTGACCGTCGCTTCGAGAAGCTTCCATCTTCTCTGGTCTTCAGACCGGCTGAGATTAGCTCGGCGCCAGCATTGTCGCAGTCTCCGCAGTGATTGAGATTGGGAGGTCCTAGGGTTCGAGTTCCGATGATCGTGGATTTCAGACACTAGTCACGTGAGTAGATCGAGTTCAGCCGCTGTCAGGAGGAGAATCCTCACGGCTGGTTGCTTTGAGCGGTAGGTTTACGTGGTTTCTCCGATCAACACCAGGCGAACGCCGGAGCAGTTCGCGAACAAACGGCCATCGACCGCGCGCGACCATTCCTTCCTCTTCCTTACACCTCCTTTCACCTCACCTCGCTGTCCCGCACCACCCTACCATTCTGAATATTGATTCCCCTCGTCACCGCTCTTCACCTAAGCCATCCTTGTAGGTCGAGTCATCCTGCTCCTGGCTACAACCTCAACTTGCATCACGCTTGCCCCGCCTTCCTGTCTTTTCTCTATCCCTGTTCTAATGCACTTCTCTGCTAGCACCCCTCCTTCCCCCGTCACGTTCTCTCCCCGCCGCCACGCCCACCCCTCTCCGCGACCGCCTCTCGTGTGTCCGCCGTCGCTGCGCAGCAGGGACGCAAATTGCGTGTGACTGCGTGGGCGGAGTGTAAAGAGCGCGGCGCGAGTGCACAGCCGAAGAGAGCTCCGCCAGCGCCTTCTCCACCACTAAGGCCGCCGCCGCCCCCGCAGCCCCACCACCTCCGACACTGTTGCCACTGTTTCCACGTTCCACCCCCGTCCCGCCACCACCGCCTCCACTGTTCCACCCATACCACTCACCCTGCCCAGCCCCAGCCATCACACCCGCTAAAGGCACCGGCGAAGGCGCCACCGCCGCCACCCCCCGCCCACCGCCCCCGCTTCTTCCCCGCCCCACCCCCACCCTGCCACAGCAACCTCCCCGCAACCCCCACCACCTCCGCCACCGATCCCGCCCACGTTCTCCCCCCGTCCCCGCTACAGCCGTCCCCACTGACCCATCCGCGCCCCCAGCCATCACACCCGCTAAAGGCACCGGCGTAGCCGCCGCCACCCCCACCGCCCCCGCCTCTTCCCCGCCTCACCCCCACCCTGCCGCCGCCCCCGCGGCACGCTGCAGACGACGTCGCCGAGGAGGTAAATGCGACGCGGAGCCGTGGAAATTGAATGAAACGCCTGGGCGTGGCGGCTGGGAGGCTAGCGTGGGAGAAAGGCGCGTGGAGAATCACGTTTATATTTCCTCGCCTTTGGGAGAAGGTGCTTTTCTTCTAACAAAAAGCTGTAACGCGTAATTTTATAAAGGATCTTCTGTTTGACGCTGTAATCGGTATAGGTTCTCACGACAGGATTAAACTGACAAAATTGTCTGGTTTCAGGAAGATGATGATTAGAAATTTATGAGATCATAAAATTTTAAGTCATTTTAATATACGTTATTGTTCTTATCCCTCTCTCTTTTTTTGTCTTTCTTCCTCTCTCTTACTGTTTTACAAGGATTTACTTTCAGTGGTATTGGCCGGACTCATTAACAATTGTAATGAAGATGTGTGGGTGCTTTCTCTTTCGCACCGCGATTCGCTCGTTGCTCCGAAAGCACTGCTGTATTCTCGCCTGAGCTCTATTATTCGTTTCATGAAAATCTCCTGTTTGGAACGCCCCGCTGTTTCCCGCTACCGCCGACACCAGTCATAGCGACCCACCGCCAGTTCGCTGTCACTCCAATGTCGCGGCGAATTCTTCAGTATTTCCTTCAGCGCCCTTTAGTTCATTGTTCTGCTACATTGATTCTCATCTCTCCAGCTTCGCTTGCGGATTAAATTCTTCCGTTCCTTCAACGCTTGATGCTCTATTTTGATATGGGCCTGTTTTGATATGTTTTGATATTTGAAAATATACTTGCAGGAAGCACCTTCTCATTTGCAACTGGTACCGCAAAGTTGTGTTGCAATATAGGGGGATGTAAGAGGTACTTGCAGAGAAACCGTAGAAACTCGATTACTCAAACTTTTCATAAAACTTCAAAATGTGATATCTTGAACTCTAAATGCATATTGAATTTTCAAAGCATTCAAATTATTGAAGTTAGATATAGCGACGTTTCCTATTATTTAATCAGAATCTTATATTTAAAGCGTTGTTCTGTCTCTGGTATTATATTCCTATAAATTGTATATCACCCTGCGGGATTTTTTTCATTACCATTTCTTTATCAGGGAGGTTGTAAAGTTAGTCCCGATGATGGTAGGATTTTCGTTACCAGGTAGATAGTTGAGCCGTGTTCAGCGGTTGTCTGCAGGAGAATTCAAACTACCGGCTTCCCTGATCGGTAGTTTTCCGTGGTTTCTCCGATCAACACCAGGCGAATGCCGGAACAAGTACCCTCACAAAGAGATCACACACCGCATCCAATCTATTGCTCCTCTTTGGGTGGTAATTTCACTCGTGACTTACATACACTTACGATCTTTCCTTTCCCGTTCTATCCTCACTCCCATTACTTACATACACTTACACTAAAATGCACTACCGTACCACACACGACGGAACACCAGTTGAGAGCTTGTCCGGTCTAGGGCGCATATATCTTGTTGTAGAAAACCCCTCTAGCCGACTCTCACAGTCCAGAGGGGGAAGATCACCGCCGTATCTCGCTATAAAACATGCACTACACTTACGGCACTTAATGGCCTTACCTGTTGACCCTCCGGAATCACTAATCAATCAATCGTTTCTCATTTTGTTTTGTTACTTCCCCGGTGGCACGGCATGGAACTGGAAAAACACGGTGACTCTCAATGAAGTAGTATATCCACGCGAGCGGCCACACCGCTTGAAATTCCCTGGCCTCATCCCCGCGCCCTCAGCCAACACCTCCGCCCGCGCCGGCCGCCAAAGGCCGAAAGGCCGGGGGCGCTGCTGGAGGCGAGCGCTGGCCGCGCCGAAACAAAAAAGTCACGCCGGGTAAATAAGCTTAATTTACGGCCGCTCCGCTTCTTGCGGTGCCGGGCGCGCAGGTGGGTGCAGGGGTGGGGGGAGTGGAGGGGAGGGTGGGGTGGGGGAGCGTTAGCGCACTGCCGCGGGCGAGGGCTCCCTTGGGGAACGCGGCGAGCGCTTCTTGCTGAGGGAGGGAATCGTGGGAAACTGACAAATCTAAGGAAGAGGGAATAATTTGCGTGCGAACCTTCGTCGCTAAAAATAGAAGCTCGTTTCGTAGATCACCCTCTGCAGGGAATAACCGTTGCCCGCTGTGGCATTTGTACGGAATTACGTTGCGTTGTACAGTTTTAAGTTGTATTGTATAATGTTAAGTTACATTATGATACGATACGATACATTACGTTATGTTTAATTGCATTACGTTACATTGCTTTAAGTGATGTTACGTTATGTTACATTATAGAACGTTACGTTACTTCGCTATCACTATAGATAGTCCGCTGGCCATTCATGTTGCCGGTCCAGCGGTCATGTGTCTTGCCAGTTCAATAGTCATTCCTAATGCCAGTCCAGTGGCCAACCAAAGTCATTCTGTGACCAACCAAGTCATTCCTAATGGCAGTCCAACGCCACTAACCCAAAGGCCATTCATGTTGCGTGCATTACTCGCGCAACTTTTCTTGAACGATGACCTTGCTTCTCCCCACTCTGGCACAATAAACAATTGAAGACAAAAGCTCGCAGCGAGTATTGATGACAACATTCCAAACACATCTTCACTGGCGCGGAATAGAAACAATTTTCTTTTGAAGACGAAAACTTCTGTCTGTTATTTTCTCCACAAAATTTAAGAAATGACCGAAGCAGATAAAGATCTATCACAGGAGATACCTCGAACTCTTGAGAAAGTTATAACTCAAATTATTGAGATGGTTGCGAAGGCATGACTGATTCTTCAGAGATTGGCACTGCTTCATAAACCTTAGTGGCCGATTTCGTAAGTAATGCCCTCACTCTACCCGCATTTCTTCAATCCATCGTTCAAGAAAATTTGCGCGAGTAATACAATGGCCGTTCCTCTTGCCAGTTCAATGGCAATTCCTAGCACCATTCTTATCAGTTATCACCGTTTCTATCACTTGCCGTTATAGACAGTTATCTCCAATCGTCGTCTGTACCGTCAACGCCATAACGACCGCGCCAGCACCGTTACCCCTCATCACCGTCGTCTGCTGCCTCCATCGCCCGGCCGGGCGCACTTTGCAGGAGCGGGGCGTTGATTTCACCGGCGCGGCGGTGCCCCAAATGAAGATAATTCCGCGCCATTGTTTCGGCGTCGTCGCCAGCTCCCGGAGCACAGCGGTGGCGGAGGCGATGGGACGATAAAGGGACGCTGAGGATGACCTTGCTCGTGCAGAAGGTGACGCCTCGAGCAGTGGGGGAGGGGGGAAGGAGGTGTGCTGCTGAAATCTGATGAGGTGCTCGGAGGGTCTGCTGTGGTGACGAAGGTCGACGGTCGGTTGCTGGGGAGCGGCTTTGAAACGATGCAGCGGAAAGTGGAAACCAGTGTTATATGCAGGGCTGTTGGATAAAAAGAAGCATCCACAGTGGGGGAGATGTGAGGGAATCGTTTACAAGTTAAGTCAAATAACCATGCAAAGAAGTATCGGAAAGGGAAGTTCAAAACAACATTAAAGAGAAATAATATGTCGGAGTTAGAAATGAGAAGGATGTGAGTTATTGCTGTCTCTTTGACCATTGAATGTGATTAGTCGAGAATTGTTTGTTTACCTACCCGAAAAATTTTAAGACATTTTTAACAAATCATTCAGATCTTGTCCGGTTTCGTACATAACATTGAAATAATAGACTTTTTTCCGTAGTTCTAAACACATGAATCCTTAATGACCTATTAACATTAACAGCGTAGCAAGAAAATTGGACAACGGACTCATTTTGTAGTGATTTTCTTGAATCGTTTCTAGGTAGCTTTTTACGTTTTTTTTATGCCTTCGAGTTTTCCATACTTTTTAATAAGTACGTAGCAACATGCTAGTAACATATGTTAATTTCGTGCGTAGTCACCATTCTTTAATTTATCATGTTTTCGCAGGCACCCAAGTGATGGGTAGAGTAGAATCCCTAGTGATCGCGTGATCCGAACCCACGCTCTCGTAGCCTCGAAATACCCCTGAGCGGCGAACATTGCGTCGGCCGCACGGCATTGTGCACCAACAGCGCCGTGCTCTCGCCACCGCAGGGCCTGGTCGCAACAGGTAACACGTGCGCCACAATGCCCCGCCAGCCGTTGCCGCCCGCCCCTCTCTCTCTCTCTCTCTCTCTCTCTCTCTCTCTCTCTCTCTCTCTCTCTCTCTCTCTCTCTCTCTCTCTCTCTCTCGACCCTCCCTCTCGCACGCGTTTAGCCTCGACAATGGGACAGCAGCTCGTGCGCCATGCCGCCTCCGCCCGCGTCGGCACTGCCCCGTCAACCATCACCGAGTCACGTTCAACATCTCTGATAATGTCGCGGTCAACATCTCTGATGATATTACGGTCAACAGCACTGACAATGTTACGGTCTACATCACTGACAATGTTACGGTCAACATCTCTGATGATATCACGTTCAACTGCACTGACAATGTCACGGTCAACATCTCTGATAATGTTACGGTCAATATCACTGACAATGTCGCGTTCAATATTATTCACAATGTCGCGGTAAATATTACTGTGAATGTCGCTGTCATTACAACGACGCGGACAAAGTCTAATAATGGCGCGGTTATTGTCACGTGGGAGTGTCACGGAATTTATTTATTTATCCTATTTATAAATATTATTTATTTATTTAACGTCAATCAACGTTAAAAATGAGAATGCACTTTCTTCTCGTATGTGAATCTGTGGACCTTTTCTTGGGCTCTGGGATTACTCTCCTGACATCTGAGTCATATCTGATAAAGGTTTTGGCTATAATCCTTTATCGTGTCAATGATAGAATCGGCGTTCTGTCGCGAAAACATGGAGAACGATTATTTGAATGTCCTACTCAGGCATTCCCTACTCAGACATTCCCCACTCAGGCCAAGAAAACTTACACAAATAGTGAAACTACATTTAAGTTTAGAAGCAAAACAAAGGATCAACACAGTATTTGCTCAAAGGGTCAGGGGAACTAGACAAAAAAAAACGTGATCGAAATGTTTAATAAAAATCACTAAAATGTTGCGGTCAAACTCCAACAATGGCCTTGAATGTAAACATTACGTTTTCTTTGAGAACTAAAAGTTTTACATTTTATGGTGTTGAAAATATTCTTATTCTCATAATCGCCACATAGAAAGTTACATTATCAAGTTGTAATAGTGATTGATTGATAGGAACAGTACACGTTCAGTGTACAGTGTGTATTGACAATGTTTTCAAGTGACTCCCCTAATACGGGGCAGCACATAGCTAGAGCAGTGGAAACATTAAATCATCACAGTGAATTCAGTAATATTAATTCAATACCAATGACATGCTCAAGGTGATTTACAATTGACGCAATTAAATCAACAACAACTACTTATGAGAGATCAAACAGGCTTCTATACAGCACATCACCAGGGCCAGCCCTGGGAACTTCATGGAACGCAACCACAGCAATGGACTCAACAACTACAAGGTCCGGGGTCGTCTGAAACAACCTCAAATAAAACCGTGAGTACCCTAGAGTGGCAACAACCTCGAAAAAGAAAAAAGCACGCCTACAGTGACCAGCCCATACCAACTCCCTCGAATGTTAGTGCGCCAGTGTTTACGCATAAAAATCAATATGCAGTATTAGAAGACAAATCAGAAGTTGAAACTCAAAAAAGCCTCTCATAGATCATAACATACCGCCAATATTCGTGCAAAGTGTTACCAATGTATCGAAATTAATAGAATTTCTTAAACTACAAGTAAAAGACGAGGATTTTACGTACAAAATGTACAGCGAGGATGTAAAAGTGCTACCGAAAACCATTGAAGCTTACAGAGCAATAATTAAGAAACTTGACGAATCCGAGGCCAAATATCACACTTTTCAACCAAAGAAAGATAGAGCATTTCGTGTAGTGCTTCGATACCTGCATCCGTCAGCAAACATAGAAGAAGTAAAAGCTGAACTCAAATCAAAGGGTCACACCGTTCGTAACATGCACAATGTACTTCATCGAGTAAGCAAAAAGCCGCTATCGCTTTTTTTTATAGACTTAGAACCAAGTGCAAACAATGCAGAAATCTACAATATCGACACACTTGTAAATGCAGAAATAGAATTTGAAGCACCATACAAAAAGAAAATTCCAGTGCAATGCCATCGCTGTCAAGAGTATGGTCACACGAAAAAATACTGTAAAGCAACTCCAAGGTGCGTGAAATGCGGTGAAGAACACTTCACAGACGAATGCAAAAAAGATGTAACGCAGCCGGCAACATGCGCGCTATGTTCGCGAAGCCATCCAGCCAACTATAAAGGCTGCCAGGTGTATCAAGATTACGTCAATAAACGTAACAAGCAAAGAAAAGAAACAGACACCAACGACAAGAAGAAACAAAAAGTGCCAAACGCCTCAGATTTCCCTCCCCTCCCAGTTCGCCACTTTCAACCCAATCCCTTCTCTAGTACAGCATCTTCCCCAAACTTATCATACGCTGTACCCTACAATCAAAACCAAAGAGATCTCTGCAAAATAATAGAAACCTCATTCCAAAAGTTCGAAAGCATCCTTAAGCAACAATCTGAACAAATTGGGGCTTTGCTCAACCTACTGACGTCATTAATATCCAAGATGCATTAAATGGCACCAAGAATTAAAATTATTCTCTGGAACGCAAACGGTTTAATCCAACATCGAAGAGAGCTCGTAACTATTCTCAAAGAAAAATATATAGATATTATGCTAATATCCGAAACTCACTTCACTGAAAAATCCTACTTAAAGATACCGGGATATGATATATATAATACCAAGCACCCGGACGGTACAGCGCATGGAGGAACTGCTATAATAATTCGAAACGCAATCAAACATTACGAAATGAACGAATATAAAACTGAAGAAATACAAACAACATCTGTAATGGTGACAGAAGGTCAAGCTTTACTGACGATAACATCTGTATACTGCCCGCCCAAACATAGAATAACAGAACAAAAATTTGAAGACTTCATAAATACCCTTGGATCAAGATTCATAGCTGGAGGCGATTTCAATGCGAAAAACCAGCATTGGGGCTCAAGACTCAACACACTACGAGGAAAAAATCTTCTTAAAGTATCAAACAGGCTTAATGTCTCTACTATATCAACTGGTGAACCTACGTACTGGCCCGCTGACGTCAATAAGCTTCCTGACCTCCTGGACTTCTACTTAGCAAAAGGTGTGCATCTTGGTACAGTAGAAGTAAAATCTTGCTACGACCTTTCTTCAGACCACACACCAGTAGAAATGACCATCAGTTCAAATATATCTGAAAGAAACTATCCTCTAAAACTAACAAGTAACAAGACAAACTGGAACAAGTACCGCGATTACGTAAACAATAAACTATCTGCAAACGCACTGCTAACAACTGACGAATACATCGAAGACGCAATACAGCACCTATCTGATACATTACAAGACGCTGCCTGGGCCGCAACACCAAGAGAAACAATAAATAAATCGTCAACGTGTCCCGCAGAAATAAGACAAAAAGTGGTTGAAAAACGTCGTCTCCGACGAATATTCATGACGACACGACAACCAGATGACAAAAGGAAATATAACACAGCAGCCAGACAACTAACACGACAAATTAAGGAATACGAAAACAAATCTTTCTCTAACTACATTCAATCACTATCACCTACTGCTGAAACTAATTATTCGCTTTGGAAAGCAACCAGAAAACTAAAGCGACCCCCAACAGCACATCTCACCAATTCGAAAAGAAGATGGCACGTGGGCAAGAAGCGCAGAAGAAAAGGTCGAATGCTTAGCAAAACACTTTGCTTCAGTTTTCAAACCAGCAGAAAATGTAAGTACTATTGAAAATAAAGTACTAGAATATTTGGACGTGCCTTTACAGTTATCTCTGCCCATAGAGCATTTCAACTCACGAGAAGTCGAACAAACTATCAAAAAACACACCCATCCCGCAAAGAGTCCAGGGTTTGACCTTATTACTGGCAAGATGTTGCAGGAAATGCCAAGTAAAGGATATGAACTGGTAACAAGCATATTCAATGCGATACTTCGTAGTAGCCATTATCCTTGTCAATGGAAATACGCTCAAATAATTGCGATCGTGAAACCAGGAAAGACTGCCACGGACGTTAAATCGTACCGACCTATTAGCCTGCTACCAGTCCTATCAAAAGTATTTGAAAAACTTCTCTTACAGCGCCTCAAGCCTATAATTAAAGAAGTGATTCCTGACTTTCAATTCGGATTTCGAGAGGGACACTCAACAATAGAACAGACCCATCGTATTGTAAACACAATTTCTCAAAGCCTGGAAAAAAAGCTATATTGTTCTGCAGCATTCCTAGATATACAGCAAGCATTCGACAAGGTATGGTATGATGGAATTCTATTTAAAATAAAAAAACTTCTCCCGCACTCCTACTATTTACTTCTCAAATCATATCTTTGCGATCGCCTATTTCAAGTAAAATATCAGGACGCTCTATCGGAATTCCAACCTATTTCTGCAGGAGTGCCACAAGGAAGTATTCTTGACCTTTTTTATATCTTATATCAACTTCAGACTTACCAACTACCGAAAGAACTACAATAGCCACCTTTGCAGACGACACAGCTATTCTTTCTACAAATGAAGACCCCTCCTGCGCATCACAACATCTTCAAGAACATCTAAACAAAATCGAAGATTGGAGTCATCGTTGGCGAGTCACCATAAATGAAACAAAATCACAACATATAACATTTTCACTGAGAAAAGAAAACTGCCCAAAAGTAAAACTAAACAATACAGAACTCCACGAAGCTGATACAATCAAATATCTTGGACTGCATTTAGATAGACGCCTGACTTGGAAAACCCACATCAAAACTAAGAGAAAAGAAGCGCAACTTAAAGTCCTCAAATTGTCATGGCTAATAAACAGACAATCAAAAGCTGTCCTTGCATAACAAAATACAGATTTATAAAACTATAATCAAACCAACATGGACCTATGGTATTGAATTGTGGGGCTCTTCCAGTAAATCGAATCTAGAAATTCTAAAAAGATTCGAAGCTAAAACGCTAAGAACACTAAGCAACGCACCATGGTACGTGACAAACAAGACGATATACAGAGACCTCAACATCGTCCCGCTGGAGGAAGTAATCGCCACGAAGAGCCTAGCATACCAAAGAAGATTGAACAACCACCCAAATCACCTCTCAACAAACCTTCTAGATAACAGTGAGCATGTGTATAGACTGAGGAGAGAGAATATTTTAGATCTGCCATACCGATTTTGTAAATGAAATTTTTCAATGTCATAAAACGTTCACGTCAGAAATGTATCTATTGCCACCATTTACTTATTGTTCCGATAGGAACAGATTGTAAATTATGCAGAAAATAAAATAAAAAAAAAAAAAAAAAACTCCAACAATGGCACGGTCAATTCCACTAGAATGACAACAATACTTTTAATAATACTACTATCACTGTATTTATGATCACTGACGACCAATACTATTACTACCAGATCCAAGCCCGTCGTCCTCTCATTTCTTTCCTCCTGATAAATTGACACCTTACAATATCAGTCGAGGCATTACCAACTTTCTACCTCATCAACCTTCGTCGGAACTACTACCTGACGTTGTCCTTGCTATGTTTTCCGCAACTTCATTCGCGCATCTACTGCACCATTAATACCAGCAACAAAGGCGCCAAAATATTTCACAATGCCACTACCACTGTCACTTTGCCCATTATGGCTATCACTATTACTACCACATCCAAATAATCTGCCAGCACTACCTTTTCCATTGTTGTCCTCTCGTTTTCTTCTCCTGATAAATTGATTCCACACAACATCAGTCGACAATTCCAACTTTGCTCTTTTTGCTACGATTTCGATGATCATTACAACGACTATTTCATCTTTTGTCCTTGCAAAGTTTTCTGTGACGTTTCTATGACCACCGCTATTGCTATTATTTCCAAATCATCTGGCAGCACTACCACATCCAAACCCGTCGTCCTCTCTTTTCTTTTCTCCTGATAAATTGATACTTCATAATATCAGTCAGGCATTGCCAACGTGCAGTTCTTGCCTCCACATCAACCTTCGTCGCTACTACTACCACCTCACGTTCCGTCCTTGCAAAGTTTCACTCCCCGCTGTCACCGTCTTCGCCACATCACCTACGCAAAATGGCGACGCATCCACCGGCACGATCAATACCACTAACAACTGCACAAATATTTTTAACAATTCCACTTATCATTGTCACCATTGCCACTGCGACCACTATCACCGCTGCAAATGTATCTAAAATCACAACCATTTTCCGTTTTCCTCATCTTCTTTTCTCCCGATTACTTACAATATCCGTTAATGCATTGCTAACTTGCTGTTCTTGCCACCACATCCACGTGCTTCGCAATAACTACCATTACATAACAATTACTACCAAATCCAAATCATCTGACAGCACTACGATGTCCACTGTTGTCCTCTCATCTCCCTGTACATCTTCCTTAAATTGATTCCTTGCAAATTCCGTCGAGGCTGTGCCAGCGTACTCTTCTTGCCACCACATCAACCTGCGTCGCAACTACTACTACCGCACGTTCCGTCCTTGCAATGGTTTTGCGCGACTTGGTTCCCGTCTTCGCCGCGCCTCTCCTCCGCGCGCCGGTGACGCGCCCGCCGCTCCCGCAAGGAGCTCGTGGGCGAGCAGCCGCTCCGAGGTGGAGGTGGAGGTGGAGGAGGAGGAGGAGGAGGCGGAGGAGGAGGTGGAGGTGGAGGTGGAGGTGGAGGAGGAGGAGGTGGAGAAGGTGGAGGAGGAGGAGGTGGAGGAGGAGGAGGAGGTGGAGAAGGTGGAGGAGGAGGAGGTGGAGGAGGAGGAGGTGGAGGAGGAGGAGGAGGAGGAGGAGGAGGAGGAGGAGGAGGAGGAGGAGGTGGAGGTGAGGAGGGCTTAGAGCTGACGTCCGCTGAGAGGAGCGACAAGTGGCTGTGAGCGCCGCGTCACGACCACAAGAGCCCCCCTTTTCGTTCCACTCGGCGCCCATCGCGTTGCGAAAATACGTATC